>CM034153.1:91713892-92313892 GCA_019776745.2 Taxus chinensis
AATCATGAACTATAATGTATCGTTGTATATCACATAAATATGAAAATAAAAAATCATAGATGATCAGGTGGAGAGCCAAAAATATCAAGAGTCATAGGATGGCTATCTATGAAAGAACTCAAGGGAGGATTTAGAGGAGAATATAAGTAAGAGTTCTACAAATAATGCACATAAAGTACATTATCATTGGAATCAATTGCCATATTTATTTTTAAAATATACTAATATTTATCAATATTTAAGAATTATTGATGCATAGAGTTATATATTTATTGGGTACAAGCAAAAATCATACTAATTTAGTAAATAATTAAAGGAACAATCAATAAAATTATTGAAGGAAATGTTTACCCTAATCCCAAGAAAAAAAATTGATTGCAAATCTCTTTCTTAGCATCTTCACAAGGAGATAAATGATTTGTGTGACATAAGTTTATTGAAATCATGACTAGAAATGGATTTATTAATCTATAGCAACACATGATGACAACAAAAGCATGGATTTAACTAGTGTTTTTTACCCTTATGTTACTTCATTCCTTTTTTTAATAACTTGCTTCTAAGATGTATATGAAATTCATACGCATCTATGTATGTTGGTTTAACAAGAAATTCAATGAATTATGAGTATGAGGACGAATGAGGGATTTTTAGATTCATAAAATAAATTCCAAGATGTACTTAAAAGCATATCCAGTAACGGATATTTTAAGATGAAATTAAATCAGATTTAGTGTGTATTATGAATCCAAAGAGGAGGATAGGGGAAGGATGAGCTAGAAAACAAACTCATCCCACACAAAATAAACCACTATGTTAGTAGTATGACCACTTCCATTGTGATGTTGCCCCATTGGGATAATAATCATGATATATTAGGGGTTTATTTTTTGTCACAAACCAATCCTACCAACTAATGTGGGATTACATTTTCAAATGAATGAGTATTTTTTGAGTCGTATAAACAATTCCAAGATGTGTTGAAAGGAATATATGCCTTGTGGTAATAGGGAATGTTTGTAAGAGAAAACTAAAGATGATTTTGGGTATTATGAAGACAAAGAGGAGGAGAGAAGAAATTTGTGTAATCAAACATGCTAATGCCTCAAAAAATCATTCATTATGTTAGTAGTAGGGCCATTTCAATTGTGGTGTCATCCCAATTAGGATAAGGATAAATATATATTGTGATTTATATGTTTCCACAAACCAAGCCTACTATGTATTGTTAGATTAATTTTTAAATGAATGAGAATAATTGGATTCGTAGAGGGAAATTCAAGATGGCTTGAAAAGCTTATACAACTTGGGGTAGTAATACATGTTTTTTAGAGGAAATTGAGAGATATGTTTTTTGGTTATTGGTGTAGGCGTTTTCCCACTATGTGTTTTACTTACACAATTTAATTAGCTTACTTAGGTTAATCATATGTCATTAGGGGAAATAAACTTTAAGTCATTTTCTAATTGTGAGTTGAGTTAATTACCTTTTTGGGTTAGTTATTTCCTCACTATATACTGTAACCTCCTACGAATTTTTTGGATAATGAGTTTATGAACAATTTATTGTTTGTTGAAGAGTTATTTTCTTCATTGAGTGTTTTTGGATTTCACTAATCACACAGGTTTTTACTTTGTGCATTCAATTTTATCCAGTTTCAATCCTCGATTGTGGTCCACTCCAACATGGTATCAAATCCGTTCTGGTAGCTAAATTTTATAGCCTCTATTGTCAGATCTAGCATTTTAACTCATTTGGAAGATTTTCCTTGATTTCAAGGGTTTGGTGGGGTTTGTTATAAAATCCATGTAAACTTATTTCTCTAGAGTCTACAAATGAAAAAATGACAATGTCTTTGAATTCAGAAGGTACCAAAACCCTAGATTCAGATATGCATTCGACCTAGTTTTGTGACAAGTGATTTCAACCATTTTTGGAGGATTTCAATGCTCTTTTTTGAAATATGCAAAATTCACAGTTTTAGGATCAAAAATAAAATTAAAAACCAATTATGTGTTTGTTGAAATACTTGGTGGGTATTTTCTATTTTTGTGGAAGACATACAATTTTTTAAAGATCTAGGGTTTTCCTTCAATTTTTATTGCCATCTATGCATTTTAGACTTTCCAGGTTGTTCGTCAAGTCCAAAAACTAGACATAGTGTATTTTAGGATTTTTAGGTTACTCAACAAGTTGAAAAACCTGTTCCATTGTATTTCAGGATTTTTGGGTCACTAAACAAGTCAAAAAACCTAACCTAGTGTATTTCAGACTTTTTAGGTTGCTCAATAAGTCAAAAAACCCAACCCATTGTATTTCAAGCTTTTTAGGTTGCTCAACAAGTTGAAAAGTTTGAGCTAGTACATTTCAGGTTTTTGAGTCATCTCAACATGTTGACACAAAACTTGCAACTTGCAGTCAAACCTCTGAACCCCAATCAATGTAATGTACTTTAGGTTTTGGGGACATCAAGACATCTTAACACATTGACACCTAACTTGCAATTTGCATTCAAACCCCTGAATCGTGGTCAACACTCAATGCATTTCAAGTTTATGGCTTTTGGTGCATGCCAACATAGCTTGTAAGTTGTTATTGTTAGGAAATATTTAATTAGTGCTCCATTTGTAAATAATAATTACGTGAAGTAATTATTATGTTATAAGTATGTGTTAATAAATTGTTATTAGTTGTTATATAAAACAACAATAACAATTATAATTGGTTAGTATGTTTGTTGATATATTGTTATAACAAATGTATAACAATATATTAGTACGGGTAGGTTATTGTTTTGTATACTTCCTATTTTATAGGAAGTTGTTCAACAACATTCCTGGCTATATAATAGCCATTGTATTAGTATGATGAATATCAAGAAGAAATATATGATTACTGTGTTTATCCTGTTTAACTCTGCTTCTACTCCATTAGTTATAAGTTGAAAAGTTTGAGCTAGTACATTTCAGGTTTTTGAGTCATTAAACATGTCGACACAAAACTTGCAACTTGTAGGCAAACTTGTGAACCCCAATGAACGTAATTTATTTTAGGTTTTGGGGACATCAGGACATCTTAACACATTGACACCTAACTTGCAATTTGCGTTCAAACCCCCAACTCATGGTCAACACCCAATGTATTTCAGGTTTATGGCTTTTGGTGCATGCCAACATAGTTGGTAATTTGTAATCAAACCCCGACCCCTGGTCGACATAGTGTCTTGTAATTTGTAATCAAACCCCTAACCCTTGGTCAATGTAGTGTATTCTAGGTTTTTTAACCTGTTTGTCAAGGGTCGGGTTTCAACACCTACTTGAATTTTTTTTGGTTCGGTAACTTGTTTGTCAAGACATAAACATTGAATCACATCATCAAAACGAAGGGGTGCTCATCATATCCCTTAGCCCTTGGTGCAGACATAAAATCATGCACTTGGGTACATTTTTAGGTTCTAATAACATACTTGTATTCATAGGATTCCAAAGCGAAAAAACTAGTAATTGATAGCTATCTTTGGCCTCTTTACTTTTTTTTGTTTTCTTTCTGGTCTTCTACACCCTAAAACCCAATCAAAGTTTTACTTGTTTATCTTTTATGGCTTCTGACACCAACGCTCAGCCAAGATGCCAGCACCCAGGTGCCCTCGTCCCCTATGGGCGCCCTTGACCCTTCTATATCTTACTTGCCTCTTTTGGGTCTCTTTTATCTTTTGGGCATCTTATTTTCTTATGGGTCAGCCTTCCAGTTGTCAATTACGAAATTCAACCAAGGGAATCATATAAATACAAAGCTATGTGACCAAAATAAAAAACCAAGCTCTAAGTATCTATTATCATCACTTAAGGTTGCATCCAAAGGCATCTAAGAGCAGCAAATGCATCCATCTAGCATTCATTCAAGAGACAAGGGACTGCATTTTTTGCATACACTTCATAAGAAGAGGAAGTTCATTATTCCATCCACACATCTATTTACATTGGTACATCTAGTTATTGCTCACTATTATGCGCGCTTGCACAAGGGATTCCTAAGGCACGATTCTATCACACACTCACAATGTTAGGAAATAAGGGATAAAATATGTGGAATAATCCCTCACAGAATCGCAACAGTAGAAACTAATATGCAGAAATTATTACAGATCTCAAATAAAATTGCAGAATAAAATAACACAACACAAAGAGACGGTATTTAACGTGGTTCACCCAATTTGGGCTATGTCCACCAAGAATCACTTGCTCAGATTTTATTACAAGCCACTGCTCTCTCAATACAATACCCAGATCCGTTTGGAGCTATGCTCAACAAACTCTACAGAATTCACAGCCGAATTCAAAACACATCTGCAATACATTTGCTTGTACCTCTATCATATGCATAAGACCATATAAATAGACAACTGCTTAAGCAGTTTGATACAAAACCATGGGTATCAAAACCAAGGGCAAAAAACCGTGGGTATCAAAACAATGGGCAAAAGACCGAAAAAACCATGGGCCCAAAAACAACCCATAACGGTTACCCATTACCCATGGGTTAATAAACCACCCATGAAAATTTGCTTCAGGGGCTTCGCCCCCGAACCCCCCTGACCCGCTCAGTGGCGAGTGGGACTGCCATAAAAATACCCGAGTGTAACACATAGAAGGTGTACCACACTCTAACATGAAAATAGGCTCCACAAACATACCACACAAGAACTACATGGAGTCTGAGATGTAGTGCAGTGCCCAGCCGTAAGTTCACTTTGTTGGGTTACCTCCAAGGTTAGTCTGACTGCCCATATTACATCTTTCTTTATAGGATTTGATGTAGTTTGAGGGTTTTGTAGGTCATCATATTTTTGCAGGTTACAGGTGAATTATGTGATCATAGTGTGACATACATGTGACCAACAATGACTATCAGTGACCATCTTATGACACTAGAAAAATCATATTTCGACTACTTTCGCAGTCACTTATGCCTAGAAGCAAACTCTAGGGCCTAGGTGCCCCTGACCCAGTCCAGGCACCTTGGTCCGACCTTATTTTACAGTTCCATATTTTATAGTGCACAGTTGTGACACTCCACCCTTCTTATTCATTAGTTTTCTAGTCTAGATCATTTCCAGGATCACACGTAAATTAGCTAAGTCCTTTTCTCTCTCTCTCTCTTGCACTTAGGGTTTCATATTTATCTAGCTTATTGCTTGTGTCAAATATGTACTTTAGAATTTTATTTATCATACGTGACTCTACAATATTATGGTTTTCCAAATTCTATATTTGTTAAATCATTTGGTGAACCAAAAGTTTGAATACTCTTATATTTTTCTTTCTTCTTTTTGCTTCAATATCCTAAGCTTCTTCCACTATGGATTTTTCCATCTATGCCTTTTTGCAAGGTAATCCTGAATATAAGGCTAAAATCAACTCTCTTATGGATAATACTTACATTCCTTATAATACTCCTCTGGATCATATATATATCAGTTATTTGTTGATATAATTTCTTAGCACCTTACTTTCCCATCTGATGTAGCTTCTACTCTTTCTGTTTACAACAATGATCCTCCTCTTTATATCTAGGCTTGCCTTTGTAACATATGCATTAGGCACGTACTAGTTGATAATGGATCTAATTTCAATATTTACAATCTCACATTTCTTTAACAACTTGGCCTTTCCTCAACTCATATCAGTCTAACATCCAATTTTATCCATAGTTATGATTCTTCTGTAGGCTCGTGCATGGGCCCTATCACCTTGCCTCTCATAGTTGGGCCAAAAAGTGTTTCTATGGTATTCTTTGTTATCAATGTCAAACTCGAATACAATTGTTTACTTGGTAGGCCATGGCTTAACGCTATGCATGCAATACCTTCTACAGTTCATTAGTGCATTAAATTCCTACATGATGGTTATGCATATATCATTCTTGTTTATTGCGACCCATTCAAATATTGCAGCTTTGACCCACTCACTTCTCTCCCTACTCCATTTCCCTATCACAATGTCAGACATCCCCATAATCCTCTTATATACCTCAATGATGAGTATCAAATTACAGAACCTCCTGCCCCTACCACCAACACGATTCATATCCAAGGATCCATTTGTACATTAGACATCATCCCACCTTCCTCATCTTCCCATGAACACTCTACATCGACGCTCCCTCCTTTCACATGTACTCTTTTCATAAATAATTCTTATTGGCCTCACATTCCATTCAATCCTACTTTCTCTTATACTGTTTACACACATGATGGCTTGACTTGCCTTAGATTCACACTCATTGATCTCCACCTTCCACCTCATTCTCCTCACCTCTATCATAGATATGTTTGCATTATTGGTACTTATGACCTCTGCTTTTTCCATCTCTCAATATTTGTTTCATGCACTTCTCCTCTTGCCCTTGGGCAGTCTTGGCTTGACTATATTGGCGGTACTTTTGATCTTACTTGTATTGATATCACATTTCCCATGCCTTTTGACTATGCTTCTATTTGCAATGATTCATTTCTTGGATATACATAAAATATTACTCGTTGGTATGCACATGGTTGTCCATTACCACCTTTCAATGATGAAAAATACGTAATGGGCATGTATAATTTACATCGCAATGGCTCCTTATATGATGAACCCCATATTATTGCTTACCAATTCTCTGACGCTTCTCTGTTCAGCTTTGACCATGACTATGATAATCTCTTAGATGATGTTACTTGATTCTTCTCTTCATCAGACACTTGGGGGGACATCAAGCTTACTTTCCCCCTCCTAGTATCATCAGGTATTTAACATTTCTACTCTTATGCTCCATGCTTAGTACTTTCTATTTCTAAGCAATCTTACACAACTTGTATCATCATTACCCTATGACACACTCTTGTGCTAAGGTTCACACTTGACTGTTGAGGGCATACTACATCCACGGACCTCACACACTACACATTCATGCTCCGCACTTCATGATACATCCTTCTAACACTCTGTTTTCACACACCATATTACCCTATGATACACTCTAGTTCCACAGTTCATACTTGACTGTTGAGGGTCTAAATTTGAAATGAACATCACCATCATTCATTGTTCACACTCTATGTTTTATGATCTATCTTTCTAACACACATTTTCAAACCTTTTCGTGATGACTCACTCTTATTCTATGGTTCATTCTTGATTGTTGAGGGTTTTTTTATAAATGAACCTCATCTCATACTCATTCACATCTGTTGGGGGGCACGCTGCTCCTATCACCTTCACACTTTGCATTCCATTCTATCATACTTATTCACAACATACTACATATCTTGGTTACATTTATTTTTGCTTACTTATGCTTACATGTTAACTTTGTTTCCATGCTAGATGAATACTTAGTATGTCATTATCTTTATCATATACACATGTGCATTCACTTATTCTCTAGTTGTGAATGCAGACTTCTTACAAATCCTTACATGCTATAATAATGCTTAGCATTGTACCTCTTACCAGTCCCACCGAGGCTCCTAGGGGCATCTACATTCTCACACATCAAAGGTGCTCTTGTTTCATTTTATACTACTTTCTATTCTTACTAACATGCTAGTTGTTCCATTAATACACACATGCTTTGACATACTTCTTATCTTTCTAACATGTTAATGGGTGCTTCATGTTCAACATTTGCCTTATAGGAACTATTTACCACCATAGTTGTTTGTTAACCTCTACTTGTCATTATTTTCATTATATGCTATTGTTTGCAAAATGTGTCCTTTGTTTTGTATACACATTGTATGCTTTTGGTTGATTTGGCCCTGATTATCTTGTGACATTGAGAGCAATGTCCCATGTATGAAACCCACTTTTCGTGGTTTATCTTGTATGCATACTTGCTTGTTACACTATTTTTATATTACATGTTTGCTAATTTTCTACTAACATTTGCATCTAGCCATTTTTTTTACATGTGCCTTGGTTTTTACCATGCACATTCCCTCCCCTATAGGGATATAGTTCATAGCATTTTTAGGTCCTCTCATTTGGGTCACATTCTCCTAGCGGCTTCGTATGTGCCCCAAATGAGGGGGCATACATTAGGTGAACAAATCATCCCATACAATAACTCAGACCTTCAACACATGCCTACATAATATAGGAACAAAATAGAGATACAATAACAGAATGGCCCAAATTCTGACTTGGGTCCTCAGTACAACACAAACACCAGTGCCTAACACTAGACAGTAGAACCTAGGTTACTATGTCCTCCCCTAGGCTCCTATGTCCTGGGGGCATATACAGAAAAAATTTTAGATCAACACAATCTATAATAGTTCACAAAGCACTTTCACAGGATCAGGCACTAGCATAAGTAAACAAAACGCATGCAATCTCCAATAATTTCCTTCAATTGGGACAATCAGTACATTTGGAACAATACGGAACAAACATGGATCACACCATCTGTAGTGGTGTATAATTTGGGAAGCAACATGGAAGGAGAGTAACACTAGACCTCTCTCCCCAAAACTCTTCTGTCATGGCATGAAATCACCCAAAAAACTTGCACTTGGCATGAGATCGCCCAAAAAACTCACTCTTCTACATCAATTCAAGACATTTTCTATCCTTTTCACTCTTCATGGATCAGGTGCACACTTTCCTTTTTACACCTTTTTACACACTTTTACATACTTATGAAAACTTTTTCAAATACACATATTTTACTACTTATTTGCTTTTCTTTTACAGGTCCATCCTCAATACGCAACAAAAAATAACCCGACATCAAACACAACAACAGGTACAACATGGTATAACATAATTCGCTTCACTCCTAGGGTCACTTCCTCTTTCTTTGCTTCCACACTTCAATTTTATCACTCCACACTTTCACTTGTCTCTTCAATATGTTATCGCTACCACATTCTACATGCTTATCAGGTACGTATCTCTTATGTACTTTATGTTATCAAGTATTCACGCGACAAAATAAAGTGGAGGAAAATGTAGACACAAAATCACAAACTTGGGTACATTTCTAGGTCACAACAACATACTTGCATTCATATGATTCCTAAGCGAGAAAAATAGTAATTGACAACTATATTTAGCCTCTTTGAGTTGTTTCTTGTCTTCTTTGTGGTCTTTTACACCCTACAACCTAGTCAAATATTTACTTATTTATCTTTTATGGCTTTAGACACCAGCACCTAGCCTGGACACCAATGCATAGGAGCCCTCATCCCCTCTGGGCACCCCTGGCCCTTCTCTATCTTACTCACCTCTTTTGGGTCTCTTTTATCTTTTGGGAATCTTATTTTCTTATGGGTCAGACTTCTAGTTATTGATTACAAAATTCATCCAAGGGAATCATATAAATACAAAGCTATGTGGCCAAAATAAAAGACCAAGCTCTAAATATCTATTATCATCACCTAAGGTTGCATCCAAAGGCATTTAAGAGCATCAAAGGCATCAATCTAGCATCCATTCAAGGGACAAGGGACTGCATTTTCTACATACACTTCATAGGAAGAGGAATTTCATTATTCCATCTACACATCTATTTATATTAGTACATCTAGCTATCGCCTGATATCATATGTGCTTCCTAGGGCATGATCCTATCACACACTTACAAGAACTACATGGAGTCTGAGATGTAGTTCAACACTTGGTCATAAGTTCACTCATTCGGGTGACCGTCGGGGTCAGTCTGACTCCCCATATTGCATTTTTTCTTTTTGAGATTTGATGTAGTTTGAGGGTTTTGTAGGTCATCATCTTTTTGTGGGTTATAGGTGAATTTTGTGATCATAGTGCAACATACAAGTGACCAACAATGACTATCAGTGACCATTTTATGACACTAGAAAAATCATATTCTAACTACTTTTGCAGTCATAGGTAGCCACAAGCAGAATCTGACACCTAGGTGCCCCTCACCCAGTCTAGGTGTCATGTTTTGGCCTTATCTGAAAGCTCCAGATTTTACAGTGCATAGTTGTGAAAGTATTCCCTTCCCATTCATCTGTTTTCTAGTCCAGATTAGTTACAAGATCACGTGTAAATCAACTAAGTCCTTCTCTCTCTCTCTCTCTCTCTCTCTCTCTCGCACTTAGGGTTTCATATTTATCTAGCTTATTATTTGTGTCAAAACTATACTTTAGAATTTTATCTATCATACGTGACTCTGCAATATTAGGGTTTAACAAATTCAATATTTTTTAAATCACCTGGTCATATGGGAATTAAGACCTTGGTTTTCCCAACCCAAGGGGGCTTAACTTTTCCATCATAAATTTTGAGTAAAATTTTAGACACCAAAAAAACTATGCAAAGTGGAGATAATTTTTTGCAAGCAAGAAACTTCAAACTTCCATAATTTTCAGCTGATGGCTCCTTTTCAAACACCATTTTTTTAAGTGTGAGTTTTTCCAAGCTTTACATATTGGTAAAAATCCCATATCTTGTAAAATTGAACCTCTTTAGCTTCAGGGGGTTACATATCCTAGTATTTCAAGCACACATAGTTCAACACATCCATTTATTGCAATGGATCAGTCTCATGTTCATCTTCTTACATCGTTCAACTATCATGAGAGGAAAGTAAAAGTACAAATCCTCTTGAGGAGTAAAAGTTTACACTAGATCACTATAGGTACAAAAACAAAACCAACAATGGATGTAGAGAGAAGCTAAAGTGGTTCAATAGAAGTGAAAAAGCCTATAATTTATTATGTTTGTTAACATCTCCTGACTTGTTCTTTCATATTAAATCTGCAACTACTCCTAATGAAGTATGGACCATATTGGAAGGAATCTTTGGGAATTAGGAAATAATGAGAGGTCATGAGTTGGAGAATGAGCTCCTCAATTTGATCCTAGGAAAATTTGACACGATACAATACTTCTTTCACCAAATTTAAATCACTCATATTACAATTGAAACTGTGTGACATAGAAAAAAATGGATGATCAACTGGTTCTTTCCACCATTTTCAATTTGGGTTTCTACTATTGTGTCTTCATTTTTATCTTCAATGCTACTAGGAGTGCGGTTGGAGCTATATAGACCATACCGTCCTTAGAAAATTTTGTTGTTGACTTAACTCAGGAGTAAGACATACTTATTCAAATGGGTACAATGAAGTATTCTAAACCACATGTTCTATTTGCTAAACATGAGAAATAAAAGGCATTAAAAAAGAGAAGAAATGGAGTAGTAAGGATCCTAAAAAAAAGAAGGATCAAAATGATCCCACCTAAAAAAAATTCAAAACTTCCTCTTATAGTGTTAAGTCCAAGAAAGAGAAGATTAAATATGGGTATTGCATAGGAAAGCATGCTGAAAGCAAATGTTTGAAGAAGAAAATTGACCACCTCACAAATCTTCTTGAGAAGAATAATTACAGATGTCCCTGAGTCTATCAAACCATATTCATTAATCCATGAATCCTCCAAGGAAAATGATAATGGAAAAAGGAAAGAGAAATAATCAGGAAAGGATAAAACAAAGGGAGAGCCCTACTTACAATTGCACCATTAAATCCTACATGGGTTATTAATTTTAGTGCAATACATCATATGGCATCTTCACATATGGAGTTCACATCCTTAGAGACATGTGACATATCTATTATACATTCGGGTGTTGACACTTCTACAAAAAAAAATTGGGAGAGGGTATGTCGAAGTGAGTGGAGGAATGTTCAAAAAATTTCAAAGTATTCCCTCACTTTCAACTAATCTTCTACCAGTCTACCAAATTACTCACCTCGGTTAGGGCATGTAGGTTGAGTTCACTCCATATTCAATTTATGTTAGAAAGTTGCACAATGACATTATCATTATAGTGGGTGTAGTCGATCATTAGAATCGACTATATCCCTTCTCTCACTTTGTCCCTCCTTTGGATTCTTCATCACATTCACCTGTAATTAATGACATTTAAGATCCTGAGCACATTTTTGATGATGAGGAATTCTCTTCTAGCATAAATGACTATAGTAGTGATGAGGCCCCACCTCCACCATCTCCTTTCCACCTTCTAGATTTTGAGGATTTATTTCTTGATCTGCCTACTTTTGGTCAACCTTATACTTTTCAGGGAGAAAGCACCTTGGTTCGGGACTCATCAGACATCAAGAAGTCTAGTACATAGTTGGAGGGCTTTCTATATTCCTTCTTTGTTGCTTCTTTGAATATACCATCCCTTTATTGAGTAGTTGGATCTTCTACTTTTCATGAGGAGCATAGTTCCTTATATAGGAACCACATCTTGGTTAGAAATCCATTAGACACTTGGTGAATTCATTCACTTTTCTATGGTGATCCACTCTTCACTGCATCTACTTCTAATCTACAATCACTCTGGGAGGCTTCTTTACAGGATATAGGGTGGCTATAGGTTGTTATAGCTTCAAGTGGGGATTTCTAGTCCTACCTTATCTTCTTTTCTCTCTTTTTTTTGGGAGTCTTTTTCCCATTGGGTTTTCTCTAGTTCTCCACTTTATGATATATTTGCATTGTACGTGGGTACCTTGTTAAGCCTTGTTACCGAGACCCACCTTTTCTTCTTCCCACCTAAGCTTCACTTAATTGGGGGTATTGGCGTAGGATTTTTCCCACTATGTTTTTTACGCGCACGATCTAATTATCTTGCTTAGGTAAATCATAGATCATTAGGAGAAATGTACTTTAAGTCATTTTGTAATTGTGAGTTGAGTTAATTACCTTTTTGGGTGTCCTAATTCCTCACTATATGATGTAACCTCATATGAACTTTTTGGATAATGATTTTATGAACAATTTCTTGTTAGTTGAATAATTTTTTTCTTCCTTGAGTGTTTTTGGATTCCACTTCTTCACATAGGTTTTTGTTTTGTGCATTTTATCTTATATAGTCCCAATCCTCAATTGTGGACCACTTTGACATTGGTATCATGGAGCCAAAAATGAGGGGATAGGAAAAGGAATTGTAATTAAACATACAAAGTTATAAGGAGAAGTCTGAGTGAAATAAAGATAAAAAAAGAGAAGAATGATGAAGTAGAGGAAACGATGAGAGATATTAGATAATACAAAGTCAGGGACACATGATAGGATATATCTCATTACAACAAAATAAAATTAAATATCCCTTATAATGAAATGACTAGGCTAAAAGATGAGTAATCAAAAAAGTTTACAAGAGAAGGGTATTCAAAACACAATCTAATACACTTGAAAGATATTTATGCAAACTAAAATTAGATGATGCCTTAAAAACATATATAGTGGAAAGAAATATGTTTTTTCAATCAAAATGATTGAAAATTCACACAATAATTTAGTCCAAATGATTGTGTTTCAATAAATAATTAATAAATACAAAATATTTATTGAATACAATGAAAAGACATGGAAATGATAAGGTTTCACTAAACTAATCACAACCTTCTCTCAATTCACCTAAGCATCCTATGATTTTATCATAAATGATGTCACCACTTCCTCAATATGATGCACTCACTTTCCCAAGATTGATTATGACTATTATAGGGGATAACTAAAATAGGGAGTATTTGGTTTGTAGGCTCTTTCATATACTTAACCTATTTATAAATAATGAACATGAACCAATGTTTTAGGCCACTAACTATAAACGACTCCACCATACACATAACGACACTATGTTTTCTTTTCAAGGTATGTAGAGAGTAATTTCTTGGGGCTAGCTACATACTGATACACCACATATTCATATGGCCAAATGGATTCTTATTGGGAAAAAATAAAATTTAGGTGCCTCATATATATCTTGAGGTACTTGGAAGTTAAAATCCATACACATCGTTGTTTGAGGCTTTCATATTGGGGGTTTTCCCTTACTTCAAGGATAAAAATGAGGTTTATTAGCAAATAATGTGTAGTCGTTGTTTACCTCTAACTCCTCTTTTAAACTCCAAGCACGTCGGCATATCACCCAGCCTAAACTGGGTGCTCACCTGAGGCACAAGAAGACACTGAGCCCCTCTTTTATGTGAGCTTTGTAAGAATGCTTCATCATTAATGAAGGAATGTTACAAAAATAGTAATATCTGCATCCATTACAAGGATAAAAGTAACAAAGCTAAAACCATACACAAATGCATCATAACTTGAAAGTAAACATCATGATACACAAGAGGATTGAATCTAAACCATTAACAGTGTAAAGCATACAAGAGTTTGAACCCTTAGACACAGAAATTCAAAATACTCTATTATCTTTTGCTCCACAAATGTTTACAGTAGCCAAAATACATCAAGAGATCCATCTATGGACCACATACATTCACATGATCTCATTACTTCCTACCATGGCTTCATTATAGAGGTTCTAACAGTGATCCCACCTATATTTCCTTAATTCTCTCTACAACACAGTCTGCACTAATCACCATCCCAACTAACCCCCCCTCCTTTCTTTTTGTGCCAATTAATACATAACATGGGACTCAAAGGAATCTCCTCTAACTGCTACATCATTACCCAAGAACATGCCAAATGTCATCATGAATTTCCCTGCTCAAGTATCCTCATCATGCACACGTCGGCTAATCCATAACAAAAATCCACTTTACAGCTCTCGATCTTGTTATGATAACCATAATGATACCTAGGAATATGCTTTCCTTGAGCTGCAAGTCTTCATAGCTTAACTTTATCCATAACTAAATTTGGTCACCTTTCCATGTGTTCCTTTAACGTGGCTTTATCCATAGTCTAAAAAGTGAATAATTCATGAACTCGTTACACCTAGGCACAAGCCTTTGTGCATTCCCAAAAGCTACATCTGCGTGTGCCTTTGTGCTCTGCTTCTGCATGCCACAACTCCTAGCGCCTTAGGTACTTGGTCATTTCAAGGGCTCAACATCACCCCACACTAACTCGATTTCCACCCATGACAATCCTTCGCGTTCCTTGAACAAAACGTCATTGACCAAAAATTGGCTAAGGCAAAAAGAAACTTAGTTGCCACTACCACCTAGAGGACCAACTGGATTAACTGGGGGAATTTTGTATCTATTTTACCCTTTAACTTTTTCCATGCCTCCAGCTCTATCAATGCTTTCCCTAGAACCTACCCTGCTATAACAGGTACTTGGTCTAGTGTGATCTCTTCCAACTTCTCCTTCAACTCCTTAATCACCACCACTAACTGTACGTAAAGACCCTCAAACTCATTCATAGTTCACCAATCCGGAACTCTAAGTTCTCACGCTTGGTCTTTATTTTATCTTTCTGCACAATAGTGTCAACAATTAACCATGTGCACTCAAACTTGTTTATCAGAACCTTCTCCTACAAGGCCTTGAGGGCAACGTCCTCATTTATCACCCATGCATTAATAATGGGCTCACACTTACGACAACTGTTGAAGCCTCTATCTACTAGTATATTTTCTTCCTTGAGTTGGGTGAACAAATCCTCCAACTCAATGAATCGAGCTTCTACAATGATCTTGTTGTTTTCTTTTTCATTGGCGAGATCCTTAGCAGTGAGCCTCACACCATCCCTGATGGTGTCTAGCAACATCCCCACTAAGTCCACCAGATACTCTATTTCATCACCATAGTTTGTCCTAGCCAAGCTCACCAGCACCAGACATTGTCACAAGATGCTTTTAATGAGGGCTCCATCTTGATCACATGCCTCTTTGATTTGCACCTACTTTCCCTTCAATCCTTAGCTCAATATCTCTATTTCCTTTTCCTTCTCTTTCTTTTCTGTAACCAAGGTTCAAACAGTTTCCCCTGCATTTAAGCTACATCGCACCACCTTTGAAGACATCTTTTACAGTGCGTTACACACCTGCTCATTAGTGAGGTGGCTTGGATCCACCGCCTTGTATCTCTCTCTTGCCTTCTTCTTCAAGTGGATGGTATCGATCACGTGATCAATGACCTCAAATCTAGGCTCCTCTGAATGACAATGTAGGTTCCATCTTATCATCTTCTTTGTTCTAGTTACAACCCCATCTTCATCCAACAAATCCCAACTATGTATCTTTTCTAGGGGGAGGGTACTCTGAAACCATACTTGCGGCACCTTCGTGGGGTCATCCATGAAGTCCATGTGAGGGGACATGTGTGTCTACTTCGTCCTTGTTGCCTTGCACTTCGAGCGCTACTTCTTTGATCCTAGAGTGAACCCCTTATCCTCCTTTATGACAAAGGATTCCCCCCTTTTCTTCCTCCTTTAATTTGATGGGATGGGTAGAGGAGGCCTCTCATGTTGGACTCTCCTCTGGCCCTTTAGCAAAATGCTCTTTTTCACACATCAAATTACTAGTAACAAGTTGATAACACCCCAATGTCACCCCAAAATCAAAAGGTAATGTTAGGCTAATGTCATTCTAAAATCATAACCTAATGTATCCTATTAAATGCATCACAAAATCCATTCTATAGTCATCCTCAGTGTCATACTAACATCACAATACTAGTAGTGAAAACTTACAGTCACCCTATAGTCAATCAGACTATAAAACATTACTAAAATAAACTAATTTGACCAAAAAAAACCTTTTTGATGATAAGGTGACTAAAGAATGACTATGTGATGCATCACTATTTGGTCTAAATGTTGTAATGATACAAAAGAGAGGCCAAATAATGAGTGATGTTTTTATGAATAAGTAAGAGAGATGTGTACTAATGAGATTAATGGTTAATCAAATTCAAAGAGTGGATGCAAAAAGGTCCATAAGGAGTTTGGAATAAGAAGTGAAGAAGGAAAATGCAAAGGAAGTAAAAGTGCAAATATATCTCAAGACATGGAAGAAATGATTTGAATATTTATTACAAGGAATTAAATGATTTGTAAACTCTCTACTTTGGAATCATTCACAAAATCACAATTAAACGTTGTTGTTCTACTTTTGATTAGAAAATGACAGATATAGCTAGTGAATGAATTTGCTTATGCTTAGAATCAACAATTGCAGGAAAGGAAAGAATGTAAACTCATGAACACCAAAAAGTTTTATCTTGGAAACCTTCGGAGGAGGAAAACCAGTTAGGAAGGGAAAACACTATTTCTTCCAACTTTTTATCGGCCAATTCAAATAAGAAGTACAAAATTTACAATAAGTATGAAAGAGAAGTAGATAATATCTCACACTTCCTCCTAATTAGTTGCTTGATCTGCCTCAAAACTCCTTTCTTCTACAAACATAATTCTAGCACTAAGGATTCCTTTCTCACTTGCTTACATGCTTTGATGATCAAAACTCCCCTTCCTACATGTATTTATAGCCTTTCTCATGTCCTCCCATGGATTGGAGGATGGGAAAGGTCATAGAGGAGAAGAGACATAAACAACCTTTCCAATTCTGGGACTATTCGTTTTAAAATTCATTTTTCTATCCGAAAGGGTTAGGACCACCACCCAATGCAGACCAATGGTCACATGACCACCGCCCTAGCTGGGCAATGGTTACAGGACCACCGCCTTGGTTTGGAAATGGTTATGTAACCACCACTCTGCATAGAGTGGTAGTTCTGTTAATATAAATATAGAACCTCCATTTCTTCATTTTCCTTCTTTGTTTCTTGCTGATCTAATGAAGTAGAGTCATTTTGGATCCCTATGGATCACACCTCCCCTGCTTAGGAGCATTTTGGTCCCACAAAATCTTAGTGGGGGAGTAGATGAGAAAATAATTCCCTCACTTGCTCCTTCGAGTACCATTGGGCCTACCTTGGTGTCTTCCCTTTCAGTCAAACCCATCCAAGACTCCTACGGACCTCTTCTAGTCTCTCGGACCTTTTGCTGCAGTACTACATCCTCCTCCAATTCGCCTCGTGAGTCCAAGACACAATCATCAATGGAAGGTAGAAACTATAGTCTTTCATCTTCATCTAGCATGGATGGCTGATATAGGTACAAGTTCTCATAGTTTTCTACTAAGTACATCCTCATGAATGACGGAAAATCAAGTCTAAAGGAATTTTCTCCAACCTGCTCTAATATGGTGAAGGGTCCATATCGTAGTGGCTTGAGTTTCCATGCTTGACCTTGTAGTCTCTCCTTGCTCAAGTAAAGCCAAAATCTATCTCCAACATGAAGCTTATGCTCTATCCTGTCCTGATCGTTCCTAGACTTGTACTTGGCTTGAGATTTCTCTAACTTTTCTTTGAATTTGAGATGGATTTTTTGGATCCTCTCAATGAATTTGTTTTCTCTAGTCACCTTTGGGTCTCGTGTCTCCTCCTCATCTTGCTGACAAACTACTATGTCCAACGGATTTGTAGGTAGATATCCCAAGAATGTTTCAAATGGTGACTTCATAGTGGATGTGTGTACTACCCAGTTACAGGAATGCTGAATGTAGGCTAAGGACTCATCCAAAATCCTTGGGTATTTATTATTATACCCTCTGATCAATTGTACCAAAGTCCTATTCACTACCTCTTTCTATCCATCTGTCTGTGGATGGAAATTCGTGCCCCTCTGTAACCTGGTATCCATCTTGTCCCACAAAGTAGTCCAAAACT
This sequence comes from Taxus chinensis, assembly GCA_019776745.2. Taxonomy (NCBI): domain Eukaryota; kingdom Viridiplantae; phylum Streptophyta; class Pinopsida; order Cupressales; family Taxaceae; genus Taxus; species Taxus chinensis. Next base: position 91,732,408 of record CM034153.1, read on the forward strand.
TCCCCAAGAACCTGGAATCCCTGTCAGAAACAATAGACTTTGGCAATACAAAAAGCACCCATACATTAGCAAAGAAAAGATATGTTGCCTCATGTGTTTTTACTATCTTTTTACATGCCATAAGAATACACATCTTACTGAATCTATCAACAACAACGTAGAGATAGTCATGGCCATGTTTAGACATAGGTAATCCTCCTACAAAATCCATAGAAATGTCCTCCCATGGACAAGTAGGGACCAGTAAAGGCATATACAAACCCTCCTTCCTAGTCTTAGGCTTGCTGGTACAACAAAGTTTACATCCACGTATAAATTTTGATACTTCTTCTTGCATATTGAGCCAATACACGTACCTTTGCAAGTGGGCTAGGGTCTTACCAACACCGAAATGTCCCGCTACTTTCGAGGTATGTGCTTCCCTCATCAATAGAAGTCTTTCTTCTTTAGGCACACAAAGCTTCCCCCATCGGTAGACTAGCCCATCCTTGAGATAACAATCTTCAATCCTCATCCTTTCAGCCCCTTGGGACTGTAACTGCTGAAATGTCACCCCAAAGTCTCTATCCTAGGCATATGCCTCTCCGTAAGCTTCCTTCGTGAAGGGCTCGATTTGAGAGATAGTGGCCAAACAGGAGACTTTATCTTGTGTAGGTGGCCTAGACAAAATGTATGCCACCAAGTTTGTACTACCCTTCTTGTATTTGATCACAAGATGGAACTATTGAAGGAACCCCATCCATTTGTAATGCCTTTCTTGCTGAAATTTAGATTGTGCTTGCAAATACTGGAGAGGTTTATGGTCAGGTCAATAGTTTCTTTACCAATAAATAATGCTTCCATTTCTTAATTTCCTGAACTAGTGCATACATTTCCTTATCATATACTGAATATCCTTTAACTGTTGAAGTAAAAGTTTCAAAATGATAGCATACAGGTTTACCTCCCTAAAGCAACACTGCTCCCATAACATAATCACTAGCATATGTCTCTACCTCAAAGGGCTGCTACGAATAAGGAAGATCAAGTACTTGAGCATGACTAATCTTGTATTTCAATAACTCAAAGGATTTGTATTGTTCCTTACCCCAGTCAAAGCCCTTACTCTTTGCGTCCACTATGTGTAGAGGTGCTACAATCACAGAGAAGCATGGAATGAACTTCTGCATGTACTGTACTGATCCCACAAAACTCCTAGTCTCTGTGGCTCCTGTTGGTGTTGGCCAATTAGTGATGGCTTCCACCTTTTTTGGATCCACTCATAGCTCTCCTCCTCTAACCACGTGCCCAAGATAGACAAGTGACTGTTTGGAAAATTCACATTTCTTCATATTACAAAGCAGTTGTTTCTCCTTGAGAACTTGCAAGATTTATTACAAATGAGTTAGATGTTCCTCCCATGTGGCACCAAAAATCAGGATATCATCTAGATAAACAATGACACATGAATCTATGAAATCCTACAATACATCATTCATCAATCTCATAAATGTAGCGGGTGCATTGCATAAACCAAATGGAAGTACTAACCACTCATACAAACCTTGTTTTGTCTTGAAGGCAGTCTTCCATATATCCTCCTCCTTCATTTTGACTTGGTGATAACCTAACTTGAGATCCAACTTTGTAAAGAATTTGGCATGCTAAAGCTGGTCCAAGAGATCATCTATGTGAGGAAGTGGATATCTATTCATTATGGTGATCTTATTCAAAGTACAGTAGTCGATACACATTCTCCAAGAACTATCCTTCTTTGGCACCATCACAATAGGTGAACCGCATAGTGAGGTGCTTAGACATATCACACCTTGGTCTAGTAGTTCCTAGAGTTGTTTATTTACTTCGGTACTCTCCAGCAAGGATTTCCTATACAACCTGATGTTTGGTAGAGGGGACTCTAGCAACAATTGAATCTCATGCTCTACTTCCTGTTTTGGTGGTCACCCACTGGGAGCCTGAAAAATTTCTTGAAAATATTGAATAATACTATCCAAATCCTATTTTCCCTGGTTACAGATCTCTGAAACTTCTACCCCATCTTGTTTATCCTTTAACAAAATTAAACAAAACTAATTATGATTTACCTAAATACGTCATTTCTATTGGTTAGCACTCACCATAATAACCTGTGTCTTACGCTGGTGTTCCCAGATGTTGTAGCTGATCCCATCCTTGACCCATCTATATCAATTTTCCCTTCTCATAAATATAGCATCCATGATATGCAAGTAAAGATTCTCGAAAAAAAAATCAAAAACATCAAGTGGAATAACATCAGCTTCCAATACATCAATATACTGGGAATTTATCCCAAACTTGATCTTACATTTTTTTGTTACCTGAATTTCAACACCCTTCTTCACCCAACCCAAAGGATAAGGGTGTGGATGCTCGTAAGTCTCAAGACCAAGCTTCTTTACAACTACTTCAGAAATCAAGTTAGATTGAGAACTGGTATCAACCAAAGCATTTACCTTAGTTCTCTTGATCTAGATTTTGATCTGGAATAGTCTACTCATCTCCTCTTCCTGGTTGTCCATGTTGGTGGTCGTGCATCCAAGCCTCTCATCTACATCAGATTCATCTTCGATTTCCACCTCCCCTTCTATCTTTACAGCTTTCATGGACTTCTTTGAGTCCTTGGTTCGGTTCTTTGGATGTAACTCCAGATGCAACTTCCAACATGTAGCGTCAGTATGACCGTTGATATCATAGTTCTTGCAAAAATTCTTGGGATCTTTACAAGTATTTAAAGTAGTAGTAGCTTGTTTACCTTTCCTTTTCCACTTACCTTTTATTACTTGTTTTCCCATGTTATTTCTTCTGCTAATTTTTTGACTGCTTTTCCCTTGGCTCTGCTTCTCCTTGCTTCTTTTCATCATCTATATAGTATGACTGCACACACACCTCGTTGATATCTTTAGGCTTCGTGGAGATGAATTTTCTTCGAAGGTGAGTATGAAGTCCTCCCAAGTACTTAGTCAGAATATCCTTATCCTCCAAGTCCCTGTTCAGCAACATGGCCTACCTCCGAAACTCCGTAGTATAGTCCTGCACACTTTGATCACTACCTTGTCTAAAATATTGCCACTTAATCATTTGGTCAGTCTTTTGACCAATAGCATAGAAGTTAGCTCTAAGTAATTCATTAAATTCTTGCCAAGATTTCACAATAGGATTTTTCTTCTTTTCACAAGTGGCTAGATGGGTTTCCCACCAAACCAGAGCGTGTCCCTCCATTTTGAGACATGCAAAGGTGATCTTCTATGCCTCAGTGACATTATGGATGCTAAAGTAGACTTCTAATTGTTTTAACCATTTATCAAGAAAATTTACATCTACTTGTCCTTCAAAGCTTTTAATTTCAACTTTCATCTCAACTTTAAAAGGAACATGATCAGATTTTACCTTCTCTCTTGCATTTGAAGGCTCTTCTTCACCTCTTCCCCCATATTCTTCCTCATGGTGGCTCCTCCATGTGCCCAAATTTTCGGCTAAGCATCAAACCCCTGAGTCCATGGAGTCTTGCTTAATAGAGGCCATATTCTACAAATCTGCAAGTTCTTCTTATCTTCTAAACATCCTATCCATCATGGTCTCCAACATCTCAATTCTATGGACTGATTTTTCTTCCTCCATTTGTCCCCAAATTCTCTATTTCCACTTCCTTGTAGAAATATCTGGATCGCAAGGTAAATCATGTTCGCCTTTGGATCTCGTCACTGTCATAAAAATCCAAGAACGAATATCATAGTCCTGGATAATTGTGAGCTCTAATACCAAAATTATGTGTAAACTGTTTACTTTGGAATCATTCACAGAATCACAATTAAACATTGTTGATCTACTTTCGATTAGAAAATGATAAATATAGCTAGTGAATGAATTTGCTTATGCTTAGAATCAACAATTGCAGGAAAGGAAAGAATGTAAACTCATGAACACCAATAATTTTTATCCTAGAAACTTCCAGAGGAGGAAAACTAGTCAGGAAAGGCAAATGATCTTTCTTCCCACTTTTTATTGGCCAATTCAAATAAGAAGTACATCATTTACAATAAGTATGAAAGAGAAGTGGATAATATCTCACACTTCCTCCCAATTACTTGTTTTCTCTGGCTCAAAAGTCCTTTCTTCTACAAACACAATTTCAACACTCGAATTCCTTTCTCACTTGCTTTCATGCTTTGATGATCAAAAATCCCCTTCCTACATGTATTTATAGCCTTTCTCATGCCCTCTCATGTACTGGAGGATGGGAAAGGTCATGGAGGAGAAGAGACATAGACAACCTTTCCAATCATGGAACTGTTTGTTTCAAATTTTATTTTTCTATCCGAAATTGTTAGGACCGCTGCCCAATGCAGACCGGTGGTCACAGGACTACCACCCTGGCTAGGCAGCGGTTACAGGACCACCACCCTATTTGGGTAGTGATTCTATTAATATAAAAATAAAACATCCATTTCTTCATTTTCCTTCTTTGTTGTTGGTTGATCTGATGAAGTATAGTAATTTTAGATCCCTATGGATCATTAAAGAAAAGTATTTGGAATTGGGACAAGAAGTATACACTGAGGGAATGAATCAAGTGGAAAAATCAAGTGCATCAATCACTAAATTGATGCAAGAATTAAAAAATAATAGATCTAATTGTAGAGTTGGATCCTGAAACATAAAATATAAAGGATGCATAGAAGGATTTGGAGGAATTAGAAACCACTCAGGGATGGAATGGACTAAACTTCAAAAAGTATATGTGGATTTCAAATCATTATATGAATCCTTTGGCTAAGTGCCAAAATTTGTAAAAGTAACATTGAATAAAGCATTAAGGGACAACATGGTAGATTTGAATAATGCTAAACAAAACAAAACAAAATATGACATAGTATGAGTATTACACAAAGCACTTAGGGCCAAAAGGGGGGAAGCTATCAAAGAATTAGAGGAATATCACAAAAATATATTGGATGAGAAGTATCGGTTGGAAAAGTAATTATCTATGCTAGAAGGGAAACATAAAAACATTCAATAAAATATTTAAAGAAAGATACTAAAAGTTTGAATTTAATTTAGCATATAACAAAGGAAGCACAAGCAGAAAAGAGTGAATAAGAAATAGTAATGCAAAGTTGGACATTGTTAGGAATTTAACTGCAAAGCAAAACACCTAAATTACTTATCACATAATATTATAGTATCTAAAGGGATAAATGCAAGAGCCACTTGTTCTTGAGGATAGAAATTATATTTATGGTGGAGAGACGTTGACCCTTAATAGGCACAACACTCAAGTCATTTTATCATGCACATGGGAGTGAGACACACACCACATGATAAATGATTAGTGGTGGAGTGGATACTCAAGGGAATTACACATGCCTAAGGAAATAGGGAGATATTTTAGATCTTATGAGTGCATGCTAGCTAATGTATAATAGAGCATTTTAGATGGTCCTAGTGATTTAATTTAATTTGAATTAAGTCTAAATATTACAGAGTCACATATGATGATAAATGATAAAATAAAAAATTGACACAAGAAAACTAAGATGTAATATTTGAAGCCCTATGAAAAGAGGAAGGAGAGAGGACTTAGTTGATTTATGCCTGATTTGGAACCAATCTAGACTGAGATAAGTGATGAAAAAACTAGGAACAATGTCGTAATTTCTCCTAATAGATTCTGGGATGCAAGAATAAGACCTGACATGGGTGCCCATGATATTGGGTGTCTGGGCATTGAAGACCTCTTTTGGGCATCGGTAACTGTGTAGATGCTCAAAACCTAATTTCTATAGTGTCGCAAGATCTATGTTGTTGTTTCCTGTTGATCGCCTGATAGTCACACAATGAATGCCAAAGGTACCTGTAACCTGCAAAATAGAAGTTCACCTATAAAATCCTAGAAACCACATCAAAACTTAAAAGAAAGAAGCAATATGGGGAGTCAGACTGACCCCGATGGTCACCACGAGAGTGAACTTATGACCGAGTGTTGCACTACATCTCCGAATCCATGTAGTTCTTGTGAGTGTATGTGGAAATGGTGTCCTAATATTCCCTTGTGCAAGTTGCACTTAATACTGGGTTGTAGCTAAATGTAGCAATGTAGTAGAATGTGTGGATGGAATAAAATGAACTTCTCCTTCCTATGTTGTGTATGATAGAAATGCAGCCCTTGTCCCTTGAAGTGAATGCTAGATGGACGATTTGAAGTGCTTTAGGTGTCTTTTGGATGCAAGCTTAGGTGATGATAGTAATGCTTAGTGCTTGGTCCTTTATTTTGAACACATAACTATGTATTTATATGATTCCCTTGTTTGAATTTCGTAATTGACAACTGGAAGGCCGACCCATAAGTGAAAAATATTCCCAAAAGATAAAAGAGACCCAAAAGGAGTGAGTAAGGTAAGAAAGGGTCAGGGGTGCCCAGAGGGGACAGGAGCACCTGGGCCTGTCCTAGCTGGGTGCTGGTGTCTGGAGCCATAAAGGATAAATAAGTAAAATACCGACTAGGATTGTAGTGTGTGCAAGACCAAATAGAAAACAAGAAACAAATAAAAGAGGCCAAAGACAGTTGTCAATTACTAGTTTTCTTGCTTAGGAATCATATGAATGCTAGTATGTGTTTAGGACCTAGAAATGTACCCAAGTGCATGATTTTGTGTCTACATTTGCCCCCACTTTATGTTGTTGAGTGAATACTTGATAACATAAAGTAGATAAGAGATGTGTACTTGATAACCATGTAGAATGTGTGGCAAAGAATGTGTCGAGTGGACAAGTGAAGCATGGAATGATGCAAAATGAAGCGTGGAAACTAGGAAGAGAAAGTGACCCTAGGGGTGAAGCGTATGTGTTGTACCGTGTTATACCTGTTGTTGTGCTTGTGATTTTTGTTGCTTCTTGTAAGGAAGGACCTGCAAAAAGAAGAGCAAGAATGTAGTCAAAGTCTTGTATATGATAAATCTAATAAAAATGTGCATAAGTATGTAAAAGTGTGTAAAAGGAAAGTGTGCACCTGATGCGAAAGAGTGTAAAAGGATAGAAAAGTGTCCTGAAAATGCTGTGTAGAGTGAGTTTTTTGGGCGATCTCATGCCAAGAGTGATTTTTTGGGTGATCTCATGCCAAGAAAGAGTTTTTTGGGTGATCTCACGCCAAGTGTGAGTTTTTTAGGTGATCTCATGCCAAGAGAAAGTGTTGGGGAGAGAGGTCTAGTGTTACTCTCCTTCCATGACTCTTCCTGATAAACACCACTACAGATGGTGTGTTCCTATTTTGTTCATGTTGTCCTGAATTAGTTTCGAGTGTACTGTTTGTTTTGATTGAAAAGGAGATAGAATGTATTCTATTGCTGGAGAAATGTGCTTGTAATTGTAAAAAAGTACTCTGAAGGCTTATGTGAATTGTGTTGATATGAGAAAGTTGATTGTGTGTGCCCCCAGGACATATGCACCCAGGGGAGGACACAAGTGCCTAGGCATTGTTTTCTGTGTCTAGGTGTTGGTGTCTGTGTTGTGATTTTGACCCAAGTATAATTCTGAGCCAGTGTTGTAATTGTAACCTGTGCTGATTTTGTGTTGTTACTATGCTTGTAGCTCTGAGCTGATTGTATGGGGTGATTTGTTCACCCAATGTATGCCCCCCTCATTTGGGGTGCATGCGATGTTGGTAGGAGTGTGTGGCCCAAAAGAGAGGACCTGATGCTGATCTGAAATTGTATCCATGCAAGGGGTAGGGGATGTGCATGGTAGAAACCAAGGCACATGCAAACAAAGTGGCTAGATACATGTGTTAGTAGAAAAAGTAGCAAACATGTCATAGAAAAAAATGTAACAAGCAAGTGTGCATACAAGATAGACCGTGAAAAGTGGGTTTCAAACATGGGACATCACTCACAATGTCACAAGACATCAGGGCCAAAGCATCCAAAAACATACAAACAGTGATCAAACAAGACATAGGGCATAGCCCGCAAACAATGACATACAATAGAAAACAATGAAAACAAAAATGTATCAGATAACCATGGTGGAAAATAGTCTTGCAAGGAAAATGCTACACATGAAGCACCCATTAGCATGTTAGAAAGATAAAAAGTATGTCAAGGAATGTATGTATTGGTGTAAATGTGCTAGAAAGTAGAAGTAGTAAATAATGAAACAATAACACTTGTAATGTGTGAGTAAAATAGATGCCCCCAGGAGCCTGGTGGGACTGGTAAGAGGTACAATGTCAAGCATCATTGTAGCATGTGTAAAACCTGTAAGAGATTTACATTCACTCACTAGAGACCAAGTGAATGCGCATGTGTATATAGAAAATATATTGAAATACTAAGTATTTGACTAGCATAGAAACAAAGTGTACATGTTAGTATAAACAAGCAAGAATAAGTCCAACCAAGATATGAAAATGTTGTGGATGTGATGGAATGGTATGTAGTATGTGAAGATGATAGGGGCAACATGCCCCCTAGTGGATGTGTATGAAATGAGGTTCATTTATAAATAACCCCTCAACAATCAAGAATGAACCATAGAACAAGAGTGTGTCATTGGGAAATGGTTTGAGAATGTGTGCTAGAAAGATAGATCATGAAGCATAGAGCATGAGAAGAGTGAATGTGGTGAGGTTCATTTCAGATTTAGACCCTTAGTAGTCGAGTATGAACCATGGAACTAGAGTTTTTCATAGGGTAATGACAATACAATGCATGTATCAAAGGGTTTAAAGTGATGCTTAGGAAATATTATGCATTAATCGCAGAGCGTGAAGTGCGTGAGATGATAGAGACACTTGATGGCCATACAGGGGGGAGAAGTTGTGATGCCCCCCAGGTATGTGAGTGATGAAAATCTAGACAGTGATGTGAGAAGGACCATGCTATGGTGGTGGAGCTTGAAATGTGTCTTGGCCATCAATATAAGGAATAGTTTGTTTGAAAAAATGAATTGGACGTAAAAGTGGAGTAGGATGGGGAGGGATCTTGAATGGTGGTAGCTTATGTGGGATTGATAACATTGTAGAAGACTTGAGAGGAGGAGGGGTTGGACTGATTTTGAGAGGAATTTGCTTAGTTGGAGTTGGTAATGATAGAAGACTTGAGAGGAGGAGGGGATGGACTGATTTTGAGAGGAAGTTGCTTAGTGGGAATGGGTCAGAAAGGGTTGAATAGGTAATGGGGCTCTTGCCTTACCGGAGAAGGAACATTAGCAATTATGGAATGATGCTCACTAGACATAGATGGATCATATTTAGGAACCCAATGGGATTTAGCAATTGGAGATGAACATGTGTTAACATTTTGTGTAGCAAATGAAATGAGACCATAATGCTTAAGGTGGCCAATTTTCATTTTAGAGCATAACAATCATTTTCATTATGTCCATTAATTTGATGATAATTGCAATATGTGTGACCTTCATATTTTGCAAGCCAATAAGGAGGATAGTAATGAGTAGATGGAAATTTGATCAATTGGTGATTGAGGAGCCAAGGAAGAATATCATGTTGCTAAGCATTGAAATAAAACTTGAGAGGTTTGGGTAATGGCAAGACTTGAGGTTCACTAACATGAGTACATGTAGAAGACATAGAAGCGAGATGAGATGTAGAATAAGAACAAGCATGGGCCTGAGAAGCATCCTTGAGATCTTGGATTTCATCTTTAAGAGATGTAATCGTTGTTTTCATAGCTTGAATTTTATCTTGAAATAAACAATGCAAATCTTGAATTTTATCTTGAAATAAACAATGTAAAGCTTGAATTGACTCTAAGATGGGTTGATTGGATAGAGAATTATGAATGATAGAGTCATCAGATAGATGAAAAAAATGGCGCTTACTTGAACGGGCAACGTATTGCGAGGGAGATACATAGTGTCTAGGGTTTTTTGGAGAACAACCTTGTAATGTAGATGCATTTGAAATAGGTCATGCAAAGAAATTTGAGGATTTTTAGGAACCATAATAAAAGAAAAATGAGGATCCAAGTGTATGCTCACGAGTAGGGTTTACTAAATGATTTAATTTAATTTGAGTTAAATCTAAATATTTCAGAGTCACATATGATAATAAATGATAAAATACAAAATTAACACAAGAAAATGCAGATGTAATATTTGAAACCCTAAGCAAAGAGGAAGGATAAAGGACTTAGCTAATTTATGCTTGACCTGGAACTGATCTGGACTAGGAGAAATGATGGATAGACTGGGAAGACTATTGTTATTGCTCTTAATACATTATGGGATGTAGAAATAAGGCCAAACACGGCTGCCCATGGCAGGACAGGAGCACATGGGTGTTGAAGAACTCTTCTAGGCATGGGTACCTACGAAAATGCTCAAAACCTGATTTCGGTAGTGTCGCAAGATCTCCATTGTTGCTTCATGTTGATCACTTGATAGTCACACAGTGAATGTTGAAGGTACCTTTAACCTATAAAACAAAATTTCACATGTAAAATCCCACAAAATGCATCAAACCTAAAAATAAAGATGCAATATGGGGAGTCAAACTAATCCTGACGGTCACCTCGAGAGTGAACTTACTACTAAACGTTGCACTACATCTCAGACTCTGTGTAGTTCTTGTGAGTGTGTGTGGAAATTGTGTCCTAGGATTCCCTTGTGCAAGTTGCACTTGATAATAGGCTATAGCTAAATATAGCAATGTAGTAGAATGTGTGGATGGAAAAATGAACTTCCCCTTCTTATATTGTGTATGGAGAGTTATTGCAACCCTTGTCCCTTTAGTGGATATTAGATGTATGTTTTAGAGTTCTTTAGGTGCCTTTTAGATGCAATCTTAGGTGATGATAGTAATGTTTAGTGCTTGGTCCTTTATTTTGAACACATAATTATGTATTTATATGATTCCCTTGTTTGAATTTCGTAATTAACAACTGGAAAAGATGACCCATAAGTGAAAAATATGTCAAAAAGACAAAAGAGATCCAAAAATAGTGGGTAAGGTAAGAAAGGGTCAGGGGCGCCCCGAGGGGACAAGGGCACCTAGGAACTTCTATCCTAGTTGAGTGCTGGTGTCTAGAGCCATAAAAAATAAACAAGTAACATATCGACTGGGTTGTAGGGTGCGTAAGACCAAATAGAAAACAAGAAACACAAAAAGGCCAAGGATAGTCGTTAATTACCAGTTTTCTTACTTAGGAATCATAAGAATGCTAGTATGTGTTTAGGACCTATAAATGTACCCAAGTGCGTGATTTTATGTCTACACCTAAAATGGAATCTATACAATATTCCCATGACAATTGGTTGGGCCAAGTTGTCATGTGAATCTTATAAATACACTCTTACTCTCTTTTCTAAAAGAAATTTGACCCTTTTTATATAGAATTGTGCTAAAATTATGTAATAAATGAGACATTTTGGGGAACAGGATTTCAAGTGAGGGTTTGTGATAATTGAGCTCATAAATGATCATGTATTGCTTAATATGATGAATTTTTCTTGTATTTATGTATGTTGTTGACATATTTGAATGAGTATTTCATATATTTTGTGAGTGTTTAATCAAGATTTGTTTGCAATTGATCTATGTTATTGTGTTATTATTTAAGATTAAGTCATAGTTGTAATCATTGAGCCGACTCAATTGCATCAAAATGTGCTATTAAAATTTGGGTATGATCTTGCATAAAATATTGGGATACATCTAATGTCATATGGGTTAGTTGTAGCTTCAATGGTACATTGTAAGTAGGCTAGTCTTGAACCTATATGAGCATGCCATTACTCTTATGTTAGCGACAAATTTCACATGAACTAGAGTCAAAATATGGACTAGTTAGTTTATAGAGTTTTTTTATGAGAGATATACTTGTAAAGGCTACGAGTTAGCAATCATAGAGTTGCAAATTTAGTGTTGTAAAGTCATTGTAGTTTATGGGATCCTTGTAGATGAGTCGTCTATTGTGTATTTTCTAATTGTCGAATTAAATAAAGTTATAATTTCCTATTTTATTTTACTATTATTGTATTTATGCATAATTTTGTTTTGTAGTTTGAGAGTTGCATGGTATAAGGTATCTCTTAATTGAGACCCCTAACCATGACTGTGTCAATAATACCACACATGTCATTTCTCTTGTGTTAGGGATGACTTCCACATGAGTTAGAGCTAGAATCTAGACTAGTTGGTTTAGGTAGTTTATGTTAATAAGAGATATTCTTGCAAAGACTCTGAGTTCACATAATTTTATTGATCTAGTGTAGTAAAGCATCTCAATTTGTGGGATCATTGTGAGTAAGTTGTTTGTTGTGTATTTCCTAGTTGTAAATCAAATAAAGCTCTGAATTCCTATTTTATTTCTGAGTTGCTGCATTTTATGCATAATTCCAATGCGTATTTTAAGGATTATGTGATATAAGTTATCCCTTAATTGAGAGCCCTAACTATCACTCTGTAAATTGGTGGTCGCCATAAAGGCTATCCCAAGTAGTGGACATCACTACTTTGTATTGCAAAATGCAAAGCATTTTAGAAAACACCGACCAACAATATCATAAACCATCCCCCATTTTTTATTGTGTTCTTGTGAGGTGGTGTTACTCTATTAGGGTTACAAGGAAGGAGATCAGTTTCTAAGATATTTGTATAGAATTATGGACTTTCGAAGCCATGAAGTTGAAATACAAGATTGTCAAATTAGATTTGACCTAGTTGATCTCATCAAAATTGTACATTAATGGTTACGAGGGAAATTAATATAATAATTACAACAAAGGTTTTATATTCACATTAGTTTTTTGAAGTCTACTGCATCTCGTTATTTAGACACACTCTATATCATACGTTTCTAATAAGTATCTCTAAATTTTAGATAAATCAAATAATCCTCTAAAATTCTCTCTTATTAATTATTATTACATCAATAATAATTTTTATATAATTATATTTGATTTTAAAGTTCCTTTTGTGCCTAATTACAATATTTATGTAAAATATAATACATTTATTACATACACTGAATTTGAAAACAAACCAACAAACACACACATATATAAACTCAAGTGACACTTTGATAATTTTGAAATCATTTTACCATTAACTTTAGGATGTGATTTCTCAAAATAATTGCATGTCCCCACGAGCTTCTTGCTTCACATGGCAACCCACCAAGTGGGAAAGCTTATCCCAAAGCATCCAAGCCTAGCAAACCAAAACCTAAACAAACCAACATACACATGTTCATTAAAAATTAAATTTTTACCCTAGATTTGAATCGTTCCCCTTCGCCATGTGACTTTGAGAAGTACAATGTTATGGACCACAATATAATAATATCACAGGGTGGTCCCTCCATGGAAAAGAGCTCTGTTGGCCACTTATGACTCTTTAATTTTTCCAACAACTTTTTTAGGGTTTGAATATTTCTCATTATTTATAAGGTTTGTTTTCATATAAATATTCCCATTTACTAGGTTTCGTGAAAAGAATAGGTTCCCATTCAGGTAGATATTGTTACACGTGTCCAAGGTATTTTTATTGAAGTGGGGACGCCTTCCTAAATATCCAATAAATATCTTGGAGACCGACTTTCATTATTGAAGCTGCATATGATACTTGAGCGACTTTCATAGTGTACTTGTGCCCTCCCATAGGGAAGTGGTTTCACATCAAAATGTAATACATTCCCATTGTTTTATGGGGAAGTGGTTTCACATCACAATACAATATATTTGTAAGGTTGATTTAAGAGTTTTGAGTGTTTTAGGTAATATTCAAAGTCAAATAATTTTCATTTAATTTATAATTTTTTTTTATATATATTCGATGTTTTAATACTATATAATTAAGGTTAAGAATGATTCTTTCAAAACATTAGGATAAATAGATTATTTTTAAAAATATTAGGGTTTGAATGATTTTGGTATCATCATTTTCTAAAAAATATTTACGAAAATATTTTTTGCATCTTTTAAATTATACTTAAAACAAGGAATCTAAAAATGATCCTTAAACATTGATATTTACAATAGAATATAGGCACCTTAAATAATCATACCAAATACATAGACTTACCATAAATAACAATTACAATTTTTGTCATCTAAAACATATTTATCAAACTAAAGACACTATCCTATTACTAATCTTACACAAAATAAAATTTAATAAAGTACTATCATTAATAAGAAGTGCCCAACATTAATATATTACAAGCATAAAAATTATTGGTGGACAGCAAGTGGTCACTTATTAATATTCATATAAAATTGATACAACCTAATTGTTGCCACCTTAGGTAATTAGTTTTGTATGGCTTAATCCAACTTTTCAAGAAACACTACCATTTTTCTGACCTTACATAAAATAAGCTATAATATTATATTATCTATGATAATTCTTATGCCAACATTAATATTTTATAACCATAATAATAATTAGTAGGAGTAAACAACTAACCTAATAAAAAAAATTTAAATTTAACTAGATAATTCTAGGACTTAATCCCCCTTATACATTTACTAATAAACATTCCAAATCATGACTGTAAAATCATAAGATATATTCTAGAGGTAATTAAGAGTACTTAGGTTTGAGAGGAATATTGTTAGAAATATATTGTTTGAAATTATTGTATTTGACAAATTAGTATTTCACATTTTAACGGATCTAATGGTGTGGTAGTGAAAGTTTTATTCTCACAATTAAATTTGATGTTCGTTTGATTGTCATTTTTTTTATGCCGATAGACATTTTACAATGAGAATGATGAGTGGAATCCAATAGCTTGACCATCAAATTTTCATATCTGGGCATTTAATTTTTACGGTTTAGCTCAATTTATTTTTGTGTATGTTTATGCTTATAGATGTAATGACATGACTATATATAATATTATTTTGTACAATAAATTTGACATCTATTCATGTACCATTAATTTTTTTTTAATAAGATTGAGAATAATATCTTTACCTTGAATTTGATATCTATCAAAGATTTCCAAATAAATATATTTAAGATATTTGTACTAATTTATTTATAAACAAGAATATAAAAAACATTAATCTTTAAATTTATATTAAAATTTAATAATAAATATCTATTGACACTAGTTAATTATTATAATATAATTTTATTTGTGTGTTTATAAATTATTAAATTTTTCATATGACAAATGCCAAACTTTAAAATTATTAAAACATTTAAAAAACACTAAAAAAAATAGTTAAAACATTGAAATTGTTGTATATCGGAACTATTCTTTATATACAAACAAAAATACAAAATAACATAAATCCTTACAATTTAATAGTAATTAAATTTCAATAAACTTGAGTTTACTTTTTAGACTTCCATGTTGGATTATCTATAAATGAAATTCCATTAGATTGCAATACAAATTTTTTAAAATTATTCGGTATTTTAAGGTTGTTGTGGGTATTTTTGAATTTTTGTTTCTTTTAATAGCGTGTGCTCGATTTTAAAATCATTTTTTCCTTTAAAATAAATGAATAAGGTTTTTCTTCATATTACTCACATATTTGAACACCACTTTAATTAATATTAGTTTCTTTATGCAAAATATTAATAATATTTCTATTCCTTCATACATGAAAAACTAGAAAGTATTATCATAAATTGATTGAATAAGAAATTTAAATAATAATAAAATCCATTTTAAAAAATTAATTTAAAATATATGTGAAATTCCTAAATGTATGCATGTATATTTACAAACAAATTTTTTGAAAAAAATTGGTTTGATTTTTTTCTGGAAATTTATACAAACATACATGTACATAAAAGAAAAAATCTAAAAGATATAACGAACAAGAAAATTAAAAATTAAGAGACAAATATAATTTACTTTAATACTAGCAATCGTACGTGAAGTGTACGATGTGAACGTTGAAGGAGATACATCGAAAACAAAAAACAAGAAACTGAGAAATGAAATGAAAGCAAAGAAACATGGTCACTAAAGAAGGGTTTAAGGGAGGATAAGATGATGGTCAAGATAAATGATTGGCGGAAATAAAGGTAAACTCCTCTTTCCGATAACCACTTCCCATTTTTCTCAATTACAAGGAATCAAAATGGGTTATGGTTTGCAAGGCAACATAGTTTGGAGATATTATTGAAGGTAAGGAGTTGTTAATGAATATTGACCATCTAAATAACTATTTATAATTTCAGTTCTTTTGTAGTTTGGGTATTAAAATGATTATCATGGTAATGAATAATTTGTGCTCCACATTAACATCTCCATGTCACTTACATTTTTGACAACATCGCGATTTGCAATCAAAGGGGTCAAAATGAAAAATGGAGGAATTCTAACAAGATGCAAGTTTGAAATCCAATCTTAATTTAGACATACATAGGGGTCGCTTATTAAATGCCATTAATTTGTTTGTAAATTGCAGGTGCCAACAAGTGACCCTTACACAACAAAAAGAAATGGAATTTTTTTAGAAAAATGGAGAAAAAGGGCTTTGAATTTTTTGTTAATTTTTTTTTACAATGCCAACATTTTAAATTGGACAACATTTAATTTGTTAGATGAGATGAAGACCTAAATGGAAACTATGAAAGAAAATAGGGGACTTCAAGATGGGAATTTAATATGTACATGTCTGACACCTATTACATGGCTCAAATTATACCTAGCCAAATAATATCTTCTATATGTGCTCTATTTTATTGGCTCAACCTCATTCACATTATTTACGTGAATGAAACTTGAGCTAAAAGAGAAAAAAAGGAAAAATTCAATAGGTTCGAGGTTTGAAACCCAACCACAGTGTTGGCTTCTAGAAGCACAGTGTAACAATCCTTTTCACCTTTAAGCTAGATTAATTACAGAAAAAACAAGTAATGCACGAGCAAACAAGGATAATTGATTGTATTCTATGCGACCACATTTCCTTGAGTCATTTAATGAAACATTTCACATGTTTTGCATATGCCTAAATTTTGTATTCATGTCTACAAATACATGAGCAACTACACCATTCAACGAAAATACATTTTTTGGCATATAATTTGTCAGGAATTAATTGAGTAGATGAATGTTTCTCACTACAATAAGGTAGGGTGTAGGAGCAATATCTACTTAATTACTCAAGATTAGGACTAAAAGGGGCATACAAAGAGATACAAGAAGCAAGCATTGTAGATGTATTTAAAATATATAACCTATTTGATTTAACCTATTTTTTTTATTTTGGTTCCTTTAAGCACAAATTACAATCATGAAAATAATGTGAGATAGATTGAGATGGTAAACTGGAGAAAATATAACATATACTATCTGGGTAGGAAAAATCTCAGCCATGGAATAGGTGTGTGACATGCATGTATTTAATTCCCACATTTTACTTCCAAATTTTCATTCATGTCTTCATTGTAGCTAACAAATTAAACATCATACAAAGAAAGCGTTGACGTCATACGAAAAAAGCTAATTTCATTTTATGTCAGTGCTCATTGTTGTACGAGATTGCCATGAGTATTGAAGGGGGAACCCTAATCGTTAACTTGATAGTTAGATCATATACCCCGAATTACAAATGATGCATGAAATTGCCACAATCGGGATATCAGGTCTACTTCACATAAACCTGTCTATAATTATCATTATCAACGATCGTTGCAAACAAATACAATTTACAATTCTCCATACCCTCCAACTTCCAAGTTTTGTCTTCTAACTTATCCTCTCAATTAAAAGCCCTTCCACTATGATCAACAAAATTATGGTAGTGTCCCTGCTAGAGTTATGCATGTCCAAGCACCTCTGAGGGATTAATCATACAAAAATTTAAAAGAGAGATTTGGGCTCTACTCATACTCCCCTAGTTGAGCTAGTAACATACCTAATTTAGAAAGCGCAACTAATAAATCATCTCACCATAAAGTTTAGGATACATTACCTAACCAAGTATTGTTACTAGATAGTCTTAGGATATAAAATTTACATGATGTATTTTTCGAAAATAACCCATTTGTAGCACATTGATATTTTGCACCATCTTGACTCAAACATTGATTGTTACATGAAAATATGACATGTTTCATCTACAATATAATGTTAATAACTCTGGTGTCTCATTTATTGTAAACAATGTTTTGGATAATCTTTGCAACATGTTTATTACAATTTGCATTAGATAATCATTATTTTCATTGCATCACAAAAAAATGTTCCAGTAACTCATGTTAAAATTGATTAACTGAAATTAACTAAATCTATGCAGTTATGGTAAGGACTAGTTAATCTAATCTATGAATAGTTGAAATATAACGCAATAAATAAATGTGAGTAATGTAAGTATAGCAAAGATCTACTAAACTGATTAAACTAATGAAATGCTAACCCTAATGTGTAAGGAGAGGGTAGAGGAAATAACTCAGCTGAATAACCGATGACTATCACAGAGTGTCACGGGTCTGGATAGGAAATTCTGGGAATAGCAGAAACAAATGTGCAGAGATTCTTGAAAAGACTAGATCTAGAGGATTTCTTGAGTGTACTGGGGCACCTAGAGGATAAGATTGGGGCACCTACGTGTGCTTTGGTAAGGAATCATTTGGGTGCCTTGGTCTGCGGAAAAGCTCTCAAAATTTTATCTTCATAGGGTCATGAGAGGTGATATGGAAACTCTGCCTACCTGTCGCGTCACATTATTTTCTACTACGCCAAATGCGCCAGATATGTCATCAATAACTCGAGATGAAGGAAAGAATTGCAAGACCCCAAAACAAACATCAAACCTTAAAAAAGAATAACGCATATGAAGGGGTCAGACTGACCTCAACTACCACAATGGTGGAATTACTAACTGAGTGTTGCACTACATCTCAGACCCAATGTAGTTTTATGTGCAATTGTGTGTGAACATGCCCTAGGTTTCTCTTGTGCCAATCACACTTTGTGAAGTAGCGAGTAATAACTATGTGTAGAAAATGTAGTAGAATGTGTGCATGAAACAAAATAGAATCCCTCCTCCTATGAAGTGTGATGCAAATGTCCTAGCCTTGTGCCTCGATGACAGAGCTATGTGAATGCAAGTGATTTCCAATGCAAGAGATGGATGCAACTCGAGGTGGAGTGATAGTAGTAAGTGATGCTAGGTCCCTCATTATGGTCTCATAGCTTTATATTTATAGGGTTATCTTGATCCAATTTCGTAATTAACCCCGAAAAGGCCGACCACAAGAAAGATAAAGATGTAAAATGTCTAGAAAGAACCCAAAAAGTGTAAAAAGGACTGGGGTGCCCTTGGTGGGACCAGGGTGCCCACGGGTGCCCCAGTCGAGGCTAAAATAATGGGAAATTACTAAAATAGACTGGGCGTGTGGATGAAAAGGGACGATAATAACAAAATAAAATAAAATAAGATGGCCAAAATATGGGGGTTAATTAGTAATTTCTTCACTCAAGAACCTTCTAAATAGTAGTATGAGACTGGGATAAATAATGTCTAAAGTGCATGATTTTGTGACTATATTTTGCCCCCACTTTATGTTGGTGATTGAAAAGCTCGATAACATAAAGTAGATAGAGATGCGTACCTGATGTCCATGAAGAGTGTAGTATAAATGCGTAGAAGGAATAGAAAAAACATAGAATGATAAGAAAGATGGAGGAGCGTGGAAACTAAAGATGAAAAATGTGCAAAGAAAAAGTGATGAGAGTGAACCTAGGGAAAAATGTGTGTGTAGCTGTTGAGGTGTGTGATGTACCTGTATGGTTAGTAAAGCGTGTGTTGTCGCGAAGTCTTTTTGTTGCCCCCATTTGTCTTCTTGTTTCACATACGGTCGGACGTGCAAGGAGAAAATGATCAAGTAGTCAAATATTTATGTATGTAAATGTAAAAATGCAATGTAACAAGAAACATGTATATGAAAGCATGTAAATATAAAATATGTAAATGAAAGAGTGTAAATGGAACATGTGCACCTGATCCATGTTGAGAAAGAGAGTGTAGAAGGATATCCTGTACTGCGATTTTTTTGGGTGATCTTATGCCACCCTAGCCAAAGAAGTGTAGGGAGGAAATGCTTTGTGCCCTCCAAGCTCTAACTTCTTCACTGAATGTATGTGAAGAGATATTTGTATCGTCCTAGTTTTTTGGGTGATCCGAAACCATTGTTCAAAGTAGTGTAGAGAGGCATACCCACTGTAACCTCTAATCCTGTAACTGCTTCCCATAATGCTAAAGGATACCATGTCTTGTAAAAGATACTATGTATGGGGTTCGTAGACTAGTCTGAAGACTAAACCCACTCGGTTTATATAATTGAACCAAACCGGTGTAGAATCTTTGTGTTAGTATGTGAAAACCATAAATGATTCCCCCCTCTTTGGGGGCACATGCGACATCACTAATAGTAGAACGAAAACACAAAAGAGGACCAACTGTATGTATGTTGTAACCCTAGAAAGTGCTTGTTAAAAACCAAGGCACGCACAAACAAAAATGCTAGCCAAAGACATGTATATAGAAAACAATGTGTAAGCTACATAAACAATGTAAGAAAAACAATAATGTAAACATGCAATAAGAAAAAGTAAGCCACATAAAGCGGGCTGCAAATATGGGACATCACTCATGATGTCATAAGACATGCAAGGCCATCATAGCCGCAAATAAGCAAACAAGTGTGCACACCAAACAAAGGTCAAGGCCCACATACAATAACAAACAAAAACAAACAATATAACAAAAAAATATGGAAAAAAATATCCCTAGATAACAAATGTTGCACATGAAGCACCCATTAACATATAAGAAAGTTAACTAGTATGTCAAAAGCATGTATAAGCAATTAATGTAAAGTGCTAAGTACAAAATGAAATAATAACACATGTGAGAGATGAATGTGGATGCCCCCAGCAACCAGTGTAGGAAGGGTAGAAGGCAAGCATCCATGTTACGTGTAAGATACCTATATCAACAATCACAACTAGACAAAGGTGTGAATGCGCATGTGTGTATGATATAGATAAATGACATATAAGTAAGATAAGTAACATGTGTAATAAAGCAACCATGAGAAAGGAAAAGTAAGCAAGAGTATAAGCAACCATAGTATGTAGTATGTTATGGATGGATGGAATGGAATACAAGATGGAGTGATCGGAGGCACATGCCCCCTAAGTGGATGGAAGTGTATGCAATGAGGTTCATTTTGTTTGCCCCCTCAATATTCAAGAAGGAACTGTAAATGAGAGTGCGTCATCAGGAAATGGTCGAGTAGTGTGTGTTATGTCTAACATGTTGTGATGAATGTGTAGGTGTGGTGATGAGATGCGACCTAGCAATATCTACGTGAACCCTATAGCCGAAGTGTATATCATAAACTAGAGAAACTTATAAGTGATGATTTATCCTAAGCATATATCACTATAAGATGAATGGATGAGTGATGATTTAGCCCTAAGCGTATATCACTACAAGATGAAAGGAGGGAGTGGTGGTGTAACCTACGGTGTATAACACTAAAAAATGATAGAATAGGTGATGATTTAGTCTAAAGTGTATGTCACTAAGCTGGAAATGTCGCATGATGAAAGGTCGAATAGTAAGTATGTGAGGAGTTTAAGGTCCAGTTTATTTGTAAACTCTCGACAGTCGAGTAAGGACCGAGGAACTAAAGTGTGTCATCAGGTGGTGAGTGTAGAGCGTATAAGATGATATAGTATAGGTGATGACCATGTGATGAGTTGAATGTGTAAATACGTGATGTGTAGAATGCAATGCAATATGTGATGTATAAATTGGCATGTAATGTATGTAGATAGACTAGCAATGTAGTATGTAGGGATGAATGCAATGCTAGACATATGTATGATGAAGACTAGCATAATGTGTGATTAACTAAAAATAGGGAATTTGATTTTTATTTATGCTATGATTAGTTAGTCAAAATAGAAACAAAATGCTATAATAGGGATGCTAAAATTTGGATTTTATATTTGTAATATGTATCAAAGTAAAAAGGAAAGTAAAGGGGTATGTTACTAACATGTAAATAACTTACCTCACTGTGTGTTGGACTATGTCAAGTTGGTGTGTGAACTAGGAAAACTATGATAAAGTGACTCCAGAAAGGGAAAAAGATGACTATTTGACTGTACTGAGGTGCTTGGAATGGTACTAGGGCGCCATGGGGTGCCCTGGTATGTGTTATGGGTGCTACAGACTATTGAAGTGCTCAAAAACTGAAACTGGTAGTGTCGCTATATCTCTATGTTATCTTCACTCATGTCACATGGGTGTAGCTAAAATGTCATCTATGTCACTGTAATTACTGTGTGAAGACCTACGTGCAAAACCCTATCCAAAGCATCAATTCCTAAAAAAGAAGAATGCATATGAATAGGTCAGACTAACCTCAACTGCCAAACTAGTGGTCTTATGACTGAGCGTTGCACTACATTTCAGACCCAATGTAGTTTTATGTGTGTGTGTACTTTTGTGCCTAGGATTCCCTAGCGCCAATGGTGTGGTAGTAGGGGGCAATAACTAGATATAAAATGCAAAATGGTGGATGGAATGGAAAGAATACAACCCTTTCCCCCTATGCTTGTGTGATGTAGATGTAGAAGAATTCGAAATGCAGTCCCTTGCCTTAGTAGATAGCTACCCTTTATGTGTATGATATCCACCCATAATGTAGTGAGTATGCTTTATTGATATATGGATCTCTTGCTCAAATTTTGACACCAGTGACCCAAAACTACCGACTATGACCTAGGGGAATACACGGGGTAACTGTTAGGATTGACCTCAAACAAATAAATTAAGACCATAAATCACGATGACACGAGCACCTAAAATCATGGACTGGGGCGCCCTGGGGTGCCCCAGTACAACCCTATGCACTCCAACATAGATCCAGAGATGAAAAATGACCAGATCACAACACGTAAGACATGCTAAAAGATAGCCAAAACTACAGAGACAAGTGACAACTAAACTAGATAAACAACCATGATGCCTGACCGACTGAAAATAAGACTTAGGGATGGGTCACTAGTGAATACTTTTATTACGCAAGATCCATATATAAATTAACATAATTGACAATATAAATGCAATAGTAAATGTGTGATTTTGTGACTAGAATGGGTAAAATATGAGTAATGTGGAGATGCACATTGTATGATGTATGGTATATGCATATGTATAAGATGTGAGGCAATATGTGTAAATAGCCTAATAGTGTATGTAATGCATAGAATGAATAGTGTATGATAGTAAACACGTGGATGATATAAGTATGGTATATGTAAGAGGAAGACTAGTATGATTTGTGATGTGCAAATGTGGCAAAGTTTGTAGGTTAAATGTTGAATATATGGTGTATGACACGCGGCATGTGATGAAACACAATGTATAATGCCTATAGTACAGTGTGTGGGGTTTAGTGTGGTAGTAATCCCTCAACAATCAAGTGTGAACCAAAGCACAGGAGTGTGTCATCGGGTGATAACGACACTAAAGTGTGTAATGAGTATGTGTATGCTATGAGAGTGATGTATGAGAATGCAAAAGTGAGATATGCATAGATGATAAGATTATGGGGGATGTGGGATGCTATGCCACCCATGTGTATGATAACACATGTACTATGTGATAAATTATGTATGAGGGTGATGAAGCATTATATATTTCATTTAATTGATAATGCGGAAGGAGAGTTAAATTATTATAGATGTGTGTATGTATAGGTGGTGATGTAATGGAGGGATATGGTAATGTAAGGTAAAATGAGGTTCTTTATGGTAAAGGATCCCTAAAAAATCATATAAGAACCATAAGAATATGAGTGTGTCGATAGGAGGGTAGAGTGACAAGAGTCACCTACCAAAGACCAAGTTTACGTGTGGTGGGACCTTGTTGGAAAATTTTTATAGTAGAACTATTTGGTGGTGGTGAAAGTGAAAATATATCATAAACACTAGGAGAAGGATTAGTTGCTAGGACAAAATTAATTAGTTGGAACTTATGTTTGAGAGGAGGCCTAGTTACATTGAGTCCTAAGGGAGACTGCTTAGGTATATTTGGTAATGTAGTAGGCGAATTATGAGGAGTGGTTGGTGAACTAATTTTGATAGATGGCTGATTTTTTTGACTTGGGGATACCGTAGGTGATTACTTAGGTGGTGCTTGTTTGTTCAAAGAAGGCACACGAGAAATGGTGGTGTGATGCTTAGGAAGTGGAGAAGAAGCAACATCAGAAATAGGAGAATCATGTGATGGAACTATAACATTTTTCTGACTAGGAGAAGAATCATTATGCACATGTGAGTGATTGTCAACATCAAACATGCAATGAATAAGAGAAACATAAAGAACTTTCGTAGAAATATTGAGTAAGTGCACCAAGTTGGGGGGCTAAAAGGGGGTCTTAAGTGGATGCATTTTTCTGCAAAATAAAAAATTTAAATTTTAGTAGTTTTTTGAAATAGTTACACTCAAAATTGGAAGATGTTGTATGAACATGAATCATAGAATTTTGAGTCTAGTTTCTAAGCTACTAAATTTTATTAAAAATGGATAAGTTTAAGTGGGTTAAAAAACTAAAATACTAATAGGTGCTCCTGTTTTTGTTAAAAAACATAATAGAGTGACTTTCGTGCCCCCACCATTTTTTAGCACCATTTAGTATTTTTGAAAACCCTTTAGTAGAAAGATAGCTAGGAGCATCTAGTTTGTGCTAGATTTTTTTTTAGATTTTTTTAGTGAGTATTTTTTTGTAAATGATTTTTCTAGTACATAAATTTTAAGTTTTGAAAAATAACAGAGCTCTAACCGTGCCCCCCCTAACTACCTCAAAAAATATCTAAAATTAGATTTTTTTTTTAATATGTATAGAATTAGGCATAGTTTATGCTAGTATAATTTTTTTTCAATTTTGATGAGCCAAAAAAAGATACACTATGAAAGATAGGCATATTTAAAATGTAAAAAATAGCTATAAAAATGCATAGTTAGAAAATAAATACTATGGAAACCTTATATTAGTAAAAAAATTATATATTTAGAAAGAAGAAACTTTCTTCTACGTCATGGTATAATATTTTTAAAACGAATCGATTGTTTTATGTTGATTTATCATGGTGGAAGTGGAATTTTTGCATTTTCCTGCAAAAACACGTTGTTTGCTGTGTTTGTGTAGGTCCATGCCTCAGGCTTGGGGATCCAAACTGGATCCAAGCCTTGAGGAATGGCTTGGAAAAAGTGAAAACACAAAATGCATACACATTATAACGCATACACACTATAACACGTACATGTTCTTCATAGTATGAACATTATATGTGGTTCTTTTATGCTTTACAAAATTAATGTTTGCATTTTTTATTTATTATATTTTATCATTTCTTATGATGTTTACATTTTTTATTTATTATTATTTCTTATGATTTAAATTAATTTTAGTAAATATAAGAAATTAGGGGCACTCTGCACCTTATGGAACTAGTCTCACATTTCCATTAGTCACGGTTTAGGAGATAATTTTTATAGTATAATTTGGTCAGTACATAGGTAATTTTTAGGATTTCAACATTTAGCCTAAAGATTTTAGCGTTTAAATTCTATAATTGAAACCCTAAACCTTAAACCCTAAACCTTAGTTGCTAAACCTAAACCCTAAACCTTAAACCATGATCCCTAAACTCTAAAACATAAACCCTAAACCCTAAGCCCTAAACCCTAAACCACGAGCCTTAAGTCCTAAACCATGAACCGTGAACAATGAGCCCTAAATTATAAACCTTAAAGACTAAAAACTAAATCCTAAACCCTAAACCCTAATCCCTAATCCTTAAAACCTAAACCCTAAACAATGAATCCTAAACCCTAAAGCCTGATCCCTAAACCCTAAACCTTAAGCCCTAAATCCTAAACAATAAACAGTAAACCCTGAACTTTGTGACCTAAACCCTTAACCTTGAGACCTAAACCCTAAATTATAGACCCTAAACCCTAAAACAAAAATAATAAACCCTCAACCCTAAACACTAAATCCTAAACCCTAAACCATAAACCCTTAACCCTAACCATAAACCTTGAGCCCTAAACCATAAACCCTGAACACTAAATCCAGAGCCCTGAGTTCTAACCCCAAAACCTTAAACCCTAACTTCAAACCTGAAAGCCATAAACCATGAAAAGCCTTAAGCCTTGAACCCTACACCCTGATCTATGAGCCCTAAACCCTAAACCTTCAACCCTGAGCCCTAAGCCCTAAAACCTAAACCCTAAATCTAGAGCCCTGAGCTCTAACCCCAAAACCTTAAACCCGTAACTTTAAAACCTGAACCCTAAGCCATAAACCTCGAATCATGCACCCTAATCCCTAAGCCCTAAACCCTAAGCCTTGAACCCTACACCCTAATCCCTAAGCCCTAAACCCTAAACCATGTACCATAATCCCTAAGCCCTTAACCCTAAACCCTGAGCCCTAAACCATAAACCCTAAACTGTAAACCGTAAACCTTAAGCCCTAAATGCTAAATCCTAAACCATAAACCCTAAACCATGATCCCTAAATGTGAAACCCTAAACCCTAAACCTAAAAACTAAATCCTACACCCTAAACCCTATCACCTAAACCCTAAACCCTAAACCATGAGCCATAAACCCTAAACCCTTAATCTTAAACCCTAAACCCTGATCCCTAAACACTAGACCATAAACCCTGAACTTTACGACCTAAACCTTTAACCCTCAACCCTCAACCCTTAAAACTAAACCCTAAACTATAAACCCTAAACCCTAAAACCAAATTAATAAACCCTAAACCTTGAACACTAAATCCTAAACCCTAAACCCTAAATCCTTAACCCTAAACCCTAAACACTAAACCTTTAACGTTAAGCCATGAGCCCTAAACCCTAAACACTAAATCTAGAGCCCTAAGCTCTAACATCTAAACCTCATATATTTCTAGTAGGTCTCATGAGTGAGTTCATCTTTTTGAATATCAATATTAGGACCATTTTTCCTAGTCTTGTGCCTAGAATCATCATTGAGTCTTCTTGTACATCTACCTTGTTTATGAGAGGTGGGACAAGAAACTAAATGGATATGACATCTACCTTGTGCCTTGCAATTCATATTACACATCTTTGCCAAACCTGTTTCTCCCCACATATACTTGCATTCTTAAATGTCAATTTCTTTACACTCTGAAACAAATTTCACATTTCTCATACTTCCATGTATGATATTATGTAAGCCAGGATGAGCCATTGGAAGCTGGAAAAAATAACCATCGTAGCACAAAAATTAATCTCAAAGGAAATGGAAAAAACATAGAGAATATAACAATGTGGAGGTATAGGATCATAACCAAATTACCTGCAGTATCCTTTCATTTGGAGAAAGAGAAAGCTCTTTAGCTACTGGAATGGAAAGTAAATTTGACAGAACTTCCAAAAGTGATCAAAATAAGAATAATAACTAGGGAATGGCTAAAAACACAAAAGGCTTATCAATCGCCCAATAAATATTTCTTGTTTAGTTTTGAATGCGAGTCAATTGTCCTATGACTTAGTGACCTTCCATTCATTAATAAATCCTTCTATGATAAACCCATGGATGCTTTCAAAAGCACCTTCAAAAAGATAGGGGTAGTCATCAACCCTAGTGAAGGGTGTACTGTGATGTCCAAACAACTTGAAATTCATATAGATTTAGAGGTCATAACACAAATTTATAAATATATGGATCATTATAAATGGAATCCAAGAAATGATATCTCCCTATACCCAAGGATCAAGGACTAGTGGGGTCTGTGGCAGGATTGGAAATTCAGGAATCATTGAGTTTCTGAATTAGAATGTCATTGCATTTGGAGAAACATTTTAAAACATTGGAGTAATGCATATTGGAAAATAAACTTGAACCTCAGAAACCCTTTCAAATTTCCATCTTACACAAGCACTGGAAATATCAAGCTTTATTCTTCGAATGAAACCTATTGGTGCTCAATTGTAATCTCACCCCTTTTTCGTTTAAAATTTTCAGCCCGCTTGGTTTGATGCACTTTTTTTCTTCCTGTGTGGATGTGTAATTCTTTTCCTTTACCAGGGTGTTGCTATCAAGTCCTTTCCTTGGGTCATGGACCACATCGAGTCTTGGTATTATTTACAGTCTTCTCTCTGCGGGGAAAAATTATGTTGTTGGGCATCTTCCACGATTGTGTCTCCTTTGTAAATCCTATCCCAACATCTGTGGATATGTGGTATTTTCTAATTGGATGCGGCGTAGTGGGTCTATTTGATATTTTTATGTATTATGGCGAAGGGCATGAAATTATAAGGTAAATGCCTAAGACCTGCAAAAGGACATGTGGAGGACCTGCGCTCATTTGAGGATCCACCTTTGGTTTTGACCTTTAGAGTTACACTGAAGAGACATATGGAGAACTCCACTGGATCTTCCCATGCTTAGAATTTTCAACGGCTGATGCAGCTCTCTCAGGTTTTGACCATGTGGAGGGCCTATGCTTGTTTATGGACCTGCCCCTAAATTTTACTTTTGAAAGAGTGCCGAAGAGACACCTGGAGACCTCCGTTGGATCTTCCCATGCTTAGACTTTTCAAGAGGCCGATGTAACTTTGTCAAACCCTACGCACGTGGCACCTTCCGTCGGTTCTTAAACTTTTTCAACAGCTAGTACACCTTTTCTAGGCCTGAGACACACAGAGGGCCCGCGCTCATTTGAGGATCCAACTTTGGGTATTACCTTTGGAGTTACACCGAAGAGACACATGGAGGTTTCTGTTGGCTCTTGTTTATACTGAGACTTTTCAACGACCGATGCAACTCTCTTAGGTTTTGACCACGTGGAGGGCCCACACTTGTTTGGGGACCTGCCCTTGAATTTTACTTTTGAAAGAGCACTGAAGAGACACGTGGAGGTTTCCGTTGGATCATCTTTATACTGAGACTTTTCAACGGCAGAGGAAACTTTATTGGGCCCGGGACACATGGAAAGCCTGCGCTCATTTGAGGTCCTGCCTCTAGAATTCACCTTTGCAGTTGCACCCAAGAGACATGTGGAGGCTTCCGCTAGATCCTCTTTACACTTGGCCGACTCAGACTCACAGCGCAGATATGTGACATAATCCATGCGAGGACACTCATTTTTGAGAGGCACGAATGCATGTATCTATTCCTCAAGGTGTATTCTTAAAGGTGAAAGGGATTGCTTGTCAGATCAAGCCATATGGAGCCACCTGAGAATTATTAATAGGGGATTTCTTGCACGAAAAAATAAAATAATGATTAAAAAGACTCTCAAAAGTTATGACATGGCATCCTAGTCATAGTTGAGGAACTGAGAACCGTGATCAGTTCATGATTTATCCATCTTGCAACAAAATGTAAGATATTTTCAAGGGAATAAACATGATTAAACAGTTTGTTGTAAAGAGGAATATTCTATTGAAGATTTAGACTTTTGGGGGGGAAATTTAGGATGAGTGAGCGAGTGAAATTATATAAATGCAATGCGAATACTCTTGCATAGAGGGGGGTTAATATTTATGAGAAAGTTTGAGAAAAACTATTTTTTTGAGAGACCATCTGAGAAACCTGTTTATTTTCCCATGTTTGTAGATTTAATCATGTTAAGATGGTTGCAATTGTACATCCATTGACAAGCTCTGAGATTGTTGAAGAAACTTTCCCCTACTGATGAATCTAATGAACCTTGAATGAATTTGTGTTGATCATGAACATAATTATGTTTGCTTTTATTTCATAATGTTTTCAAATAGTTATATATTTTCCTATTACAGTCTTACATTAGAAATCCTTTGAAATCACACAAAATCTCATCCTCATGACAAGTATTGTGGTATTTGCAATTATGTTATGAAGAGAGCTTTCATTTCATAATGAAATAAGCAATTTAAATTCACTTTACTTACATTTCAGTGATACAAATTATTTTTCAGTTCATGAGTGTATCATGAGCGTGATATAGTAGGGGTCTTCTAAAGTTTATTCTTGGAGGAAAATAAATCAGAGTGTGAGTTGTTTTTTAGCCGTACCCAAATTGATTCTCCCTTTGCGACTGAGCAAAACCGTAGTTGGAACAAGATGCTTGGAGGTAGATAAATTAGAGTGTGATTTGTTTTGTAGCCGGGGAGGGATTTAGCTGACTCTTCATTCACTCAGGCATAGAAGAAATGGATAACACTGTGAACAGGGTTTGACCTACCTTGACTACTTTAGGTTGTGCCTTCAACTAGGGTGAGAGGACACATTTTGTAACCCATATTGGTGAAGGATATCAAGAGATCCTTCTTTGCACAATCTTCATGAAAACCTTGAGAAAATATGATCAATACAACACAATATAACTCTCACGAGTTGTCACACTAGAGAGTGGAGATGTTTCCTGGACAAGGTTCGGGTTACCAAAGACAATAATTGAAACCTTATTGTTTCTGCATATTTTAGCAATGGAATTTTTTAAATCTTTTTGGATACACAGTACAAACAGGGGTAGTTCATGTAGGATTTATCATTTGAGAAGTTTTTGGTGGGAAGTTAAGCAAGATAAAGTTGATTATACCAGATATTTGATAACCTTTACAAATATTGGAACACTCGCAGACCAAATGCTTCAAAATAGCCAAAACATTCCTTCAACCAAAAGGTGTGTATCAATGGAGGCCCAAAGATGCACGATTTCATACACTCTTCAAGAATTCAACACAAAGGCTCATGTCAAAGACTCAATTAAACTTTAGAAGACCCCTACTATATCACGCTCATGATACACTCATAAACTGACAAACAATCTGTATCACTAAAATACAAGTAAAGTGAATTTAAATTACTTATTTCATTATGAAATGAAAGATCTCTTCATAACCTAATTGCAAATGCCACAATAATTGTCACAAGGATGAGATTTTGTGTGATTTCAAAGGATTTCTAATGTAAGACTGTAACAAGCACATATATAACTATTTGAAAACATTATGAAATAAAAGCAAACATAATTATGTTCGTGATCAACACAAATTCATTCGAGGTTCATTAGATTCATCAGTAGGGGAAAGTTTCTTCAACAATCTCAGAGCTTGCTAATGGATGTACACTTGTAACCATATTGACATGATTAAATCTACAAACACAGGAAAATAAACAGGTTTCTCAGAAAAATAGTTTTTCTTAAACTTTCTCAGAAAAATCAACCCCCCCTATGTAAGAGTATTCTCATTACATTTATACAATTTCACTCGCTCACTCATCCTAAATTTCCCCCCCAAAAGTCTAAATCTTCAAGAGAATATTCCTCTTTAAAACATACCGTTTAATCATGTTTATACCCTTGAAAATATCTTACTTTATGTTTCTAGGTGAATAAATCATGAACTGATCACACTTCTCAGTTCCTTAACTATGACTGGGATGCCATGCCATAACTTTTGAGAGTATTTTTAATCATTCTTTTCTTTTTTCATGAAGAAATACCCTTTTTAATAATTTTCAGGTGGCTCCATATGGCTTGATCTGACAAGCAATCCTTTTCACCTTTAAGAATACACCTTGAGGAATAGATAGATACATTTGTGCCTCTCAGAAATGAGTTTCCTTGCATGGATTATATCACATATCTGCGCTGCGAGTCTGAGTCGGCCAAGTGTAAAGAGGAGTTAGTGGAAGCCTCCACATGTCTTTTGGGTGCAACTGCAAAGGTGAAGTCCAGAGGTAGGACCTCAAATGAGTGCAGGCTTTCCATGTGTCTCAGGCCCAAGAAAGTTTCCTTAGCCATTGAAAAGTCTCAGTATAAAGAGGAGCCAATGGAAGTCTTCATGTGTCTCTTCGACGCTCTTTCAAAAGTAAAATTTAGGGACAGGTCCCCAAACAAGCGCGGGCCCTCCATGTGGTCAAAACCCGAGAGAGTTGCATCAGCCTTTGACAAGTCTCAGTATAAAGAGGAGCTAATGAAAACCTCCACTTGTCTCTTCGGTGCAAATCCAAAGGTAAGAGCCAGAGGCAGATCCTCAAATGAGCATGGGCCCTCCACATGTCTTGGGCCTAGAAAAGGGGTATCAGCCATTGAAAAATTTTAAGAACCAGTGGAAGGTGCCATGTGCCTGGGGTCTGAGAAAGTTGCATCGGATGCTTGAAAAGTCTAAGCATGGGAAGATCCAGTGGAGGTCTCCACGTGTCTCTTCGACGCTCTTTCAAAAATAAAATTCAGGGGTAGGTTCCCAAACAACACGTGCCCTCCACGTGGTCATAACCTCAAGAGAGTTGCATCATCCGTTGAAAATTCTAAGCAAGAGAAGATCTAGCGGAGGTCTCCATGTGTCTCTTCAGCGCAACTCCAAAGGTAAAAACCAAATGCGGATCCTAAAATGAGTGCAATCCCTCCACGTGTCCTTTTTTGGGTCTTAGGCATTTACCTTATACTTTCATGCCCTTCGCCATAATGCATCAAAATATCAAATAGACCCACCATACTGCATCCAATTAGAAAAGACCATGTATCCACGGATGTTGGGACATGATTTACAAAGGAGACACAATCATGGAAGAAGCCCAACAATAGAATTTTTCCCTACAGAGAGAAGACTATAAATAATAGCAAGACTCAATGTGATCCACGACCCAAGGAAAGGACTTGACAACGATACCCCGGTAAAGGCATAGAATTGCGCATCCACATAGGAAGATAAAAAGTGCATCAAACCAGGCAGGCTGAAAACTTTAAACGAAAAAGGGGCAAGATTACAATGAGCAGCAACACAACCTTTGTTCACGATAGCTTGCAACTGAAAGAATTATTCAAAAGAGCATAAAAAACATTTCTTTGTACCAAATTATTCTTGGATATCTAGCATTTCCCTCCTTCAAAATATCAACAGATGAAAGACATCAAATTGTGATGACTCTCTTTGAATGTTCTACCTAGGAAACAGATGAACCCTTTTCAGTTGAATACTCTGTGTTAATACTAATAAGAATGGGTAAGACATAAAACATTACAGTGAGTGAAATAGTTTCCATGTGATGGGAAAAATAAGATAGATGTATTGGGTAAAATTTATTTGGAGTGAATTGTTCTTGGATATATGTAATTTCCCCCCTTCAAAATATCAGTAGATGAAAGGCATCAAATTGTGATGAATCCTTTTGAATGTTCTGCCTACGAAGTAGATGAACCCTTTTTAGTCGAATACTCTCTGTCAATACTTATAAGAATGGGTAAGACATAGAACATTACAGTGAGTGATTGGGTGAGCCTAAACCTTGAGCCTTAAAACCATAAACCCTAAGCCCTAAGCCCTAAGCCCTAAGCCCTAAGCCTTAAAACTTAAACCCTAAACCCTATGCCCTAAACCCTAAACCCCGACCCTTAAACCCTAAACCCTAAACCCTAAACCTTGAGCCCTAAAACATAAACCATGATCGTTAAACCCTAAAATAAACCATAAACCCTAAGCCCTAAACCTTGAGCACTAAACCCTAAACCCTAATCCCTAAATACTAAACCCTAAACCCTAAACCCTAAACCATGAGCCCTAAACCATAAAACCTAAACCTTGAACCCTAAGCCCTAAGCCCTAAGCCCTAAGCCCTAACCCTAAACCCTGAACCCTCAAACTTGAGCCTTGAACACTAAACCCTAAACCATAAACCATGATCCTTAAACCCTAAACCTTGAATCTTGAGCCCTAAACCCTAAATCCTAAATCCTCAACCCTTAACCATGAGCCATAAACCCCAAATTCTAAACCCTAAACCCTAAACCCTAAACCTTAAACCGTGAACCCTAAACCCTAAGCCCTAAACCCTAAAATTAGAACCATGAGCCCTAAATACTAAACCCTAAACCCTAAACCCTGAGTCCTAAACCCTAAACCCTGAGCCCTAAACCCTAAACCTTGACCCAAAGGAAAGTCCTAATAAGATCATTCAATGTGTTTTAGAGTGTAGGGAATAGTGTCTAAGGTGATCGATCAACTCATTTAGTTTTGATGAGAGATTACTTCGTATGAAGGCCTAAAAATGTCTTTTTTGGCCATTATGTAGCTAATTGAACACCCTTCAGAACAAGCTTAAATGAGCTAGTCATGCCACTGAGGTACCAAGGACCATCATGTGTGAAGTCTTAAGGCATCGTTTGTCTCCATGAGATACATATGAGTAAAAACATGTATGAGAACCGTGAATTTGATTCCAAGAAAGGATGGTTTTAGATCTAGGAAAGGTGAAGGGATGATCTTTATATGGAGCACCATGTTTCTAAGAACGAGAAATCATTTGAGTTCACTTGATGCAATTCACTTGGTAATATTCATAAAAATTCATTCAACACCTAATAGTGTGATCAAAACTTAAGGAGGAGGCACATTACAATCACCTCATTTTGGCCATAGGACAAGAATCCCATTTAGGGAGTATTCCTCTATCTACAAAGTGAGGATCTCATTTTATTAAGAAGCATAGAAACATCATAGAGTTGATTCATGGTCACTAAAGTGAATTATGGACCAAATTTAAAATTCAAGTAGTGGTAGGGCCAAAATCCAATTTAGAAGGTCAAAAAACCTACAAAATGACTATATACTTTGCCAAAACAAAGACATACTACAATATATATGCCCTGAAAGTTTTAGGTTCTTTGCTAAAATCCTGAAAAATGAGTAAGTACTGACCATATTAGATTTTCAAAAACTATCTTCTAGATTATAACTATTGGAGCTACGAGACCACTTCCATTAGGTGCAGAGTGACCCTAACTTCTTATATTGTCTTCAATGAAATGCGTACGTGTTTTAGGCTCGGTAAATACTAGACCATTAAAAATATAACGCGCACACATTATGGAAAAACACGTATGCGTTTCGAATATTTTCAAGTTTTTTTCCACTTTTTGGCCCCCAACTTGGTGCACTTACCCTATTATCTAGAGGGAGACTCGCTAGCAGTTGCATAACGTGGTATAGCAACTGTAGATGGGAATTCAACAAAATTTTGTGCATCGAATGAGATAAATCACTGACACTCAAGATGTTTGAATTTATGTTGTAAATCATAACAGTCATTTTAATTATGTCCATTGATCTTATGATAGTTACAATGTGGATGACCTTGATATTTTGTAAGCCGATAAGGAGGATAACAATGAGTAGGTGGCAAAGTGATTAAATGATGACTAAGGAGTTGAGTAAGAATGTCATGTGGCGTAGTATTATGATCAAACATAAGAGGCTCAAGCAACGGTATATGTCTTGAGGTTTAGCTAAGTTACATGTAGTGGACACAAATTACATATAAGATGTAGAAGGAGCACAAACATGGGATTGAGAAGCATCCTTAAGCTATTAAATTTTAGATCTAAGAGATGTGATTGTGGATTCCATGGCTACAATTTTTTCTTGAAATAATGTCTGTAAGGATTGAATTGAGTTCAATAGTGGCTGATTAGATGGATGATCATTAATACTAGGGTCGAAAAACATATAATGAAGTATAGAATTTAATTCATGTGTTGACATATTTTCATAAAAAGACTTGGTGTCTAGGGATTTTTGTAAACTATCCTGACAATTGGGACATCTCTTATGAAAATCAAATAAAGAAACTTGATGACTTGTGATAGAAGAAAGAAGAGGATCCTAAGCATGAAAGCGGTTGGGTTCACTAAAATGATTAACTAAATTTGACTAACTATGTAGTATGGTGGTAGTTAATCTAAGCTATGAACAACTGTAATAAAGTAAATAAATGCAGTAAAGGAAGTATGCCAAGATCTAAATAATTATGCAAAAGGAAATGCTAACCCTAATGTGTAAGAAGGAAGAGGAAAACAATCATTTGAATAATAGATGTCTATCGTAGAGTGTCACAAAGGTGAATCAAAAATTAGAAGCAAGAACGACTGTGAATGAGCCTCGAAAAGAGTGGAGGGTAAGTGCACAAAGTTGGGGGGCCAAAAAGTGGACAAGAATCTGAAAAAGCAAAATGCGTACGCATTTTGTTAAAATGTGCTCGCCTTTTAATTTGTTTGGCTCGGGAATCACCAAAGCATAATGCGTACGTGTTACATAACACATACACATTACATAACGCGTATGCGTTACATAACGTGTACACGTTATGCCTACTATAAACAAAAAAAAGAGGCCCGAGCCTCTATCATTTTACCTCCCTCAAATGTGAGTTTCAGAGCTATTTCGTGCCCTCACATTTTTTCATTCAGCTAGATCTCAAGCTCAAAGGATTGTTTCTGGATCATCTGGGAAGATCTGAATCGATGATGGCACCATGGAGAAGAGGTAAGCACAATTCTTTTCTCAAAATTGCATTGAAATATGATAATTATAGATTAAAATTTGAATTAAATACATATTTTTTATTGTTACAGTTAGAGGTCGAGGGAATCAACCACAACCAAACCCTGTTATTCCTGACATCCCTCCGACACTCCCACAATTGCTCAACATCCCTCGGGTAGTCAAGAAGATTTAGTAGCCCAAATAGTTGAAAACAAAATTGAAATTGAGGATTTAATCAAAACAATGAGGGATGCACAATCTACAAACCCCCACCATGCCTCTCTTGCAAACACATTGGAGGCATTACTTGTTCAAATTGATGCGGCAACAAGGAAAATTGATCGTTGGACAACTTACAGAGAGGGTTGTAGTGTTTATTATTCCAACAAATTGTCATATGTGGATGTAAAGAAAAAATAAATTTCAAAAGAACTCATATGTGCCTTATTCACGGACCCCTGCACTAATTTTCCTGTTCCGTTGACATGTAAATGATTTCCCATCCATTGGTGCAATAATAATTTGATTAAAAATAATTTTTGGGACCGATGGTGGATGGTGTTTGATTTTCCACCTTGTAATAACAACGAGGTGCCACTATACTTTCTGAGGAAACTCTATTGTGAGTTTATCCTCAATGAGATCCCAAATTATTTTGATTTCTGAGATTTCCAGGGCTGAGGAAAAGGATCTGCACAGGATCGACCAGGTGCACAACATGCACCTATTCAGCAGGGTAGATTCCCCACACAGAAGCCCCCTCACCCTGAGATTGTCCCTCAAGTAGTGAAGGAGACAGTAGAGATTGATACACTCCACGTGCTTCAGGGGCTATCTGTGACCCTTGTTTGACATACGAGGGATATTTCTGAGCTAGATGCTCGTGGAGGTACACAGAGTATTCCCTCAGGGAGTACTAGCATGAGGCCACATTTTTTCTTGTCATGTGGTAGCATATGTTTGGGGCCCGAGGAGGATGATACTTTCATGCGTACTGATTTTGGTGCACCTGGTGCTAGGGGTGAACACGATAATGTCACTATGTCAGATGTCCTTTTGAGTGAGACATTTGGATTACATTCATCAGCGTCACCTTCGCAGGTAAATTTGTTATGTTTTGTTATGTGTGTTACAAAAATTTTGGAGTACCTGATTTACTTATATATGTTAAATTTTTGAAATAATTGTATTTGTACATGTACATGTATTGATATTACAACATGCGGGAGGCGCATCTTCGTCCTGACCATAGGCGGCGAGCACCATGCATACACATACATTCACAGAGGTAATTTAGAATGTTAATTATGTAAAATTTTCACATACATGTGTATATTTATATATATTTGCATGTATATATATATATATATATCTATATATTAGTTTTGAAGTCAAATATATGTATGTTCTTGTATGTCCATCTAACTCATGTGATATACATGTTTGATAAAGATGTTGACTTCACTAGACACCCCACCATCTTTGCGACAAGTAGATAAAGGTGTTGCCATTGCGATTTCATCTGCGCAATAACTCACTGAGGTATTGAAACAACACATAAATTTTGCTAAATTTATCATGTAATTCATATCATGTTAAATTACATGTTAGTAATGTCTTTCATTGTAGAATTATTAAATTATGTTAATAATGTCCTTCATTGTGTGTATGCAGGAGTTACCTGTGACAAGGTGTAGCCCTGTTCATTTGATTCACAGGCGTGGCGGGGTAAAAAAAATAGTTCTATATTGATAAAATTAGTTAAAATATTGTCATTA
Organism: Taxus chinensis; assembly: GCA_019776745.2. Taxonomy (NCBI): domain Eukaryota; kingdom Viridiplantae; phylum Streptophyta; class Pinopsida; order Cupressales; family Taxaceae; genus Taxus; species Taxus chinensis. The sequence goes on from CM034153.1 coordinate 91,770,506, forward strand.
TGTAGATACATGTACTTAGCTCTATTTTCACTAATTCTGATGTTATATTTTCTGATCTTATGTGTATGTAGGGAACTTCAACCCCCTCCATTTTGACTTCGAGGGCACAGACTCCTCCATCTCGTCGTCTTCGTACCCCTGTTCGTACTGCAGGAGCTCCCGATGACTCATCTGAGTGTGAGATGCAAATTCGGCGTGATCGAAAACTTGCAGTAAGTTTGTGTATTTATGTAAATACTTTCATTCTAGCATGGTCTTAAATACATGTTGAAAACATATATAAATTAAGTTTTGACAAAAAAAACATTGTTTGCATTTACAGGCTCATCTACAGGCGAGTATTCAGTGGAAGAGGACTCGAAGCATGGGCTCGGACAATCCAAAGTCATCTCATGGATCTCCATCTTCATCTAAGGGAGGGCCTTCTTCGAGAAAGGCCAAGAGAGGGATAGATTTTGATGAGTAGGAAATATATATGTCTTACATGACATTGTTTTTGTATGCCTATGTGCATGGCATTGTATGTAAGCCTATATGGCATTTGAACTTGATGGTATATGACCTATTTGGGCATTTTTGTATTTATTATGCACATTAAAATACTATTTGGAACTTGATAATTTTGTATGAGACCTTACATTTTTGAGATTATTTTCGCATGAATCTAATATGATGTGCACTTGACAATATTTAAGACATTATGGATTATTTTTTCATTTATTGGTGATGTACATGTACTAGCATTTTCAATGTATAATATGCATCAAACTTTGGAAATCAATATTTATATAATGTATGTATATAAAGAGTTACCTAATCTGAGTAATTATTCATTCAATTTATCAATGTGTATATGTGTATTTACCTTACTTGCACTTCTTCTTGCTTATGGTCTCTTTGTACTGGTTCCTATCTTATCATGCACTTACTACATTCTTCTATGCTTTGTAGTCTACTCCCCTGTTAAAACACCCGACAATTTTCATAATTTGATGCCTTTCATCTGTTGATATTTTGAGAATGTCTCTCCATATACATTACTCCAATGCTTGAGAATGTCTCCAGATGCAATGACATTCTGATTCAGACACTCAGTGATTCTTGATTGTCTAATCCTGTCCAATTCATGTTACTACCTTTAAATCTATAGGCATTTCAAGTTATTTGGAAATCACATCACACCCTTCACTAGGCTTGATGACTACCCCTATCCTTTTTAAGGCACTTTTGAAAGCATCCATGGGTTTATCATAACATAAATTATCAATGAATGGAAGGTCACTAAGCCATAGGCCAGTTGACTCCCATCCAGAACTAAACAAGAAAGATTTACTAGGTGATTGATAACTCCCATGTGTTCTTAGACATACCCCTATCAAATTCATTCTTAAGCCAATCTAGTCATTCAGGGCTCTTAAGCGACTACGCCCAGACGGGGTAGCCCTACACTGACTCAGACTGCTCTATTTCACGCGTTTGCAAACAATAACACAATGAGAGAACATGATGGAGACGAAGAAACCTGTGAGAGGCTTTCATATAGAGCCTTGAAATGGAGGTCTCAGATCTGGCGAGACGTCTCTAGGTGCCACGGAGTTTGAGAAATCACCCATCAAAGATATGGCGTGTTTGGGCCTCCGGGATCTTAAGATACTACACCCAAATGAGGTAGCCCGAAAGCACAGGGAGCGTAGGGAACCAAAACGAAGCCTCCAGTAGCATTCACCAGGCCATTTGGACATGTTGGCATAGTTGGTTCGGTCCCATGAGCTTCCGTTTGCAAACTACAATGTCTGGCAGCCCTACACTGACTCAGACTACACTATTTTGCGCGTTTGCAAACAATAACACAACGAGAGAACCAGATGGAGACGGAGAAAACCATGAGAGGCTTTCATAGAGGGCCCTAACATGGAGGTCTCAGATCTGACAAGATGTCTCTAGGTGCCATGGAGTCTGAGAAATCACTCGTCGAAGATATGGCGTGATTGGGCCTCATGGCTCTTAAGCGACTACGCCCGGATGGGGTAGCATGAAAGCACAGGGAGTATAGGGAACCAAAAGAAAGCCTCCACTAGTGTTCACCTAGCCACCCTGACGTGTTGGCGTAGTTGGTTTGGTCCCATGAGCTTCCGTTTGCAAACTACAGCCTCTGGCAGCCCTACACTGACTCAGACTGCACTATTTCTTACGTTTACAAACAATAGCACAACGAGAGAACCGAATGGAGACGGAGAAAACCACAATATTTTTTCATAGAGGGCTTCAACATGGAGCTCTCGGATTCGACGAGACGTCTCTAGGTGCCACGGAGTCTGAGAAATCACCGTGAAGATATGGCGTGATTGGGCGTCAGGGCTCTTAAGTGACTACGCCTAGACGAGGTAGCCCGAAAGCATGAGGAGTGTAGGGAACCAAAAATAAGCCTCCAATAGCATTCACCAGGCCACCACGATGTGTTGGCATAGTTGGTTTGGTCCCATGAGCTTCCGTTTGCAAACTACAACCTCTGACAGCCCTACATCGACTCAAACTACATTATTTCTCGCGTTTACAAACAATAGCACAACGAGAGAACCAGATGGAGATGGATAAAACCGTGAGAGGATTTCATAGAGGGATTCAACATGGAGCTTTTAGATCTAACGAGATGTCTCTAGGTGCCACGGAGTCTGAGAAATCACCCGTTGAAGATATGGCGTGTTTGGGCCTCAGGGCTCTTAAGGGACTACACCCGGACGAGGTAGCCTGAAAGCACGAGCAGCGTAGGGAATGAAAAAAAATCCTCCACTAGTATTCACCAATCCATACAGATGTGTTGGCTAAGACGGTTTGGTCCCATAAGATACCGTTTGCAAAATACAACATCTAGCAGCCTTACACTGACTTAGACTACACTATTTTGCGTGTTTACAAACAATAGGACAACGAGAGAACCAGATGGAGATGGAGAAAACCGTGAGAGGATTTCATAGAGGGATTCAACATGGAGGTTTCAGATCTGACGAGACATCTCTAGGTGCCACGGAGTCTGAGAAATCACATGTCGAAGATATAAGGTGTTTTGGTCTCAGGGCTCTTAAGAGACTACGCTCGAACGAGGTAGCCCAAAAGCACAGGGAGCATAGGGAACCAAAAAAAACCTCTAGTAGCATTCACCAGGCCATTTGGACATGTTGGCTTAGTTGGTTTGGTCCCACATGCTACCATTTGCAAAATACAACATCTAGCAGCCTTACATTGACTTAGACTACACTATTTCACGCGTTTGCAAACAATAGGACAACGAGAGAACCAAATGGAGATGGAAAAAACTGTGAGAGGATTTCGTAGAGTGCCCTAACATGGAGCTCTCAGATCTGAAGAGATGTCTCTAGGTGCCATGGAGTCTGAGAAATCACCCGTCGAAGATATGGCATGTTTGGGCCTCAGGGCTCTTAAGGGACTACGCCTAGACGAGGTAGCCCGAAAGCACGGCGTGCGTAGGGAACCAAAATGAATGTTCCACTAGCATTCACCAGGCCACCCTGACGTGTTGGCATAGTTGGTTTGGTCCCATGAGCTTCCGTTTGCAAACTACAACGTCTGGCAACCCTACACTGACTCAGACTGCACTATTTCACGTGTTTACAAACAATAGCACAGCGAGAGAACCGGATGGAGATGGAGAAAATCGCAAGAGGATTTTGTAGAGGGCCCCAACGTGGAGGTCTCAGATCTGATGAGACATCTCTAGGTGCCATGGAGTCTGATAAATCACCTGTCAAAGATATGGCGTGATTGGGCCTCAGGTCTCTTAAGCGACTACGCCCAGACGGGGTAACCCGAAAGCACGGGTGGAGGAAACCACCAATGTTCAATGATTTTTCCATAGGATGCAACTATGTAGACTATGAACTTAGTTTTGTTGGGGAGACCACCAATGTTCCAACTGTTCATTTTGAAAGAATGAATATCTTCAATCAAACAAAGAATGAAGAGCTTGAATTTTTTTGGACATTACAAAAGGTTGTTTGTGCCCAAAAAGAAGCTGAAGGCCATATAAATATTCAGTCTTCAACTTTAGATGACAATGAACATCGTGAAGAAAAACAATTAGGTGAAGATGTCACTATGATTCAAGAAGAAATACCTCCTGAAAGTCATAAAGAGTCAATTTGATTACCCAAAAACATCTGGAAGAACTTAAAGAGAAGATACGAGTGGAAGAAAAGGAAAAATGGGAAGCGTGGAAGGATCATAACTTAACTGGAATGTAAGATCTATGTGATGTTGTCGATAGAATCATGGATAATCTTAAGGACAACATGCCAAGTTGATTATTTTTATTAATCCCAGCTACTTCAACTTCACAAATCAAACCAGGTAGTTCAAAAAGTAGTGTACTGGCATGAAAAACTGCAATGAAGTATTGTTAATTGAGCCTGAAACTCGTTTAGAATTGTAAATTTTTTTTGATTGAGCATTCACCCATAGTTTCTTTTTTGAAGGTAGAAATTCATTTTATATGTGAGAAATAGAATGTTGATTTAGACTATTACTCTAACTATTTAGGTTATATTTCTGTAGTCTATGAAATCCTCTCACGGTTTTCTCCATCTCCATCCAGTTCTCTCGATGTGCTATTGTTTGTAAACACGCGAAATAGTGTAGTTTGAGTCAGTGTACGGCTGTCAGATGCTGTAGTTTGCAAACCAAAGTTTGTGGAACCAAGCCAACTATGCCAACACATCGCGGTGGCTTGGTGAATGCTAGTGGAGGCTTCATTTTGGTTCCCTACGCTCCCTGTGCTTTCGGGCTACCTCGTTTGGGTGTAGTCGCTTAAGAGCCCTGAGGCCCAATCACGCCATATCTTTGACGGGTGATTTCTCAGACTTTGTGGCACCTAGAGATGTCTCATCAGATCTAAGAGCTCCATGTTAAATCCCTCTATGAAATCCTCTCACAGTTTTCTTTGTCTCCATCCGGTTCTCTCGCTGTGCTATTGTTTGCAAATGCGAGAAATAGTGCAGTCTGAGTCAGTGTAGTGATGCCAGAGGCTGTAGTTTGCAAACGGAAGCTCATGGGACCGAACCAACTACATCAACACATCATGGTGGCCTAGTGAACACTAGTGGAGGCTTCATTTTGGTTCCCTACGCTCCTCGTGCTTTCATGCTACCCCGTCCGGGCGTAGTCGCTTAAGAGCCATGAGGCCCAATCACGCCATATCTTCGATGGGTGATTTCTCAGACTCCATGGCACCTAGAGATGTCTCATTAGATTTGAGACATCCATGTTAGGTCCCTCTACAAAATTCTCTCGCGGTTTTCTCTGTCTCCATCCGGTTCTCTTGCCGTGCTATTGTTTGTAAACGTACGAAATAGTGCAGTTTGAGTCAGTGTAGGGATGCCAAAGGCTGTAGTTTGCAAATGGAAGTTCGTGGGACCAAACCAACTACGCCAACACATTACGGTGGCCAGGTGAATGCTATTGGAGCATTTTTTTTGGTTCCCTACACTCCCTATGCTTTGGGGCTACCCCGTCTGGGCATAGTCACTTAAGAGCCCTGAGGCCCAATCACGCCATATCTTCGACGAGTGATTTCTCAGACTCCGTGGCACCTAGAGATGTCTCGTTAGATCCGAGAGCTCCATGTCAAGGCAATCTATGAAATCCTCTCATGGTTTTTTCCATCTCCATTTGGTTCTCTCGCTATCCTATTGTTTGAATATGCGCGAAATAGTGTAGTCTAAGTCAGTGTAAGGGTGCTAGATGCTATATTTTGCAAACGGTAGTGTGTGAGGCCGAACCATGTATGCCAACATGTCCAAATGGCTTGGTGAATGATAAAGGAGGTTTTTTTTGGTTCCCTACGCTCCTCGTGCTTTGAAGCTACCTCATTCAGGCATAGTCTCTTAAGAGCCCTGAGACCAAAGCACTTTATATCATCGACATGTGATTTATCGAACTACGTGGCACCTAGAGATGTCTCGTTAGATCCAAAACCTCCATGTTAAATCCCTCTATGAAATCTCTCATGGTTTTCTCCGTCTCCATCTGGTTCTCTCACTATCCTATTGTTTGTAAATGTGCGAAATAGTGTAGTCTAAGTCAGTATAAGGCTGCTAGATGCTGTATGGGACCGAACCATCTGGGACAACACATCTATATGGCCTGGTGAACACTAGTGGAGGATTTTTTTCATTCCCTACGCTGCCTGTGCTTTTGGGCTACCTCGTCTGGGCATAGTCCCTTAAGAGCCATGAGGCCTAAACACGTCATATCTTCGATGGGTGATTTCTCAGACTCCGTGGCACCTAGAGATGTCTTGTTAGATCCGAGAGCTCCATGTTGAATCCCTATACAAAATCCTCTCATGGTTTTCTTCGTCTCCATCCGGTTCTCTCGCTGTGCTATTATTTAGAAACATGAGAAATAATGTAGTCTGAGTTAGTGTTGGGCTACCAGAGGCTGTAGTTTGCAAAGGGAAGCTCATGGGACCAGGGATAATTTTAGTGGCGAATATTCGTAATATGGCGAAAATTTCATTTTAGGAAAATTTAAAAAGGTGATTTTTTCGGAGCAAGTTGGTGTCCTGTTTGCTTAAAATTTATAGTATATATATTTTTTGGGGTTAGCTTCACCTACATTTGAAAACATCTCCTATAAAAACCTAGGTGATTCACCGGGTAGTATACTACGGTACTACCACAGGTGGCTTACCAAATTACCAATACCGTGAACTCACATACTCTTAGGCACCAGAGATTGACATGAGACAAAGAGGTATTGCAGATGTGAGACAAGGAGGTATTACAGACGTGCGACAAGGAGGTATTGCAGACTCGCGACAAGGGGTTAAGCAGTTGATGCGTGACAAGAGGTTAAGTAGTTGACGCATGACAAGGGGTTAAGCAGTTGATACACGACAAGGGGTAAAACAGTTGATGCGTGACAAGGGGATAAGTGTTGACGCACGTCAAAAAGTCTTGTTGATGCATGTCAACTAATCCCATTGACGTGTGTCAACAAGTCTTATTAATGCACACCACCAAGTCTAGTTGACACACACTAACAAGACTTGTTGACACGCGTCAACAAGACTTGTTGATGCATGTCAACAAGACTTGTTGACATGTGTCAATAAGACACATTGATACATGGATAGTGAATTTGTAATTTAAATAGCTTGTTGGGTTTTTTAAATAACAATTTTTTAAGTATCTTGATATGGAAACAATTGGATTTGCTCAAGGTGGGACTTCAATGGAGGGGTTAGGTATTGGAATGCAACATGCTTCCCTCCTTGTTTCACAATTGAATGATAAAGAGATTTTTTTGAATGGCCAAAGATACGTCCTAATTGAAATGGCAAGGGATGAAGATAAAATGAAAATTTGTTGTAAGGAGGCGAGTTGCAGGTTGATTATGGGTGCAGATTATAGTGCTTTGGCTTCTTTTGAAAAAAGAGATGGGGCACTTGGTGAAGCTGCATGGATGACAGTGACATTAGCCTTCCTCATAACACTGTTTGGAGTGGTGGCACCACTTAAGATGCCACGATTCCTGTTCAGTTTCACAGTAATTTTGACTGGACTGAGCTATATGGAATTTGTTGCCATGAAATTTGGTTACAAGTAATTAATACTCATCGAGTTTGCTAAATAAAGTATCTTGATAGGGTTATGCGTGTTCATAGCCTTAGGTATTAGGAATGCATGAAACAAAACATAATGGTGCTCCCCTGATATCCAAATTAATTATGGGGTTATGCAAGTTGATTGGAATGCATGATTATGTATTTATGTTTTTGATAGTTGTATGTTTGCTGATATTTATATTCATGAATTTGCAAAGCAATTTATCATTTTTGTTTTGCGTTCTAAATTTGTTAAAAATAAATTTTTGTGTACGAGTACATGGTTATCAACAAGTCTTGTTGACATGCGTCAAAAAGCCATCAGTGTTTGCAAATATGTAGTCTCTCTAGCTCAAAAAAATGGGTGAAAATTCAATTCTAAAAAATTGGTAAATTCACCTTTCACTGAAACCGGTTCCGAGGATATTTGCCAGGTATTTTCCACCTCCAATTTTCTATGGGTGTCTTAAAATGAACCCTGCATGGGACCAAACCAACTACGCCAACACATCATGGTGGCCTGGTGAATGCTAGTGGAGGCTTCTTTTTGGTTCCCTATGCTCCTTATGCTTTCGGGCTACCCCGTTCGGGCGTAGTCGCTTAAGAGCCCTGAGCCCCAATCATGCCATATCTTCAAGGGGTGATTTCTCAGAGTCCGTGGCACCTAGAGATGTCTCATTAGATCTAAGACCTCCAAGTTTGGGCCCTCTATGAAATCCTCTCGTGGTTTTCTCTGTCTCCATCCGGTTCTCTTGTTGTACTATTGTTTGCAAACGCGAGAAATAGTGCAGTCTGAGTCAGTGTAGGGCTGCCAGAGGTTGTAGTTTGTAAACGAAATCTTGTGAGACCAAACCATCTACGCTAACATGTTGGGGTGGCCTGGTGAATGCTATTGGAGCATTTTTTTTGGTTCCCTACGCTCCCCGTGCTTTCGGGCCACCCTATCCAGGCGTAGTCCCTTAAGAGCCCTAAGGCCTAAATACACCATATCTTTGACGGGTGATTTCTCGGACTCCATGGCACCTAGAGATGTCTCTTTAGATCAAAGAGCTCCACATCAGGGCCCTCTATGAAAACCTCTCATAGTTTTCTCTTTCTCCATTCGGTTCTCTCGCTGTGTTATTATTTGCAAACACGAGAAATAGTGCAGTCTAAGTCAGTGTAGGGCTGGTAGAGGCTGTAGTTTGCAAATGGAAGCTCGTGGGACTGAACCAACTACACTGACACATTGGGGTGGCCTGGTGAACACTACTAGAGGCTTCGTTTTGGTTCCCTATGCTCCCCGTGCTTTTAGGCTACCCCATTCGGGCGTAGTCGCTTAAGAGCCCTGAGGCCCAATCATGCCATATCTTCAATGGGTGATTTCTCAGACTCCATGGCACCTATAGATGTCATGTCAAATTTTAGAGCTCCATGTTGGGGTGTTCTACGAAAGAATCTTGTGGTTTTCTCCATCTCCATTCAGACTGAGTTAGTGTAACGTTGTCCATTACCAATCACCTGAATAATATAAGTGGTTCATACAATATAGGTGTGCTATCCTGCAAAATTAACAAGGGAAATTTGCAGGTAACTATACCAAAATTTCTATTTTGGTCCCCTAAGGAAGTCTATTGACATTCAAAATGGCCTAAAAACTCCCTCCCGAAAATCAAGTTTTAAGAACTTAGCCATTTTCAGCCTTTCTAAACTGGGCGCAAGAAATGTTGTGTCAACATCATGAAATATGCGCCCCTTTAAAAATCCCTTTGGCGCCCAAAATGACATGTCAACATCAATGAAGTTGCACCCCTTTGGCGCAGGAAATGACATGTCAACATTATTAAACATGCACCAAAAATGTGCACTAAGGCGTGAGAAGTGGTATGTCAACATACCAAAATGTGTGCTAAGTAAATTTCCTAAGGCGCTAGAGATATCATGTTGACATCATGAAAATGCGCCCCTTTATACCCTTTGGCGCTGAAATTCTCATGTTAACATCATGAAATGCGTGCTAAGGCACTGAAAGTATTATGTCGATGCCAATGAAATTGTGCCAAGGTGCATTTAAACCCGTGTCGACACTCTAGATTGTGCGCCAAAGAAAGTTGGTGAAATAATTAATGCCAGGTTTTCTATAAATAGGCGCTCAACACCTGTCATTTTCATGAATTGAAAATTGTGAAAAGTATTTCTCTGTGCCTGTCAGCTATCCTTATCACCCCCCGCATGCCATTTTTTGATTTTGTGGACCCCAACGTCATCCTTCATCTTTTATAAAACCGGGTAAGTGGCTTCTATCGTCCTTGTTATTGTTATGGCTTTTGTTTCTTGGTTATGTTTAGGTTTTTAGGGTTGTTATAAATCTAAAAAGGTTAAATCTAAAAATGGAAAACCTAACAATCCATAACCATCTAGAAGCCCCTTTTCCTCTCCTTCCAGATCTGTAAATCTGGAAGGCCCCTGCCTCTGAAAAAACCTAAGGCCTTTTCCCTGCTTATTATCTTGTTGCAAAACCTCTCTTTACCATTTGAAAAAACCAAAAAAGAGAGAAGGAATCAAAGAAAGTGCAAAAATCATCTAAACTTTGGTGCACTATCCTTTCATGTTACACCTCCCACAGTCGTGTCTTGGCGCACTGTCCTCACTTGCAACATATCTCTAACCTGCGCCCAGTATAATAACACTTAGCAACTTTTGTAAGGGCGCAAGCGCATCCTACACAACATCAACATTGGATGTTGTGTCCTCCAAATCCGCGCCAAGCACTTTTCCTTTGGTGCATTGATCTCCTTTGCAACATCTTCTGAGATTGCACCTTGGGCACACTTATAAGCCATGCAACACTATCCTTTTCAGTGCCCAGCTAAAGCAAATTTCCTAAGGTGCAGGCGCATGATCCTTGACATCAACATGGCATGTTGTATGTTGTAAACCCATGCCCTACGCTTTATCCTTGGCACTGCCTTTTGTCATGCAACACCTTTCAAAAGTGTGCCCTTTCAAAACTAAGCACAACTTTTCTCCTGTCAACACAGGTGCACCTTTTTCCATGTCAACATCCCCAAAAGTGTGCCCAGCCTTTTTAAGCCTCTGCAGCATGCTATGAACTTGCGCCTTGCACCCTAAGCCTTATAATTGCTCATTCTTCTTTCTGCAAGATTTTATTATGGATAACATGACGGTTGACATGGATCTTCTGTGTTGGACCTCCTTGATCCTTCTTGTAGAACAACAACAACCATCCTCGAGCTCACACATGTCTTCATCAAGCAAAAAGCCAACCAAGTCTAAAGGAAAAGCAAAGTTGACAGAACAAGAGATGAAGTACAAATATCAGAAAGTCAGGATGCCTGACTCATATGCAGAGAGTGATCTTGATATCAGAGACTCCGAGCTTGGGCATATTGATATGGAAGACTTCTGGGTGAGAACCAACCAGGCAACTAGTGGCCCCTGGATGAACAAACTAGTGGGCAGTGGATTACACTTTGCAGCTGGGCTACCAGTAAGTGTTGTGAACAATGAATTTATCATGTTGGTTTCCCATTGCTATAACAAGGACACAAGATGTGTCAAAGATAAGGAGGGAAAGATGATCATCGACCTAACAACTCGTCATTTTGAAATAACCCTGGGCATTCCTCATCACAGGCAATATGTCACCATAAGCCTAGAAGACTGCAAGAAGGCATGGGACAACAATGAGGACAAATGTATGCAAATGATGAATGAGCTCTATCTTAAGAACAAAAAGTTGGTGAGTAGATGGCCATAAACCATCCACCACAGTGACTTCAATGAGGAACTGAGTGATACAATCACCTTCCTAAACAGAGTTTTTGGGCTTCCTGATGCCCATTATTTCCATAAATGGATGTTGAGGTACTTAGAGACCATGAGCAAGAATGTGCCTGATCAGCATTTTGGCTGGGGAGAAATCATCAGTGACACCATCTCCCAGCAGCTTCAACAAGTCCTCACAACTGGGAAGTTCTATATGAATTCCTACGTTGTATACGTTGCAGCATCAGCGAGAGATTTCACAGGCCTAGCTCGAAATGGGGTATGGCCCCAGGTCAAAATATATGAATTCTACCCAGAGCTAAGGCTCGAGAACAGCATCCCCCAGTTCTCAAAAATCAACGACGCCTTCTTCTATGAGGTGATCTGCCTATTGAGGCCGAATATGAGACACGGTCGGACCAGCCCGAGTGTGACAGCTGTCATGAAGAAATGGGGAGCATTGTTCACACAGTTCCCCACATTCACATATCTCAGAGTGGTGAATTTTGAGGGTGAACCGATAAAGCTACCAAGGTATGCAGGGCCCAAGCTGATTCTCTTGGAGTTGTCAAGGCAACTAATCACATACCATGAGAAGTGCATGAAGAGAAAGAAGGGAGGAACTCCATTCCCCCTTACAGTGGGCCGATACACCTGCACCACACTGGCCAAAGCATGGGAAATGTATGTTGAGCTTGAATTGCTAAATCTAAAGCACAACTTCCTAGCCAGGCCTACCTTCGGCTATCAGAGTTACCTCCTAAGGGCAAAAATTGATCCCATTCATGTTCCTGAGATCGAGGACATCTACATCGACCTGACACATGAAATAGATATCAGGTGAAAGGATCACTCCTGGCTGGCTCTAGAGGAGATCATCCATTATGGCATAGCCATCGTTCCAAAAGGATTCCAAGAACCTGATCAAGAAATTGATCAAGTTTACCTTGACACGGATGGGGACGATTGGCCATTCACAGAGATCGACAGAGCCAAGGCACCAAAGACCATTCAGGAAAGGGTCAAGCCCATGTTGCAGCGCACCAAACATTGGTGCAAATAGAATGGTCTCACCTACCTCAGGGTAGATTTCACTACTTCTCCTTTAGGTATAGCACCTCAAAGAATGGCCCAAGTGCCAAAAGGAAAAGGAAAAGATAAGGAGGGAGAACCAAGCAAACAAGAAGAAACTCCTGAAAGCCCTCCTACTACTTCTGAGAAGCAAGTGGTCGACCTGGTGTCTCTAGGTAAAGAAGAAGAGACCACTGAAGTTTCAATAGATACATCCACTCAGGATGTTATCATAGCTATAACTACTGAGGTACCCACCATTCCTTCTTCCACTCCTTCTCCTCCCCCTGTCATTGAAGCATCTATTCCTTATGGATGTTTCTTCTTCTCTCCCTTCCTCCCTTCCATCTCCCACCTCTTCCATCTTCTCCTCTCTTGCGGATCTATCACCTAGTGTTCCCTCCATCCCATTACAGATCCCTTCCACCTCCATGACCTTTTCTTCTCCTGTAGTAACTCCAGGCCCCACAAGTAGCAACGTTGGACTCCTTGTCGATGCCACCACCAAGTGTCTCAACGTTCTTCCCTGTGGCCTCTTCAGTTGCTTCCCCTTTCACTCTCGTTTCTTCTTCCATTCCCTCTACTCCCTCTCCCATAAGTCCAAGTTGGATCTCTGACCATCTGGGTCAACACAAGAGAAAGGTTCCCATCACACCCATGGACTTCTCTGTCATTCCGAAGAAGGGACCCAAGAAGCAGAAAGCTATAACTCGCTTCTCTAAGAGCACTTCAGGAGAGAGAGTCATGGAGATTGCATATCCAGATCCCACCAAAGAAAAGAAAGATCTGTCTCCTATAGATTTCACAGTGACTCAAGTCACGATGGGAACCTCATCTGAAAGCCTACAAGGAGAGGCCTTATCTGTTGTAGATGCTCTCTGTAAAAAGCTTCAAGAAGCAAAAGAGGAGAAGAGAATACTCAAGGAGCAAAACAAACATCTCCTCCAAGCTTTGCAGAGAATGGGCAATGCTATGCCTGTCACTACCGCCAAACCTACTGAAGTTCTCAGTCAGGATAAGATAAATGAATACGCCAAGATTGGTGAACAAGGCATGGCAGTGTCCTCCTGGATAGAGTGAATCCTCAGAGATAGTGAGGAAATAATCAAGAAATTCACAGACTCTACCAGGGTATAGATCAGGAAAATAAGGAGCTACAAGCAGTAGCAGTTTCCCTCTCCGAGGAGTTGGACAATGCCAGGTTGCAACATGAAACATTCCAAGCAATGGCTAACTGCTCCACTGATGACCTATTAAAGGTCGGCGTCATCGATCACCTGCGAGCACATAATAAAGCTCTTGTCACCTTAGATTATCAGGTTGATCAAATGGAATATATCCTGGAGAGGATAGATAAAATCAAGGATGAAGCCCTGGATGCAAAATACAACATGGAGCAGACGGTTACAAAGATGTCTCCAGGGATGCTCAGTGAATCATTCACCTTGAGGGAGGCAGACGATACAATCCAGCTCTTCAAGGCTATCGCAACCCAAGGTTTGGTGCCAGAGGTCACTTTTGACCGAGAATCAATCAATAACCTTCTGGCTTGCCGCGATTTCATTGGATTCTTGATTGATGCATGCGAAGAGTACGTCGGGCTACCTGACAAGCTCAAGACTGAAAAAGAAACTTGTGAAGTTATTGGTGACCATTTCAAGGGTCCAGATCATAATCAACTTCAGACAATGATCAGCAAGTTTATGGAATACCGAGCTCAGTGTCACATCGCCTCTCCTGATCAGAAGCAAGACACTCCGTTTAAGCCAAGAGATGATGAGGAGTAGTTTCTCCTCATGTGTACGCTTTGATCAATTTTGTAAAAAATATTTTAAAAGTATGTTGGCATTTACGATGACATCATCCATGTTGCATCATGGGATGTTGCCATCCAAAAACTTGCCCAAAGTCAACTTTTGACTTTTTAGATATTTTGTAAATATCTTGTAAGATATTTTGTAAATAGTGGTTGGTTTGTTTTTGTCTTCTTTCTCCTTCTCCTTCTATAAATACTGGAATACTTGTTGTATTCCAGGTGGACATTTTTTGTATGAAAAAAGAAGTGAAGAGAGAAAGACTTTGTGCTTTCTTGTAACAGAAGAGATATTAATATATATGTTCAGACTTTGTGCTCAATATATGTGTTATTTGCATCAGATCTTTCTTAAGTTAGATCTATGTTTCTATTCTGTTGGATTCATTCTTATTATTGTCATATGTTCATCAGTATTGCTTTATTTGTTTATGCAAGTAAGTTTGGCTCTGTTTACTACCAGCCCAAAGCATAAACCTTCTGACCTTTCCGTCTTGGAATTCATTTCTTTTCTCCCTTCAGATCTATCCTTCCTCGTTCCTTCTTCCTACCTTTCTGTTCGTCAGTTAGAATTACCTCTACTGGGATGAGATCCCAAACCCCCTAAAGTTAGAATAGTGTAGATTTGCACAGATTCCTGCTTGATAGAATAGCAATAAACCAGTTTCGCTTTGCTGTCTCAAAGAGGGGCTATGCCCTACACACTGTTGGCATGTTTCCCCACGACCTGTCTAACCGACAGATTTTCAAACCAATAGTTTTTGGTGACTCTGCTGAGGATTAAACTAAGGAAATGATTAAAAAACTGTAAAATCACTACCAGTTTGCAAATTTTAACTCTTTGTTAAAAATTAAAATTTTTGCAGAAGTGATCAAAACTGAAAATTTCCTTATACAAATCCATAGATCTGGACCAGATAGGAGCTTTTAGTTCACTGAGTTTTTACAAAAACTTGTATATTTCCGTAGATCTAAGATTTTGATATTTCACGTTATTTTCAAAACCTTGCAAATTCAGGTCAAAGATCGAAAAATCAGTTTAATAAAATTAACCCACTTTTTATCCTTATTCATCTTTGTCAGAAAACCACAATCGGTTGTTATTAAAGAGGATAAAATTTAAATATTAAAAAAGTACATGCTGCTGATTTTTGCCAGAAAAATCAAAAAATCAGCAAGTACAAACAAAAATATTGTTGTGAATCTACTCTTAATTGTTGCAGATCTAAACGGGTACACTGGCGGGTGAACAATTTACTTGTGGTAGAAGAGCTCATGGAGAAGTTGATCTAATCTTTGATCTACTTCAAAGGCACAATTTTAGTGTCACTCCAGCATGGTTTGCATCACTAAGTTCAGCAGATCGATCAGTAAGAAGTGCTTCACCTCCATGAAAGAGCCAGATTTCACAAGGTGCCTCGACATCGATTTGCAGTGCTCTTTTACTAAGTGGAACCACACTCCCTACTCGTGTTATTTTTCCCACTTTTCAAATGGCGATAAATCTACCTGTACCATGGGGAAATGCCATGGGTCCTTTAGCACTGCCACATCCACTCAACCCCCTCCCTCACAGAAATCACAAAAATTTCCCAAAATTTGATGGGAGCGGAAATCAAAGCACGGATGCGCATATTGTTGCATTTATTATGTCATGTAGTATTCTGGACGTGACTCATGAGGACGTATCGGTACGTCTTTTTCTGGAGACCTTGCAAGGGCCTGCATCAGAGTGGTTCCAGCATTTACCAACCGGATCCATCACCAGTTGGGCCACATTACGGACTGCATTTGAAGACAGGTATAAGCCTTCAGAAGACGCATTTGCGTTATTGTCGCAAATCACTCACATGAAGAAGGAGGCCAATGAAACCATGCATGATTTTATCGCCTGATTCAATTCACTAATCAATCGTGTGCCGCCTGCCATGTTACCAACATTAGAAAATCAAAAGTGTTTCTTTGTGAACGCAATGAGTTTGAGAGTAAGTTTCTTACTTTTACAAGAACAAATACCCACCTTGGTCCTCGCTCAAGCTATGGCCATTTGGATAGAAGACAACCTTCTTATATCTGGTGAGTTAAGACGTGAACCATCAAAATCAAAGGCTTCAACTTCTTCTCAGGCTACCTCATCAGATCCAGCATTCCAGAAGATGGTGAATGACTTGCTCTCATTAAAGAAGAAATTGGCTCAAACATCATCTACTACTCCGTACCGGGATATCCCACGGAGGAACTTCACTCCCAACAATGCCCCTCAAAGGCCACATTTCCTGTTGCTTCTCCAAGGTTAGCAATTGAATCCCCTCTAGTCAATGCCTTGGTTGAGATCGAAGAAGATGATACAAATTATGAAGAACCTTTGTCGCAAGACGAAGATGATCAAGATGTCGGTGAACCGACTGGTGACTCTACTATTGGGTACATGGAATTTGAAGATGAGGAATATGATGAAGAAGAGGGTACCTAAGGGTATGCGAGTGGACAATCATACACTGTTTTCACTCGCTCACAAGGAAAAGAAGCAAAGATTGCTACTGAAAAACAAAAGGAAAAGGTTGTGGTAGCTCCACCGCCAACGATCACTAAAAGAGGTAATCCCCTTCCTGCTCAACCTCCTGTTAAACCTGTTGTAAAGAAATATTTTCCTCCTGTTTCTCCTCCAAATCAGCCTTCCTCTAATTCCATAAAGACCAGTAATCCTCCTCCACAAACACGAAACAAAGGACTCATTCCTTCGTTAGCGCAACCCTTGGTCGCATTTGATATAATTGATC
Organism: Taxus chinensis; assembly: GCA_019776745.2. Taxonomy (NCBI): domain Eukaryota; kingdom Viridiplantae; phylum Streptophyta; class Pinopsida; order Cupressales; family Taxaceae; genus Taxus; species Taxus chinensis. The sequence goes on from CM034153.1 coordinate 91,787,559, forward strand.
ATGCCAAAAAGACCAAGATCCAGATGTCTGAAGCTGAGTACCTTCAGTCCAACCCAGAGTAGCTTGTAAGATTAACTAAGTATATCCAAAGCCAGGCTGCCATCCTTCCTCCCACTTCTCCAAAAGGAATTCTTCCCATTCCTCCTATGTCTCACGTAAACGTCACCTTGACCTCTGCATCAGGGAAAATTGAACCTTTTTACCTATCTCTCCTGATCAATGGTCATAAACTAAGTAACTGTATAATTGATTCTGGAGCTTCTGATAATGTTATGCCAGTAAAGGTTGCCCATGCTTTGGGCCTCACACTTACTAAACCTTTTGGTAGATGCTACTCCATGGAAACCAAATAGGTACCATTGATTGGTTAGATCAAGGATGCGCAGTTTGCATTCGTAGCATTTCCTGAGAAAAGGGTAAAAATGACTATTCTCGTAGCTGATATTCCAGCAGCCTACAGAATACTGCTAGGGAGTAGATTCTGTAAAGAAGTCGGCGGGGAAATTCATATGGACTAGTCCAAAGCCATAGTTCCCTGTCAAAGGAGTGATGTAGACATTGGAACCAGAATCACAAAAGAAATATCTAGTCACCAACTCTGATGACCCCAAGGCTCAGATTCTTTTCGAATCATCAAGGATGGGAAACTATTTCTTGTCCACTGACTCAGAATAAATGGACATTCTCATCCAAAAAGAGGATCTCAACAAAGTATGGACATTGCAGTTTGATGGCAGTTGTGCAACGAGTGGATGCGGTGCTGGGGCTGTTCTAATATCTCCTGAGGAGGAGATTTTCCCTTTTTCTTTCAAGTTGCAGTTCTTCAATACCAATAATACTACCGAGTATGAATCCTTGTTACTTGGCATGCAAGCTGCAAAAGAGAAGGGAATCAAGAATCTAAAAGTGCAAGGTGATGCTGAGCTAATTGTCAATCAAGTAAAAGGGATATACCAAGTAAAGAATGACCAGCTCAGACACTACCGCAATGCGGTATGGGATAGCATCGAAGAGTTTGACGCTTTCTCAATCAAAGTAGTTCCGCGAGCTCAAAATGACATGGCTGATTCATTGGCCATCTCAGCATCTCTCATGCTCCCTCACCCAGGGTTAAAAATAGATACATATACCATTGAGGTGGTTTTTCACCCAAGTGTGCCAGATAATTCACAGCATTGGCAAGTGTTCAATGATGACAACCAACTTATCACTTTTTTGGAGAAAGTTGACAATTTCAAGGAGCTTCATTTTGACGGATCAACTTCTACGTGTCGTGAGTCTCTCATCGGTCAAGCACATGAATCTGAAAAAGAAACAGTGATACAGCTCAAAGGAAATAAGATTCCGAAAGGTTTGGTTTCCTTAGAATGATTATTTGATAATCATGACCGTTTTGTTAAGAAAAAGTGACAGGATGATCCTTCCTCTTCTCCAGAAACTGAATTTGTCAATCTGGGTACTGCAGAACATCCTCATTCTGTGAACATCGGGAAGTGTTGTACGCCTAAGGAAAAGTAGAAATTTGTTAAGTTGCTGAAAAAGTACATGGATGTATTAGCATGGTCTTATGCTGATCTCAAGTCTTTCAAGCCAAAGGACATTCAACACGACATCCCGCTCAAGGACGATGTCAAGCCTTTTCGTCAAAAGAAAAGGCATTACAACCCCAAAATCTCAGGTACCATCCAGGCTGAAATTTAGAAGATGTTGGATGCAAGAATTATTTTTCCAATTCATCACAGTACCTGGGTTGCAAATATTGTGCCTGTGCGGAAGAAGAATGGTGAGATACGCATATGCGTAGATTTTCACAACTTGAACCAGTCATCATTAAAGGATAAATATCCACTACCGATAATGGATCAAGTGCTACAGGCAGTAACCGGTTCAGAAATGTTGTCTATGCTTGATGGTTTTTCAGGTTACAATCAAATTCAAGTCACGCCTAAAGATCAGTTCAAAACAACATTCACCACCCCTTGGGGTACCTTTGCCTACAGCAGGATGTCGTTCAGTTTGATCAACGTCGGTGCCACCTTCCAATGAGCAATGGAATTTGCATTCAAAGGTATGATGGGAAAAGTCATCGTATTTTACCTAGATGACCTGACCATGTTCTCCAAAAGATGAAGTGATCACTGCGATCATTTGGAACAAGTCTTGATCAGATGCCGAGAGCACAGGATTTCACTAAATCCCAAAAAGTTAGTTTTTGGGGTCACAGAAGGAAAGCTGCTAGGACATGTCATCAGCAGAGAAGGAACTAAGATAGATGTCAAAAGAGTCAAGGCTATTCAGAGCCTTACTTTTCCTACAAGCAAGACTGGTGTTCACTCTTTCTTCAAAAAGGTAAATTTTCTTAGACGCTTTGTTCTTGATTTTGCTGAGAAGACTCGTCATATATCTAATATGATGAAAGGATCCCAAACATTCCAATGGAGTGAGGAAGGTCAGGCATCATTTGAAGACATAAAAACCTCCATCACTCATGCTCCTATTCTGGTGTGTCCGGACTTCAGCAAAGATTTCATCATGTACAGTTATGCATATGCGCATACTGTATCGGCTATCTTGATGCAAAAGAACTCTGAGTATATTGAATCCTTGATTACTTTCATGAGTTCTCCTCTTAAGCCTCATGAACTAAAGATGTCACAATTGGAAAAGCATGCCTTCGCCATGGTAAAAGCAGTCAAAAGTTTCTGCTACTACATTCTGAATTCTCATACAGTAGTATTGGTTCCAGACACGGTTGTTAAGTCTATCCTGACTCAACAGGAGTTAGGGAGCTTACGAGGGAATTGGATCGCAAAGGTCCAAGAATACGATCTAGACATCAGACCAACCAAGTTGGTAAGAGGTAAAGGCCTATGTCAGCTAATGGCTGAAAATAAAGACCCAGAGGTACCTGAGGAGCAAGCTGCTCATGTTGATGGAAAATAAAATGAACTGGAGAAAGTGGATTCTTTACCCATGGTTCTGTTTATCGCAACCAACAACGAATGGTATTCTGACATCACATTCTTTCTCACCTATGGAGAGTGCCCAACTCACCTAACCACTAAGGAAAAGTGAGTGGTAAAGCTCAGAGCCGCAAGATATGTCATATGGGATGATGGATTGTACAAATGTAGAATTGACGGTGTTTTCCTACGATGTGTTGATAAGCCACAACAGATAAGATTGTTAAAGAGTTTTCATGACTCAGCCTATGGTGGTCACTTCTCCTCATCTGTGATAGCACATAAGATCATTCGGGCCAGGTACTATTGGCCGACGTTATTTCAAGATGCAGCCACCTGGGTAGCAAAGTGTGAACTTTGCCAACAGTTTGTTGGCAAACCAAAGCTGGCTACATTTCCCCTCAGGCCCATCATTATTGACGAACCATTCAGGCAATGGGGAATTGATTTCATTGGAGCACTCAATCCTCAATCGAGTGTTGGACATAGTTACATCCTAACAGCAATGGATTACTTCACGAAATGGGTGGAGGCCATACCTGTCAAGCATGCCACTTCTGAAGTTGTTTGTAACTTCATCAAGGAAAATATTATTGTGAGATTTGGCATTCCACACAAAATCATTGCTAACAACGCTTCCAACTTATCTTCATGGGAAGTAATTGGTTTTTGTTATGGATACAAGAATAACCTTGGCTCATGCTTCTGATTACTATCCTCAAGGAAATGGTCAGGCAGAATCTAGCAACAAGAACCTGGAAAGCTAGCTGATGAAAACTAGCGGTCCTGGCACAAATCATTGTATGATGCTTTGTGGGTAGATTGTATCACTCCAAAGAGATCTCTCGGCATGTCACCTTTTCAAGTGTTGTATGGGACCGATGCTGAAATTCCTATCTCCACAGAACTTCCTACTCTGCACTTGGCTTGAGCAATCGAAGATGAAACTTTTCAGAGTTCTCTTGAAAAGAGGATTATGTACCTGATGGAACTTGAAGAAAAGTGAGTGAAGGTGGTTGACAAGATCACTGAACATCAGAATCAAGTCAAGAGGTTGTTCGACAAGAAAGCTAGGTAGAGAGATTTCCAAGTAGGAGATCTTGTCCTTTTGTGGGACAAATGAAGAGAACCAAAAGGTATGCATGGAAATTTTGACTCTCTTTGGAGAGGGCCATACAAGATCAAGTAGCTCAATGGAGAGAATAGTTTCTATCTCTCATATCTGGATGGAACTGAGCTCCCGCTTCCCTATAGTGGGCAGCACTTGAAGATCTTCAAGAAGTAGAGCTTGCTCTCTTCTTTGTATAGTTTGCTTTTGTCATGTGTTTGCTTTTGTCACGTGTTTGCTTTCGTTGTGTGTTTGCTTCTTGTTTGTTGTGTGTTCCCTTTCTTCCCTTTTTGGTCACCCTTGTTTTTGACTCTCTGTAACCCAATGGATAGGCACATGAAAATCTGGGATTCTCTACCCTTAAGTTTCACTTAAAGATAGTCCCCAGAAAGAGCCAGCTGTTATCCTAAAAAATTGACAAGGGTAATTTGCAGGTAACCATACCAAAATTTCTGTTTTGGTCCCCTGAGGAAGTCTGTTGACGTTCAAAATGGCCTAAAAACTCCCTCCCGAAAATCAAGTTTTAAGAACTTAGCCATTTTCAGCCTTTTTACACTGGGCGCAAGAAATGTTGTGTCAACATCATGAAATATGCGCCCCTTTAAAAATCCCTTTGGCACCCAAAATGACATGTCAACATCAATGAAGTTGCGCCCCTTTGGTGCAGGAAATGACATGTCAACATTATTAAACATGCACCAAAAATGTGCGCTAAGGCGTGGGAAGTGGTGTATCAACATACCAAAATGTGTGCTAAGTAAATTTTCCTAAGGCGCTAGAGAATCATGTTGACATCATGAAAATTGCGCCCCTTTATACCCTTTGGTGCTAAAATTCTCATGTTAACATCATGAAATGCGTGTTTAAGGTGCTAAAATTTTTATGTCGACACCAATGAAATTGTGCCAAGGTGCATTTAAACCCGTGTCGACACTCTAGATTGTGTGCCAAAGAAAGTTGGTGAAATAATTAATGCCAGGTTTTCTATAAATAGGCGCTCAACACCTGTCATTTTCACGAATTGAAAATTGTGAAAAGTATTTCTTTGCACCTATCAGCTGTCCTGTCACCCCCACGTGCCATTTTTTGAGTTTGTGGACCCCAACGTCATCCTTCATCTTTTATAAAATCGGGTAAGTGGCTTCTATCGTCCTTGTTGTTGTTATGGCTTTTGTTTCTTGGTTATGTTTAGGTTTTTAGGGTTGTTATAAATCTAAAAAGGTTAAATCTAAAAATAGAAAACCTAACAATCCATAACCATCTGGAAGCCCCTTTTCCTCTCCTTCCAGATCTACAAATCTGGAAGGCCCCTGCCTCTGAAAAAAACCTAAGGCCTTTTCCCTGCTTATTATCTTGTTGCAAAACCTCTCTTTACCATTTGAAAAAACCAAAAAAGAGAGAAGGAATCAAAGAAACTACAAAAATCATCTAAACTTTGGCACACTATCCTTTCATGTTACACCTCCCTCAGTCATGACTTGGCACACTGAGCCCACTTGCAACATATCTCTAACCTGCGCCCAGTATAATAACACTTAGCAACTTTTGTAAGGGCGCAAGCACATCCTACACAACATCAACATTGGATGTTGTGTGCTCCAAATCCATGCCAAGCACTTTTCCTTTAGTGCATTGATCTCCTTTGCAACATCTTCTGAGATTGTGCCTTGGGTGCACTTATAAGCCATGCAACACTATCCTTTTCAGCGCCCAGCTAGAGAAAATTTCCTAAGGCGCAGGTGCACGATCCTTGACATCAACATGGCATGTTGTATGTTATAAACCCATGCCCTGTGCTTTATCCTTAGCACTACCTTTTGTCATGCAACACCTTTCAAAAGTGCGCCCTTTCAAAACTAAGCACAACTTTTCTCCTGTCAATAAAGACGCACCTTTTTCCATGTCAACATCCCCAAAAGTGTGCCCAGCCTTTTTAAGCCTCTGCAGCATGCTGTGAACTTGCGCCTTGCGCCCTAAGCCTTATAATTGCTCATTCTTCTTTCTGCAAGCTTTTATTATGAATAACATGATGGTTGACATGGCTCTTCTGTGTTGGACCTCCTTGATCCTTCTTGTAGAACAACAACAGCCATCCTTGTGCTCACACATGTCTTCATCAAGCAAAAATCCAAAAAAGTCTAAAGGAAAAGCAAAGTTGAAAGAACAAGAGATGAAGTACAAATATCAAAAAGTCAGGATGCCTGACTCATATGCAGAGAGTGATCTCGATATCAGAGACTCCGAGCTTGGGCATATTGATATGGAAGACTTTTGGGTGAGAACCAACCAGGCAACTAGTGGCCCCTGGATGAACAAACTAGTGGGCAGTGGATTACACTTTGCAGCTGGGCTGCCAGTAAGTGCTGTGAACAATGAATTTATCATGTTGGTTGCCCATTGCTATAACAAGGACACAAGATGTGTCAAAGATAAGGAGGGAAAAGTGATCATCGACCTCACAGCTCGCCATTTTGAAATAACCTTGGGCATTCCTCATCACAGGAAATATGTCGCCATAAGCCTAGAAGACTATAAGAAGGCATGGGACGAATATGAGGACAAATGTATGCAAATGATGAACGAGCTCTATTTTAAGAAAATAATGCCGGTAAGCAGATGGCCATAGACCATCCACCGCAGTGACTTCAATGAGGAACTGAGTGATACAATCACATTCCTGAATAGAGTTTTTGGGCTTCCTGATGCCCATTATTTCCATAAATGGATGTTGAGGTACTTAGAGACCATGAGCAAGAACATGCCTGATCAACGTTTTGGCTGGGGAGAAATCATCAGCGACACCATCTCCCAGCAGCTTCAACAAGTCCTCACAACTGGGAAGTTCTATATGAATTCCTACATTGTATACATTGCAACATCAGCGAGAGATTTCGCAGGCCTGGCTTGAAATGGGGTATGGCCCTAGGTAAAAATATATGAATTCTACCCAGAGCTAAGGCTCAAGAAAAACATCCCCCAGTTCTCAAAAATCAACAACGCCTTCTTCTATGAGGTGATTTTCCTATTGAGGCTGAATATGAGACACGATCTGACCAGCCTGAGCATGAATGTTGTCACGAAGAAATGGGGAGCATTGTTCACACAATTCCCCACATTCACTTATCTCAAAGTGGTGAATTTTGAGGGTGAACTGACAAAGCTACCAAGGTATGTAGGGCCAAAGCTGATTCTCTTGGAGTTGTCGAGGCAACTAATCACATACCTTGAGAAATGCATGAAGAGAAAGAAAGGAGGAACTCCATTCCCCCTTACTGTTCGCCGATACACCTGCACCACACTAGCCAAAGCACGGGAAATGTATGTTGAGCTTGAATTGCTAAACCTAAAGCACAACTTCCCAGTCAAGCCTACCTTTGACTATTGGAGTTTCCTCCTAAGGGAAAAAATTGATCCCATTCATGTTCCTAAGATCGAGGACATCTACATTGACCTGACACATGAGATAGATATCAGGTGAAAGGATCACTATCGTCTGGCTCTAGCAGAGATCATCCATTATGGCGTAGATATCATTCCAAAAGGATTCCAAGAGCTTGATCAAGAGATTGATCAAGTTTACCTTGACACGGATGGGGACAATTGGCCATTCGAAGATATCGATAGAGCCAAGGCACCGAAGACCAATCAGGAAAGGTTCAAGCCCACGTTGCAGTGCACCGAGCATTGGTGCAAATATAATAGTCTCACCTACCTCGGGGTAGATTTCATTGTCTCTCCTTCAGGTAGAGCACCTCCAAGAATAGCCCAAGTGCCGAAAGGAAAAGGAAACGACAAGGAGGGAGAATAAAGCAAGCCTCCTTAAATCCCTCCTTCTACTTTTGATAAACAAGTGGTCGACCTGGTGTCTCTATGTAAAGATGAAGAGACCACCGAAGTTTCAACGAATACATCCACTCAGGATGTTATCACAGCTACAACTACTGAGGTACCCACCATTCCTTTTTCCGCTCCTTCTCCTCCCCTTGTCGTTGAAGCATCTATTCCTATGGATGTTTCTTCTTCTCTCCCTTCCTCCATTCCATCTCCCACCTCTTCCATCTTCTCCTCTCTCGCGGATCTATCACCCAGTGTTCCCTCTATCCCATTACAGATCCCTTCCTTCCACGTCCTTTTCTTCCTGTAGTAACTGCCCCACAAGCAGCAACGCGTTGGACTCCTTGTCGATGGCACCACCAAGTGTCTAGTTCTTCCCTGCGGGTTAGTTGTTTCCCCCACTCCCCTTTCTTCTTCCATTCCTCTACTCCCTCTCCCATAAGTCCAAGCTAGCTGACCATTTGGGTTAGAAAGGTTCCCATCGCACCCACTGTTATTCCAAAGAAGGGACCTAAGAAGCCTATAACTAAGAGACTTCGGGGGAGAGAGTCATGGAGATTGCTCTGGATCCCACCGTTCTCCTACAGATTTCATAGTGACTCAAGTCGGCTCATCTAAAAGCCTACAGGCCTTATCCTGTAGATCTCTCTATAAGAAGCTTGCAAAGGAGAAGAGAATACTCAAGGAGAAAAAAACAAACATGCTCCAAGCCAATGGTAACTACCGTAACCGTCGAACCTATTGAAGTTCTCCATCAGGAAAAGATAAATGAATATGCCAAGATCAGCGAACAAGGCGCGGCAGTGTCCTCCTAGATAGAGCAAATCCTCAAAGATAGTGAGGAAATAATCAAGAAATTCACAGGCCTCTACCAAGGTATAGATCAAGAAAATAAGGAGCTACAAGCAGTAGCAGTTTCCCTCTCCGAGGAGTTGGACAATGCCAAGTTGCAACATGAAACATTCCAAGCAATGGCTAACTGCTCCGCTGATGACCTATTAAAGGTCGGCATCATCGATCACCCGCGAGCACATAATAAAGATCTTGTCGCCTTAGATTATCAAGTTGATCAAATTGAATATATCCTAGAGAGGATAGATAAAATCAAGGATGAAGCCCTGGATGCAAAATACAACATGGAGCAGACAGTTACAAAGATGTCTCTAGGGATGCTCAGTGAATCGTTGACCTTGAGGGAGGTAGACGATACAATCCAGCTTTGGCACTAGAGGTCACTTTTGACCAAGAGTCTATCAATAACCTTCTGGCTTGCCATGATTTCATTGGATTCTTGATCGATGCATGCGAGGAATACGTCGGGCTACCTGACAAGCTCAAGACTAAAAAAGAAACTTGCGAAGTTATTGGTGACCATTTTAAGAGTCCAGATCATAATCAACTTCAGACAATGATCAGCAAGTTTATGGAATACCAAGCTCAGTGTCACATCATCTCTCCTGATCAGAAGAAAGACACTCTATTTAAGCCAAGAGATGATGAGGAGTAGTTTCTCCTCATGTGTACACTTTGATCAATTTTGTAAAAAATATTTTAAAAGTATGTTGGCATTTACAATGACATCATTCATGTTGCATCATGGGATGTTGCCATCCAAAACTTGCCCAAAGTCAATTTTTGAATTTTTAGATATTTTGTAAATATCTTGTAAGATATTTTGTAAATAGTGGTTGGTTTGTTTTTGTCTTCTTTCTCCTTCTCCTTCTATAAATACTGGAATACTTGTTGTATTCCAGGTTGACATTTTTTGTATGAAAAAAAAAGTGAGGAGAGAAAGACTTTGTGCCTTCTTGTAACAGAAGAGATATTAATATATATGTTCAGACTTTGTGGTCAATATATGTGTTATTTGCATCAGATCTTTCTTAAGTTAGATCTATGTTTCTATTCTGTTGGATTCATTATTATTTTCATCATATGTTCATCAGTATTGCTTTATTTATTTATGCAAGTAAGTTTGGCTCTGTTTACTACCAGCCCAAAGCATAAACTTTCTGACCTTTCTATCTTGGAATTCATTTCTTTTCTCCCTTCAGATTTATCCTTCCTCTGTTCCTTCTTCCCTACCTTTCTATTCACATTCGGAACTACCTCTATTGGGATGAGATCCCAAACCCCTTGAAGTTAGAATAGTGTAGATTTATATAGATTCCTGCTTGATAGATTAGCAATAAACCAGTTTCACTTTGCTATCTCAAAGAGGGGCTATGCCCTGCACACTATTGGCATGTTTCCCCACAACTTGTCTAACCGACAGATTTTCAAATCAACAAGGTGGTGAAATGAGAATTTTAATAAGATATTTTTACAATATAGGTGGTGAAATGAGAATTTCTATTTGTTGTTCCTTTCTAATATTTAATTTCTCTTAGCTTCACTTAGCTTCAAGAATAATAAATTCTCTACTGACAGTGCCAACCACGTGAAGGTGGAAGCTTTTTTGGCACCACTAACCTACATAAACATGTTAGTAAAAAATTAAATAGAATTTTAAAGTCATACAAAATTAAAAAAAAATCATTTAAGTAAATATTCAAATTAAATTCATGAAGAACACACCTTTGCAAATTCAATCCAACGAACCACAAGGATCAACTCTATTCTTGACAGTAGTAAGAGTTGCTTCATGATATGATTCACGAACCTTCCACAGATTCTTGTTTGATGGCCGGCCTCGATATTTGATCAATTTAATATTTTTTGCAAGGACCAAATGTGAATAGTGAAGTATCTTCTGATGTACTTCATAGTCTTGAAACAACCAAATGTTTGATTTTTTGATAGGATATCATCAAAGCCAAGTTCTAGTGACTACCACTGATCCAGTGGGATACTCAAGGTCTTCACCATCAATGATTGTGGAAGTCAATTTTTTTCCCCCTCTACACAATGAGATAAGAAGTAGTATGTTCCCTCTTTGTTAAATTCCATTGCAATAACTGCAAAAGCGTGCCCTATGTATCAAAAAGTAAAATTTTTCAATCAATTTATAAATACATTAAGAGTTGACTATTTAATAATTTATAAATCTAAAACATGACATGTACATATATATATGTACCTTGTTGCACTAAATCAGAGACTTGGTCAAAGTCAGGTGATGTTGTCATTTGATCTAAAGACCCTGTAAGTTGTAATGCTCGTGGAACTTGATGTGTGTCAATTGGAATTAGAGGTCTATAAGTCCATTCATCTACCCATTGCTTGACTCAAATTCATTCCACGCAAAATCAATACATGATATACAAAACATGTCATGCACCAAGTATAAATAGTCCAAGAATTTACATCTAAACTATGGAATGAGTGCATATCACTTGATCCTGCAACTTTCATACAATCTTCAAAGTTTCTCAGATGTTGTTCCTCTATCAACCAAAAATATCTATGAACCGTTGATCTCTCTTGAGATTCATGGCCCATATTCTTAACACACCAATCAACAATATTTTTTACATCTATAAATTTAGCACCATCCTTGAACTTTAACTCTTCTCTTGCAAGTGCTCTTTTCACACATGATCCTACACCATCATGCTCTCCTTTTCCATGCCATGCCTCAGTAAAACTCCAGACATGTTGTACATTTGTTTTCTTTATGCATCCTGCTTAGCCAATAAAACATTCGTGCATTCTTGAATTGTGATGTGTAGTTGTCCAACTGAATGTAATGTTGATTGAAACTAATGTTCCTCTCATTCAATTTCACATAAAACACCTAGAAACACCCTTGTACATATTTTGTAGAATGTGTCTGATCATCACTGATGTAGAAATGATACTCTCTTAATATTTTTTGATCTTGCTTAGTGCTTTTAGGAGAGTGCATGAATGTTATATGCACGAAAATAGAAACTTTCACTGAGTTATAATATTGAGACTGAACCTCCATTTGTGGTTGCAATGTGTAATTATTTACGAATTCAACTACTGAAACAATAGTACCAAGTTAGAATGTGTCCTTTCTTAACTTGAATTTTTCATCCAACCATTGAGCTCTATGTGTGTGCCTCGTATACTCATAAAAAATTTCCTCTTTGAATTTGACCATATATTCTGATACATGTAATTATTTTCTAACAAGCTCACACCTCTTAGATTCTTTTACATATTTTAATTGATATGCCACTGATTTATATTTAGTGAAGTCAACCAATTCTTTTCCTATTGAATATGTACTCTCCTCGTGGATACAAATTTTTAGATTTGGCAAGCCACCGCATACATTGCGCGTTCCATCTAAACATGCTTTGTTATAAAAAAATTATTTTGTTGATTTTTCACAAAAGAGTGTTGAAATAAATTCCCTTGAATATTTTTGTGGGATATTTATATCACACTCCTGCAACATGATGTCAGTATGTAAAATACAACGTATTTGATAAAAAAAAATCATAATGCATTGAAAATTCAACATGATGCCTGCAACAACAAGTGGTACGTGAGTGATTGATTTTCGCATAAAAGGGTTTGCTCATTTCAAAGAATCTTTGGCTAATGTTAATTTGTGGATTTTCATTCTTAAACTTAGAGAACAATTCTCTTTGACTCATATCTAAGAAATGTTTTACACATGATTCATGATTACAAGAACCTATTCTTCTTTTTACTGTATCTTTTCTATTCGATGACACCCTTGTGTTCTCATTCCAAAATTTTATAATTAATTCTTTTAGAATATCAGATGTATTCTTGTCTTTTCGTGGAAATCCGCTAGAGAAATCCCAATAGTTAGTGTTATTGACTAACTCAAGACGTTTACGTATTTCTATTGCTTTCATTAGTATTTTTTTTGTTTAGCTTCAAAGAATTACTTGTTTTTCTAATCAAGCATTTGTTAATTGTTTTATCACTTACTATACAATTAATAAGTGCATGTTGTGTAACATTACTATCTTTGGCACGTCTTTTGCCACCTACAGTTTGGTATGCTTTATGTATGTTTTCAACAATTGACGCATTTTGATCAATAAAATTAGATGTTCTTAACCCAATGGTCTTCATTATAGGTCTCATTTTAATTAATTTCATCAATGAAACAAATAATTGACATCTTTGTGTGTCATTGAAATTCTCAAAGTAATTATCCCAAATTCTATTACCTTTTCTTCTCGCATTTCTTTTAGACATTTTCCTAGGCATTGGTTTTATAATGTTTTCATCAATTTAAATTAAGTGAATTGGTTTTCTTCACAAAATGGAAGGAGATGTTCTTAGAGGTGAAGATTCATTTACAAGGTTAATTTCTTCATTCAATGTTTTCATACAAATTTCGGGGTTAACATTTGGATTCTCAAGTAAGGGTTCAACAATTGGATTCATATCAATTTCTATATCCATACCAACATTATCATTCAATTCAATATCATTATTCATTGCAAAATCATTATTCTCTATATTTTCATTATGTGTTTCATCCCCATTTTCTAATACATTAGCTACATTTAATATAACAAATGTACCTTGCCTTGCTCGAAGTTTTTGCATTCTCTTCAATTTCTTTATTCTCTTCTCTTCCAATTACTCTGGTGTCTTGTTCTTGACTTTCCTCTTGTCCTTAGCTTGACGTTTATCGCCCATGATTAGAAAAAATCAACTAGTGGGGTAGGGGAAAAAATGAACTACTAAAAAATTATGCAAGAATGTAGAGAAAATTGCAGACAAAACAGAATGTTTACAGAATTCCCGTGAAAAAGATGAAAGGGACGTTGGGGGGCCACACTATATAAAACAAAGAAAAACATGTACACATTATAACGTTGTGTGTGTTTTGTGTTTTCTCATTTCCCAAGCCATGCCTCAAGACTTGGGATCTAGTTTGGATCTCCAAGCCTGAGGCATGGACCTGTACAAATACATCAAACAACGTGTTTTTGTAAGAAAATGTAAAAATGCCACTTCCTGTATGATAAATCAAAATAAAACAATCGATCCATTTAAAAAAATTATTCCACAACGTAGCGAAGAGTTTCTTCTTTCTAAAAATATAATTTTTTAATTTTTTTGACTAATATAAGGTTTCCATATTATTTATTTTCTAACTATGCCTTTTTATAGCTATTTTTTGAAGTGTAAATATGTCTATCTTTCATGGTGTATATTTTTTTGGGTGATCAAAATTTTAAAAGAAATTATACTAGCCCAAAGTAGGCATAATTATATACATATTAAAAAAAAAACTAATTTTCGATATTTTTTGAGGGTTAGGGGGGGCACGGTCAGAGCTCCGTTATTTTTCAAAACATAAAATTTATGTACTAGAAAAATCATAAATAAAAAATATTCGTTAAAAAAATCTTTTAAAAAAATGGAGCCCAAACTAGATGCTCCTAGCTATCTTTCTACCAAAGGGTTTTCAAAAATACTAAATGGTGCTAAAAAAATGGTGCGGGGGCACGAAAGTCACTCTATTATGTTTTTTTAATAAAAACAGGAGTATTTATTGGTATTTTAGTTGTTTGACCCACTTAAACTTATCCGTTTTCAATAAAATTTAGTATCGTAGAAACTAGACTCAAAATTCTAAGATTCATATTTCTACAACATCTTCCAATTTTGAGTGTAACTATTTCGAAAAACTCGTACAAGTTGAAGTTTTTTTTTTCAGAAAAATGCATCCACTTAAGACCCCCTTTTGGCCCCCCCAACTTGGTGCACTTACCCATAGAGGTTCTTGCACACATGTATATTATATAGTCAAAATAAAAGTTGGAATACAAGTCTTGATTTTGCTACATATAGACCACTTCTATTTGTAAATTAAAAAGAAGATTATCGATATCAACTTCATTTAGTTGATTTATTGGTATAATGTATTTATATTCTTGCTTATTAGTTTTAGTAGTTTATAATTTTTTTTTAGTGAGTCCAAATTGAGGAGATTCCTGGTTTCACCTATTATTTTAGTTGCAAGGCCCAAAATAGGGACGGAATATACGTGGGGTGATAGAAAAACTAGTTAGGAAATCTTATGTCTTTGACTACGCACTAATGGAATCTGCGAATCTAAAGGCAAAGAAGGCCCTCCTAACCTGAAACTGACGTGATAGATCGGTTCGGTGAGGATGACTGCTCTTAAAGGCTCCAATCAATATCGAGCTCTGGCATGATTCGATCTATGAGGTTGTGGGATACGTGGAAAATGACAATGGGATTGTTTTGTTGTATGTCTCTAGACAGGGTCATAAGATGGATGATGGATATATAGTGGATTCTATGGGCGATTCTCTGGTCTAGTCCAGAAATCTTTAGCTTCGTTAACTGCTATATCTAACAAGGATAACTGGAATGTGATAATATGGATGGTGGAAGTGGAGAGGATCTAAACACCTAGCGTCTACTTTTGCAAAATTGCCAAAATGCACGTCAACACTCTCATTGACCAATGTAGGTCCGTTGGGTTGTGGGATCTTTGTGGATCACAACGTAAGTTCGTGGTTGTTGTGGACCTCCTATGGTCATGTAACAGAATTAATCCCTAATCCCTAATATCGCAGTAGTTGTATGCCTTTTCGGCCTCTATATTCAGAACTAAAAGTTGTGTCAAGATCTTCTCAGAGTAGACAATTACAGGTGATTCGAGCAACTTGAATTCTTAAGCTAGTGATTTATGTCAATGAGAATGTCTCCTGCGTATTGGCTGTGGGACCAAAGGATCCAACCACTCAACGTTTGCTCTCTTTCAAGCCCTTCTACAAGTCATGCAGATATTTATCTAGGGTAATCTGTAGTTTGGCTGGTTTGACCAAAATGTATGTGCTTTGTTAAGTCTTCTATGTTTAATCCTCTTAACTGCGGGCTAATTTCTTAACAAGTACGTTGTTGTTTAGAAGACCTTGAGATTCTGAGATTCTGGTCTATGTTAGTTATTGCTGCAAAACAAGATTGGGTTGAGGCACGATTGGCTCAAATACGTATTCTCTGGGCTCCCTAGGTCCCGTGATTGTCATACAAAAGAAACAATATAAATCTAACTAAAGCAAAGTAAACTAATTATAACAAGTATATCCACAGCATATATAAATTCACCATTTTTTGTATTTTTCGATAAACTATTGAACGAAATTGAAAGAGCAATTATTTAAAATATCTAGAAATTGACAACTAAACTAATAATGAATTTAAAACAAACAAGGTAGCCGAGTATAGCTACTTGCCTGTGCAGTTGTGAATCTATTTTAAATAACAAAATAACTTGATCTAATCTATTTGAAAGACTCTCGATCCTACCTCAGAAGTGAGGAATGAATCATAGTTTCTCAGAAACTATCAATCCCCATTAGCTTCCCCGACAATATCGAAAGTGAGATTAATTTTGAAATGAAATGATTCACTACTCTATTTGATATGTTTTAACTAAAACTTTGATAGCTTTAACCTGGATTTTGTAGAACAGTGGCGAATCCGATTGTGTGTGGCTTTGTCCCCTCAGTGTGGTCTCCTCGTTCCTTCATGCTCACGTGAATCCAGAAAAGCATGTAATGCTAGCATCAACAGAAGTAGGTATTCATGAACAATGGATAGCTTTGAATGTAGACTGAATACAATGTGAGTAGGAGAGGGATAGCGCAAGAGAACAGAGCTTGGCTTATGCAATTCCTAGCGGGATTTATTGCGAGTCATACAACACAAAATGTCCAGAACCTGAAACTATCCTTTTTGATGAACAAAACCTGCAACTCTAATGGCTTCAGACTGAAAATAAAACTATCCTACCTCAATTGATTGTATGAAACAGTAATGTGCACTAGCACAAGAAGATCATGTGGCTTCTAAACACACAAAACAACACTAACTATGCATGCAAAAAATGAAAACTATGAATTCCTAAGAACTGAAAGACTAAACTATTGAAATGAGAGGATGAGAGGCAATTTTTGAGGGGCCATTTGCTTGAAAACCAACCAGCTATTTATAGAATTCCCATTTACCCAAAGGTGAAATCCAAATTGAACTCTTTTACAATAAACAATGGAGAAACACTATTCCAGGGAACCAAAATCATAAATACGAGAAAATGCGGTGAAAAAAGCTGGTAAACGTTGAAATTTTATGTCTTCGTGATAAAAGGAATGTTGAGAATGGAAAAACGTGTGAAGGACCACTTTTTGCCCTGAGCAGGGCGGCGGTTACGATCCCTTTTTTGCCCAGGCAGGGCAGCGGTTTCATCACTGAAGACCAAAAAACAAGGAAAAGAGGGGGGAAGAGAAAAACAAAGCACGCAGAGGCTAAGTGGGGCATGCGGGATATTAATGTACACTTGGAGAGATTTTTTCGAATCCCAAACACCTTGCGAGGAGACCTGTATCATCATTGGGGCACGTGTGACATCATTCTGGCAGCGTAGTACCCTTACAATTTTGGGTACGTACATATTGCCCCCTCGGAGAAGTGTTTTAGCCATGAAGAGGCGTAAAACGGTGGGTCCGAGTATGGCAGTCTCGAAATGGGAGGTTAGAAATTATACCTGACACGTCCGTGTGTCGAAATGACGCCATCCAAAATTCCCGCTACCTACAAAATGAAAAGAGGACTCAAGTGCAGATAGATAAAATAGATCAAAAAATAAATACTAAAATAATATGAAGTGAGGACTTACCATTTGTGTGGGGATAAGAACTTACCTCTGTTGGTGCTCCAAACCTGTGAAAAAGGTATTCAAAATGAGTCAAGATGCTATATATGTAAAAATGGGCCCATTTTTCTATTCATTTGCACGTGTTGTTTTGATTGATTTTGAGCTCTAGTACCCACAGTGATGGTTTTTGATGAGAGTATAGTCAAAACGTTCATGACAAGATAGTGATCATGCCTCTCGAGCGGAACATTACCCGTGAGATCACAGTTAGTTCTTCTTGATTTAACGTTTTTACCCCCAAAATGTTAAAATGATGAAATCTTTGTCATGGGGGGATTATTTTTGAAAATGTCAGTGTTAATAGGGTCACTTAGGGGGGATAAGCCTAATGGGTAGGCTTTGTTTTAGTCAAAATAGTCATTTTTTGTGTTTTTAGGCATTTTTAGGGCACGTGACCCGTTTGGAAATGCGGGACACGACCGCCGCCCTGAGCAAGGCGGCGGTTACAGGACCGCCGCCCTTTAAGGCGGTGGTTACGGAACCGCCGCCCTGCTCAGGGTGGTGGTCCTTTACAGAATGCCAAAATCTTAGTGTTTTGAGCCCAATTTTACATTTTTAGTAGTCTTATATGTTTTAACGATTTTTCCAGTGTAACTCGAATACTAACTTACTCCTTTTTGCATGTTTTCGAGTGTATGTAGAAGGAGGAGTACATTAGATGGAGTTTTGAGAGAGAGTGTGATTGGCTTCCAACAATATTGGATGCACTTTCTTAAGCTAAGCAGGATACTGTTTAGAGGGCCAACATATTGTGTATATCACGGGTTCCTCATGTCGCACCTTCCAGTCACATACTTTGTGACCTGTTTTCGTATTAGAATGCTGATCGGAACACTTTCTAATTTCCAGGATTCAGGGGTGAGTGGACTATCACCCTGGAGGATGTCTACCACATCTTGGGAGTCCCGATCATCTGGGAGATGACTCACACTTGAGACAGCGGGGTCGCGGGCTCAGATAGCTCAGTGGGCTACATACATGGGAGACATAGTTATCTCCACTGGTTTAAAGAAGGGGGTGAGGGTCCATTAGAATCCTATCTTGCCTATCCCTTTGATTCGTAAGGCCATTATGGGGATCCTTGCCTTGAGATTGATCAGGGACAAGGGAGGGTACACCTTACTCTACTGTTAGTCCCCTATCATTGCACAGATTGAGGCACATGGCCGAATTTATGCCTGGGGAGCCGATATACTTGGGACCACCTATCATGATTTATACCGGGTGGTTCACTTACAGGGACAGTCTTTGAGCCATCCGACCCTGGTTATGAGTTGGGTCTATGAGCGTATCATCCCTTATGGGAGAGGTGTAGAGGTGGCAGATCCCGGAGCTGTGAGGGCGGCTAGATGGACAAAGATGTCGGTGCTTAGAGTACCTCACCAGCCAGTTGCTTCCCTGACTACTACTGATATGGAGGCCACATTTTATCAGGCCATGGCAGGGTTTTGGGGTGAGGAGACCCTCACTTTGATTTCCTGCTCTACTATAGGGTAGCTTGTGGACAGGACGGGGAAGGTGGAGACACACCCCTTTAACCGAGTGCCTCAACAGTTTGTCCTTGCTTACGTCAGTATGCTTCCCCCAGTGGTGCCAATGGTCAGATCAATTCGGGAGGCTAGGGGAGGTCCTAGAGACCAGGGTTGGACCGTTGTTACTCTTGGCATTCCTATTGCAGCCAGGAGTGTGGTACGTACTCGAGGGAGAGCCGGTGCTCCTCAGGCACCTTTACTTTGGATTACCGCCGACCCTGCCCACATCAACGATGACCCCATTGATATAGACTCTGAGTCTGAGGAGTTCACAGGGTGAGAGACAGAGGAGGAGACCGAGGATATGGAGGTTAGCAAGTCAGGTGGAGAGGAGGATAGTGATCATGAGTGGCATGATACTTAGGAGATCTTACAAGACGAGAGGGTAGAGTAGAGCGTGGAGAGGTTGACCCTAGTTGCAAAGGAGTTTCCCTCTCAGGACTTAGGCAGAGAGGATGAGTCTGTAGTAGGACGTTATGTTGCCCCAGGCATAGGAGGAGGACATCAGTCAGCGATGACATCTGTGGTAGGTGCTGATCCTAGGGATCCCTCTTGGAGGCCTGGAGATCCGAGTGAGTTATCACCCTTCCCTTAATATTTTTTTTTAGCTAGGATTTGTCTTAGTTGCTATCTCTCCTTTTTCTCATTCTTGTTTTTATCTTTTGATTATTTCCTAATTTACTTTTCTCCTTTGCTTGTAGAGACCACTGATGAGTGGCGAGACCTAATTTTCTGGGTATGTACTGATACCCTGATGATCCCCATGGAGAAGACTTGCGCTGAGCTATCCATGGATGCAGGGGAGCCTTCAGCAGCTGGTAGGCATAGCGATGTCTTTTCCCCTTTCTGGCATGTGGCCAAGATGGTGACTACCCTCCGTACTGAGTTGTCTGGGTATAGGACAACAGAGTGCCTGATGAGGAGTCACTCTCATAGCGAGGCTGTAGCTGCTCCTCGGGACCGTGAGCCCTCAGTGCATTCAGAGCGCCGGCGTAGCCAGAGTCCTAGACGTGGTCATGCACCTTCATAGGGATCTCATAGGGGTTGAGAGGCCACTTGGCTCTTTTTGTAGTGACTCTTAGATTGTTTATAGATTTATTTTTTATTTCCCGGGCTCACTGAGCGTTTTGACCATGCCTAGCACATGATGGCATTGTACATAAAACTTGATTATATATATATACTTATTTTTGGATTAGACTCTTGGTGTCTAGGATTTTGTGATTTGTTTCCACATGTAAATTGTAATGTTGTTTTTATATTTTTTTTTGAATGTATGCAATGGGGAATAAATGATACAAATGCTTTCTTTCTTTCTTTTTGTATTTCGTAATGCTGATATATGATAATGCAAACACAATGTGATTATGAACTTAGCTGTCATAAGCAATCTTTCCGATACTTCATATTGTTTTGAAAACGTGTAATGATAAACTGGTATGATGAGTAGATGAACTTGCCCCACTCCTAACTCCACGCAACTAGTAAGATGCGAGGGCTCACCACCGAGAGCTAGAAAGGGCACAAGCTATGAAATTTGTTGAATGGTAGTGATGAGAGATAGACAAAGATTTGATGGAACCAAATTAGGACGCTACAAACCTATTCTACTCAAGTGACTCCATAGTTTAGAATGCAACTTGCTTTGCAGTTTATCCAGACTTAGATCCGTAGATGGCCACATGGTTGACAAAATCTGGTTTTCAGGGTTTTGAACTCTCTTGGATTTTCAGACATCTGATTAATTTATTTTTGACTCAAGATTTCAAAGGTTTATTTGAACTATTAGCTTATGACCTTCAACGTTTGTTTTCAAGAGAACCCCCTACACCTTGCCCCATGCTACTAGTAAGAAGCATGGGCTTATCACCATGGACAAGGTACAGGAGAGTAAGGGCATTCCCATCCTTTCCCAACCCTACGTCACTAGTAAGAGACACAAGCTCATCACCAAAGGTTGGTAGGGCAAGGAAATGTGTAAAATAAAATTTTCTATTTGATCTACATTTGACTTATTTATTTGAGCAAAATGTCAGTATGTTCTTATTTCCAAAGAGATCTATATACAGGATAGATGTGACACCATGAAGCTTCTAGAACAGACCATAGACAAGACACCTACCCTAGGAAGAAACCAAAAGTGAGAACAAGCATGCAGGCCTTGGCATGGCTACCATTAAGACTTTGTCATATCTAGCTTTATTTGATGAAATGATTCTGAAATGGTTGATGATGTTATGAAAATGAAGAAGTATGATTTGAATGCTTATGCCAATACCATCAGAAGTTTGTAATGAATTGCTTGAAAATAAGTTCCTTGATCACAAAATTTTTACGAAACGAGTGAACAAAATGAACCTAACTACATGAAGATGCAATGTAGATATAATTATACAAATAGTGTTGTTCGCTTATGCATAGAATCGTTTAAGATGCAAGGAATTGACTGTTTCGTTGAATTCCTCGCCTTCTAGTGTACATAAGAGATACACACCATTTCCATAGTCTTTCATGACTTGGTATGGGCCCAACCATTTGGGCCGGAATTTCCTTCCTTCACCGGTCTTCTTATCGATCTGGCTGTCTAGTCTTAGAACTAGATCTCCTTCATATATTTCTCGTTCATAGACCTTTTTGTTATACTTCCGGCACATCCGGTCAGCATAGACTCTATGCCACTATTCAGCATCTAATCTGGCCTCATCTAGGATTTCTAGTTGGGAGAGATGTGCTTCTCTATAAGCTTCTTCATCCAGAATCCCTTGTAGTGAGATGCAGAGACTGGGTATTTCAACCTCAAGTGGGAGAACTGCTTCTGCTCCGAATACCAATGAGAAAGGAGTTGCTCCTGTTGGTGTTCTTATTGAGGTTGGTGGGCCCACAAGGCCAGATATAACTTTAAATGCCAATCTCGTTTGTTTTATTTTACTGTTTTGAGGAGAATAGATTTTAATGTCTTGTTGGTTGCTTTAGCCTGCCCATTAGCTTGAGGGTAATACAGGGAGGCTGTATGATGGTTTATTTTAAATTTATGGCATAGTTCACGGACCTCATCATTCTTAAAGGAAGTGCCATTATCTGAGATAATGATTTGTGGGACACCGTACCTACAAATGATCTGGTTCAAGATGAACTTAGTGATCATGACACCTGGTATAGTGGTAAGAGGCATAGCCTCTACCCATTTGGTAAAATACTCGGTGGCTATGATTATGAAGTTATGGCCATCTGTTGACGAGGGAGATAATTTCCCTATCAAATCTAGGTCCCATGTAGAAAAGGGCCATGGAGTAGCGATTGGTTGTAGAGCTTGTGCTGGCATGTGAATCTCGTGAGAAAATTCTCTGCATTTATGGCACTTGTGTATAAACTCTACTGCGTCGTGTTTGAGAGTGGGCCAAAAATAGCCCATTCGATGTAATTTTACGAATGGTGGCATGACCACCGAAGTGGCCTCCACATATTCCACTGTGAGATTCGTAGAGAATCTTCTTGGATTCTTCTTGTGTCAACACACCTTAGGAGCATTCCATCGAAAGCCTTACAATAGAGCACTTGTTTTATAATAACTTATTTAGCTATGATAATGCGTAACCCCCTTCTTTGTTGCAGTGTAGTACCATCTGGATACGTATGGTCCATGATAAAATTGATAATATCAGTATACCAAGGACATTCAGAGATGGGAGGTCTGGTTTCGATGTAATATATGCATTCATCGGGAAAATCCAGATCTACTAGATCACCTCCGTCTAACGGGTTGTCGGCTAACCAATCTATAATGATTTGTCCCTTAACAGACTTCTGGTTCACAAAAGTTAATTCGAATTCACCCATTAAGGTTATAAAGCGTCCAACATTTTTAGACAAAGACCCTTGCATGAGGAAAGTTTGTAAATGGTCTACTTTTACAATGACCCTTGTTTCTTGATTTAGTATATAATGCCTTAAACGTTTGGTTGCAAAGACTATGGCAAGGCATTCTTGTTCTGCTTGCGTATAATGTGTTTTATAATTGAGCAACGTTCGTCTAATAAAATAGACCGCACGTTCTTGTTTATCATCATCTTCTTGGGCCAACATACAAGTTAGCGAGACATCCGTAGCTTGTGAATATAAGATCAAAGGATGATCTGGTCTAGGTGGCATTAATGTGGGAGGAGACAGTAAGAAGTGTTTAACTGCTTCGAAGGCCTCATGGCATTCCTTTGTCCAAATAATGCAGCAATCCTTTTTCAACAAATTGTTGATTGGATGAATAGCAAAACTCAAGTCTGGGATGAATCTTTGGATTGCACCGAGCTTTCCAAGGAACGATCTAATGCCAGAGTCATCTGATGGTGGGATCATCTCAAGAACAACTCGGATTTTGGCTGGATCTACATCGATCCCTCGTGATGATATAATGTAACCTAGGAGTTTCCCTCCTGTCACACCAAACACACATTTTTCTGGGTTTAGTGTGACTCCGTATTCAATCAAACGTGAAAGAATGACGCGGAGCACTTCTCAGGTGATCACAGTGCTTCCTGGCCTTGGCCAACAAGTCATCTACATAGGATTCCATGATTTTATGAATAAGATCATGAAATATGTATGTCATTGCCCATTGGTATGTAGCACTAGCGTTCTTGAGACCGAAGGACATAACAACGTAGCAATAAGTTCCCCAAGGAGTTATAAACGTGGTTTTGGCTTGGTCTTGTTTGGATATTCTGATTTGATTGTATCCCGAGAACCCATCCATGAGAGACAAAAGCTCAAATCTAGTTGTTGCGTCAACGATGACGTCAATGGATGGTAACGGGAAGTCCTCCTTCGGACACACCTTGTTAATGTCTCAGAAGTCTATGCAGATGCGTATCTTCCCATTATTTTTGAGAATGAGGACGATATTAGATACCCACTGAGAGTAATCGATCGGTTTGATGAACCGTACCTGGAGAAGCTTCATTACTTCTTCCTTCACCATGAGAGCTACCTTGGGTTTCATTGGCCTCGATTTTTGTTTAATTGGCTTTGCACATGATTTGGTGATGAGGTTATGTACCACGATGTGTGGTGTAATTCCCGTCATTTCTTTATAAGTAAATGCAAAATCCTTTTGATGTTCTTTGAGGATTCGAGTGTGCATTTCTATTTCTTCTGGAGTTAACGAAGATCCTAGTTTCAAGATCTTTGGTTCTTCCTCCATTCCGTTGTTAATATCAATTGTTTCTTCGATTAAAGAAGCGTTACCTTCTTCAAAATCAGGCGAGGATAGAGGTAGTTCTATACCTTCTCCATTTTCTACCGCGTATATGTCAAGCTCCTTTTGTGGGGGAAGCTCTATCATGGGATTTCCAAAGTAAGAAGACGAATGTGGGATTAAGGAAAAATCTACCATGTGATGGGTGAGATGTAACTCTGCATAAGCATTTAGGTAATCAAGAGTGGCTCTATCACTATCAACATGATCTAAGATAATAGATGTATTCTCAGCTATGTTTGTTAAAAGAGGGTTTGACATTTTCTTTACTAACGGTTCAGTACAAAGGGATACTATGAAACAGGTGTCTTCCAACTTACTGTTTGGAGTAAAACGTGAAGCTGAGGTCGCTATCGAATATGTGAGAATGTTTTGTTCTCATTGGATTGCTTCAATTGATATGAAATTAAATCCTTTGCTCAAATCTAATACTGCTGTTTTGTATAGCTATAAGTGTTCAGCTCTAGTCTCATACACCTCAGAGACTTGGTTTGCTACTAATTGAGAGTCTCCTAATACTATGATGTTATTAACACCGATTCTTTTAGCTATGATGAGACCAAGGAGGAGGGATTCGTACTCAGTGCCATTGTTTGTACATTCGAAATTTAATTTAAAGGCAAATGGTAGGATCTTTCCCTCAGGCGAAGTAAAGATCACACCTACCGCAACCCCATAATGACATCTAGCTCCATCAAAATGGAGAGTCCAATATTTACTTGGGAAGATGGATGTTGGGACATTTGCTACATCTATCTCTTCTGCTTCGGTTACTTCTACCATGTAGAGTTCCTCTGCTGGAAGAGAATCAACTCCTAAGGTACATCCCATACCTACAGAATCAAATGGCAAGAAAATTGGTAAATCCTGTTCTAGCAATTCGAAAATTTTTGCAGTAGTTCCCAATGATACTGTTTCTCCAACGTTAGCCTCATCCTTGAGGGTTGAGATATTCTTGATTAGGTTCGTAACTTCTAACTCTGTTGTAGGTACCAACTTTTCTTCCGGTTTTGAGTCGGTTGGCTTGTTAAGTTGGTTTGTTGGGAGTTCAAACTCAGAGTGAATGCCTTGCCCTTTCTTCAGATCTACTAGGTGTATATCGAATGGTTTCGGATCACCTTTGGCCATGAATATCTTTCCTAAGTGTAAAAATCTTATTTCTTGAAATAATGTAGAAGGGATTGCCTTCATGTGGTGTATCCATGGTCGACCGAGGATCATATTATAATTGGTTTCCCGATCTATAATATAAAACTCAATGAGGATTTTTTTGGGTCCTAAGGTGACTAGTATTATTATAGTCCCAATTGAAGTGGCTTTAAGGCTATCATAGCCTCTTAGCATATTCCGAGTCGTGGAACAATTTGTTTCTCCATACCCTAGCTTTTGAAGGAAAGAGAAGGGGACTATGTTAACTGCTTCCCTATCGTCAACCATTGTGCATTTAATGTAATTGTTATAAACCCATACTTGTAAATGTAAGGCTGGATCACCTCTATGTGCAATCCTAGGGTCTGTTGGCATTTTGTTTATGTTAAATATAAACTCGGTATCCCTATCCGGCTACCCTGGAGGGTGAATATCGAAGTCTATATGGTTTACTTGTGTTCCGAGAGGTGGAGTGATGTTAATTAAATGACCTAAACCTAATGCTTCTAAAAGAGCAGCCCTATGGGCATGAGAGTTATTCAATAAGTCCAAAAAGGAGATGTGAGAGAAGGTCTTTGTTAGGTCATTAATTAAATCATAGGCACCTACGGGTTTTACTAATGGTTGTTGAATGTTATCTGTCTCTAGCGGGTAACTTGGATTTGGCTGAGAGGAATACTCTCGTGTCCTTGATACGGCTTCCACGTGTAGCTCAGTGTCTAACTCCACTAAACAAACTATCTTGGGTCGTAGCTGATTTCCTAATTGCGGTGCGACAGGTGGATTTAGTGAAGTCGAGGCTTCATGATCATTGTTTCCTATCATTGCACCCTTATTCGTCCCATTTGGATTTAATTTATTGTTATTGTGATTTGGGAGTGGATCATTGAAGATCTTGAGGGGAGCATTTTGAGGGGAGACTGATCCTGTGAATTTATTTGGCATAGGTGATGTAGGATCTGCTAAGAACATATCTATGAAAAGTTGTCTTTGTTCTTCTGGAAGACGTTGCATGAACTTATTGTAATCATGGAAAGTTCTAGTGTCATGGCCTCAAACTTTGTGGAAACTACAATACAAGTTGGGATTATAATTCCTAGGTTGTTGGGTTGGCACGTGTTGTGGTCCAAAACTCTGATTAAACCGTTGACTATTAGGATTAAAGTTTTGTTACCTTTGTTTTTGATATCCAGTTGAGTTTTGACTTAGACCCTGTGTCTGGATCTGCCTTTGTTGTTGTTGTTGTGGATGATTAAAATCCACCGAGTTGATTGTTGGGGTAAAGTTGTTGTTTCATTGATTGTTAACCAGTGGTGGAGCATTTACAACATTTACATTTTTTTCTTGGTCATTTACTCCATATGTTGTTACGCCGCGATTTTTGTTAAGGATTTTAGGTCCTTGATTGACGTTTATGGTAGTAGGATAAGTCATAGTATTTTGGTTGGGGATGATTAACCTCCCATTTGTTTCATACGTCTTGCGACCGCCATCTATTGCAGCTTGATCTATTCGGAGGGCGCTCTTAAGTACTTCATCGTAAGTCCTTAGTGGGAACTCTGGACTTCTTCCTTTATCTCTCTACTGAGAGAATGAAGGAATAAATCACATAGTTCCATCTGATCCATGTTTGGAGCACTTGCCGAAGAATAAAGGACTGTACACAATCTTTGGATGAAATGAGCAACAAATTCATTGTGTTCTTGCTTAATATGCAAGAATTCCCTGATTCCTGTTCTCAACAGTTTGTTCATGTCAAACGCCTTGATGAACTTTGAAACGAGTTTTTGAAACGAGTTATTTAAACGAATGGATGGAAGCTTCAGGTATTCTATAATACTAATTGAGGGCAATGCCCTCTAAAGTTTTGGGGAATATTTTAGCAGCAACCCCATCCCAAGGGAGCAGTTCTTGAATGGTTGTGGCATAGGCCTTGATATGTGCATTTGGGTCTCCCTCCCCTTTGTACTTGGGAAAATCGGGAAGAGGTCTTGGAAGCATGATGCTTCGTATAGTGAATTCAAAGGGCTCTTTTAAATATTCTGAATAAGTTCCTATCGCATAGGTTTCAACCATCGATGACACCTGCTGAGGGGGTGGAGGTGGAACTGTTTGTTGATATGGTGTAGCATATGCATTTGTAGGGGCATAAGGAAATCCCTGTGGTTGAGTAAACATGCCGGGAGAAGAGAACATATCTCCTTGTGGTGACTTAGAATACATGTTCAAGTATGGAGGAGTATTGCCCATGAATGGATTATTTTGTACTAGACTGGGATGTTTCATATTTTCCACTGGAGTGGCGTTAGCAAACGTGGTTCTAGTTGGCGCTTGTTGTGAATACTGAGGAGGCATGCCCAACGTGCCTGTTCCTATGAGAAGGTCTACTTTGCTAGGATGATGTGGAGGGTTGGGGATTCGTACTTGTCCAAAATGTGAATTCTAATTTTCTTGAGCAAGTTCCAGCCCTCTAACCTTTTCAGCCAAGGTTGAAATGACCTCTATTGGTGAAGACATAGTATTTTTCATTATGGGAATTTGTTGTGTCATTTGAGGCTGTAAAGGGGTATGATACCTCGCTATGAATTGGTCGTTATCCTGCCAGACTTCACCGAGGGCATTTCCCATTAGTGGAGGAATGGGGTTTTTTTCTTGGAATAGAGTATCAGATTGTACTTGTAAGCTCCCTATTGGTGGATACATGCTTTGGAATCATTGGTCACTTTTCGCGAAGCGTGCCGAGTATTCCTCATCCAAAAAAGGAAGTGGGTTTGACTTTCTATTAATCTATGTTCTGAATAAGACCCGAGGAGATGAAATAGATTCTCCAGTAAATGTCATGTTATTAGAGCTTGAAGGCCCTGGTTGTTGCATTTGAGGGAGTTGATCTAACTCCTCTATTTGGAAAGAAGAACTATATCTAGTCCTTAGAAGTGAAGTTTGTGTTGACAATCGGTTAGTTGAATAGTTGTCACCCCATGCTAAGAGCGAGGGTGATGGCTGTCTATTCAATTGATCATAGTATGCTTCAAGACCTAGGAGAGGTCTGCCATATGCATCGAATCTTGACATATTCGGGGGGTATATGAATACCCGTAGAATAATGGGAAAGAGTGAAGGTGGATGGAAGAAGTGAAAAATAAAAGAGGAAGAACTATTTGATTCACGTTGGGTTCACCAATTTTGTATGATGGAAAAGTGACAAGTGAGCATGGGAATCTACAAGTAACTCTTCCTCGCACCCAACCTCCTGAGGTCGTGCCGAGACAATCGGTGGGGATGGAATAGATGTGGGGTGTAGACAAACTAGTTAGGAAATCTTATGTCTTCGACACGCACTAATGGAACCTATGAATCTAAAGCAAAGAAGGCCCTCCTAACCTAAACCGGCATGATAGATTAGTTGGCAAGGATGACTGCTCAAAGGCTCTAATAAATATCGATCTCTGGTGTGATTTGATCTATAGGTTGTGGGATACGTGGAAAATGACCTGGGATTGTTTTGTGTATGTCTCCAAACAGGGTCATAAGATGGATGATGGATATATAGTGGATTCTATGGGTGATTCTCTGGTCTAGTCCAGAAATATTTAGCTTCATTAGCTGCTATATCTAACAAGGATAACTATGTGATAATATCCGGTGGAAGTGGAGAGGATCTAAACACTAGTGTCCTCAAACCCATGTCAATGTTCGATTGATTTGTAGGTCCGTTGGGTTGTGGGATCTGTGGATCACAACCGTAAGTTTGTGGTCATTGTGAACCTCCTATGCTCATGCACAAAATTAATCCCTAATCCCTAATATCCAGTAGTTGTATGCCTTTTTGACCTCTATATTCAGAACTAAAAGTTGTGATATCTTCTCAGAGTACCTTACAGGTGTTCTGGCAACTTGAATTCTTAAGCTAGTGTCTATGTCAATGAGAATGTCTCCTGCATTTGGCTGTGGGACCAAAGGATCACAACCGAATGTTTGCTCTCTTTTAAGCCCTTCTACATTCATGCGGATATTTATCTAGGGTAATTTGTAGTTTGGCTGGTTTGACCAAAATGTATGTGCTCTGTCGTCTTCTATGTTTAATCCTCTTAACTGCGGGTTGATTTCTTGGAAGTTTGTTGTTGTTCGAAAGACTTGGATTATGAGATTCTGGTCTATGTTAGCTATTGCTATAACAAGATTGGGTTGAGGCACGATTGGCTCAAATACGTATTCTCTGGGCTCCCTAGGTCCCATGATTGTCATACGGAAGAAACAATATAAATATAAATAAGTTAAAGTAAAATAATTATACGAAGTATATCCACAACATATATATAAATTCCCTATTTTTGTATTTTCGATAAACTATTGAAGGAAATTGAAAGAGCATCAAACCCTAAAAACGAATAATGCATATGAAGGGGTTGGGGTGACCTCAATTGCCATAATGGCGGACTTACTAACTGAGCTTTGTAATGCATCTCAAACCTGATGTAGTTCTATGTGCAAGTGTGTGTGAACATACCCTACATTTCTCTTGTGTCAGTCACACTTTTTGAAGTAGCGAGCAATGATAATTATATATGAATGTAATAGTATGTGTGCATGGAATAGAATAGAATCCCCCATATGATGTGTGTGTTGATACAAATAGCCTGTTAGCATTGATGTATGACACTATGTGGATGTAAGTGATGCAATGGATGCAACTCTATATCGATTGATAGTAGTATGTTATATTAGGACCCTCATTATGGTCTCATAACTTTATATTTATAGGGTTCTCTTACTCTAATTTTGTAATTAACCCTGACATGGCTGATTAGGAACAAGACAAGGATGAAAATGGCTATAAGAGGCCCAAAAAGAGGTGGGAAATTAGAACATGGATCACGGCACCCAAGGTGGGACCAGGGCACCTTGGGGTGCCCCAGTATAGGCCTGGGCACCCTAGTTTAGGATAAAATGATGGGACCATGGAGAAAATGTTGGGCATGTATAGGAAAATACACGGGAATGATGAAATAAAAGGTAAAATAAGATGTCCAAAAAGTGAAATTAATTAGTACTTTATTTACTTGATAACCCTCTAAATAGTATTATGAGACCGAGCTAAATAATGCCAAAATTGCATGATTTTGTGACTACACAATCATATATATGTAACTAATTGTTTAAAAATTTACTCTATCATCATTTATTGCAGGGTCTAACTTTTTATCTCAATGTCTTTGAATCTTGGAATGATTTTGATCCCTCAAGATCCTAATGACCTTGGTCTATCATACCTATTGAAAAAAATAACCCAATTTTTAGTTCTTAAACACATATTGTGTTCTTTAATTTTATATAACTATTTTAGAGTGTTTTAAAATCTTACAATAGTAAATTGTTGTGGGCCCATTATAAATTGTGGAGGTTCTGATGTTTGATCTTGTACCTCTTTTCTTATCCAAGAAATCACTTATATATACAAATTTGTACGTATGTTGATATAAGGTCAATTGAGGAATCTCTTTGTAGTTAAAATGTTCCATGAAATCTTATCTGTGTAGGAGTTTCCTTGTATTCAAATTAAATTGTTATGGATTTTCAATAAAATTTTGTAAATGCCTATGATTAATCATGATATAAAAATATGTTAGACAAATTAAGGAAATACAAATATAGAATATAAAAACTAATATATTTTTTGATAATCATATGTGACAATTAGACCTATAGAATTTTGTTGTTATGGGTAAATCTAGACGAGGGGAGAATGCATGAACAAATGAATGGAATTATTTCAACATTTTTTTGTTGATCATTTGTAAATTACCAATAGAATTTTTAGTCATATTTGGTGCTCCTTATAACCATATGAGACCATGAAAATTTTGTGTTGAACAATAATCTCTTACTTTCATTCCTTTTTGCATTATGTCTTTCATAATATTATATGTCATATGTGCATGTATTGTGTTACTACATAAGGATAATCAATAATAGTTTTTATCCAAACCAATATTTTGACATCTCATATTGGATTATCTAGATGGTGTTCTTGGAATTAGATCATGTAGATTATGCCAATACATATCAACTGCACTCAAAGTGAAGAAATTGTAGATGATCCAAGTTGATGCAACATGTTAATCACTTTCACATCATTTTTGCAATAAGACCTTAGAGTAACTCTCAAGGATGTTCCAAACCACATCAAATGATAAACTAGATGGGAATAGGGAACATTGTCTATGATTTTCAAGTAGACTTGTTGATGATAACTCAACATATATTGAAGGTTTTATTCATGAATAATGTAGATGAATTTTGTGCATGATGTTTAACGATCATGTTCATCATGTAATAACTAAATTGAGGGTGTTGACAATCCAAAATAATTATCCCCATATAGGAACAAATGTTTTAAAAATTCATGAATATGTACTTGTTTCAATTTTGGTTCTATCCAATCACATCTTTGATGGGGGAATAATTTTGTAAATGTCATATCAAGTAAGCCTAATTTGATGTACTCATTAGTAAGAGATGTTGCAATTTCTGGCCAATCAATTAGTGCTCTAGGATTGGTGACATATTTATTTACCCATGCATGGAATTAACTTCATCTCTATTGCGGTATTGGGTAGCCTTGATAGCCATTGATGTTCATGTGATTTATGATATTTCCTTAAATAGGGAAATCTCTATCATTGGAGCTGCAATTTTTTGATTCAAATTGAATCAAACTCCTTCAACCTGGAAAAAGTTCAAAAGTTTGAATATGTTTTTAACCTGTTTGGATGGAAGTTCACTAAGAGAATGTGTTTCTAGATCAATATAAACATTTGAGTAACTAAATACTTTTCATGTTCTATTTTGTATTATAATGCTTTATATGTTCGATATTTATTGACTTTGAATTTTAAAGTTATTTCATGATGATCCGTCATTTGAACAATAATAATTGGTAAATCTCTTATTCATTGCATAAAACCCTAGAAACTTCATTTACTTATTGAAGAAAACTTATTTTATGTCTGTTATATTTAAATTTACTTCTAGTTACATGTGTTACTTGTAGGATTTGGTTGAAATGAGATAACCACATTTCCTCAACTTGTGTTAAGTTAGCAAGTTATGGTGGTTATGGCCAAGGATCCATATTGTTAGATCTTGAAACTTGAATTTTTCCATTCTCTTTTTCAAAATATATTACTTACAAGGCCTTCAATTGTTCAAGAAACATTTATTATGATGTAACTTTATTGAAACAATAAATGCATGCTTAGTGAAAAAGCATATCGACCATGTCAAAATATCATTTAAACAAGCATATTCAAATCTGGTCCAAAGCATTCCATTCTAGTAAATTAATTTTCTTTTTTTCTATTTCAACTTGTGAATATTGCATTCGTATTCTTTGTGGTTGTGATGATGACTTGTCTTCTAACATCAATTACTTTGCATTTGGAAATTCTTTTAGAATAAGACGTTTCTCTTCTTTTATAAAATTACTTTGTGTATTGTTTCCAATGTTAACATCCATTGCTGGTATTGATAAACATATAATATTATGGTGTTTCTTGCACATGATTTATCGATTTTGAATTTTCGTATGCATATCTAATGTCAAAAAAATCAAGTCAATAGAAAGATAGTACCTTTGAAATCCTTGGTGATTAAGTTGAGAAATTTTAGTAGGTTTCATTTCATTCGTTGGTCAATTGATCTAAGAGTGAACACATTTGTCTATTGTTAATCTTGCCATTCTTAATAGATATTATCTCATATTGAGATTTTCAATTGATCACCTTTCATTGCTCAAAGTTGATATCATCTTCCCACATGCATTCTTTTTCTAATTATAAGTATTTAAAACATGTTAATTTGGCCCTATATTCTATCCAAATATTTGTCTATCATTATTATTTCTATTTTTTATTTGTTCTTATCTTTGTGCATATTTAATTTGTTCTTTATTCTTTTCTAGTGAATATGATATTTGTAGAGAGCTTGGTTAGAGTACTTGTACAAGTTTGAATTGGATGGTGAGAGGAACTATCTCTCTCAATCGAGGTTTGATTGGTTGATTGCTCCCACTCTTTTGAGATCATTCATGTTTTGAAACTGAAATGTTGATTTCATGATTCAAGAGGGTTGCAAATTGCCAGCAACAAAAGAGACAAACACTTATTTGTGAAAAAGCAACTTATTCTCATAATTTTTGTTCTTTAGGAATACTTTTTGCAAAAAATAAGTTTTAAATTGTAAACCGAAGGATTTTAAGTAACCCAATATCCCCAAATAATTGTATACAAATAAACTTGTTTTAAAAAATAAAAAAATAGAATTAATTAGAAGGTTTGAATAGATCCCTGGTAAACAATAAACTGTAAACCCTCCTTCATGATGATTTGGAAAACGTCAACCAAGTTGGATTGACTACAATGTAGTGATTTTATATTACAACTGGTTGAAGTTGAGCATCAAACTTGTACATATGTTGACCACCTTCTCTTGTTTAGATCAATTGTGATGTTTTAGAGACACGTAAACCAACCTTCGTAACTTGGAAAGGACGATGTTAAGTTTCCTACGTGTACCTTGTTATGTGGGATGTCACTTCAATCTTTGAGATCTGACCTTGAATGATTCATTTGTGACAATTTTGATGCCCTATCTAGGAGCCTGTTACACTAATTTTGCAGTTAACGGTAGGAAGCTGCTAAAATCTGAACTGTTGGATTTCATTTTGAACTCCATTTGAAACCTAAGAAACAAAATTATTATCTGACTTTCACAAACCTCTAGTACTATTTTACTAGACAATTGTACCTGAAATAAATCTTTACTGGTTCAGAAAAATCACATTCTAGGTTAGTTTGGAAAAGTCATTTTGTAGGCCTTCTAGTCGTAGTTTGACTAGGTCAAACTGGACCAATTACGACTTGTTGGCTCCAGAAAACATGGTTCACCATTTGAAAATTATTTTCTAGTTCTTAGTCACCAAAATGCATGGAACTCTAATGAATTCTCATTATATAGGGGAACTTGTAGGAGATTTCCTCATTGGCATGTTCATCCATCGAACATGTTAGTTTTGGACATGATTTTTTGAGCCCTTGAGCTCAACTTTTGATCATTTAACAACTAGGCCAATTATCGACCAATGGCCCCAAAAAACTAACTGCTAATTGTATTGGTGGTTCACCAGTTCAAAAATTTATGTCAGTTCCTATGAACTCTTGGGATATAAGTGGGACATAGAAATTATTAACCGTGGTGAAGTTTTGCTCCTTAGAAGACAATGTTTGAAAGTGGTTTCTTAGCCTCCGAGTTGTAAATTGAATACTTTTTGTAGCAAGTAAAGATTGATAGCAGGAAAATGTAAAAATAAAGTTGTAGGACCCAATGTCGGGTTGCCAAACCATATGTGGAAACTTTTGACACATGTAAATAACTATTTGAAAACTTTATAGTGTAACTTGTTGTGTGAAATAGAACTTTTGACAAAATGGTGTTTCTCTCTCTTCCTTTCTCTTTCTCTCTCCTTGGTTACGAAATGAAGTGAAATGAAATGAAATGAATACATGTTTCTAAACCTTTTCTTTCGAATGAAAATTATAATTATTATTATATGTAAATGGGAAACTAAAGAACATTAATTATGTTAGATTAGGGTGGATTCCATGCCAACGATTTATCATTAATTTCATGCTCACATGGTTTTGTAGGATGCAAGAAAGATGGAAAAAAGGTGATGTGTAATTCATTATTTATTATTGTAATTTATATAGGTCATTGTAAAATGAATATATGTATAATGTAGTCTCATGTTACAGAAAATTTATATTTGAAATTTGCTAATATGTATGAGATGCTAGTTTTAGGGATATCTTAGGAAATGTGCATTTAATCATAGGTTCAATTTGATTCATAGTTACGTATGGTATAAAGGTTATATATATATATATGGTAAATGAATTTGAAGTTAATATCTTGTAGTGCATTTTCAGTGTTCAATAAATGATTAATTAATTATTGTGTTGTATTCTTACCTTGTAAATGTAATAAAGAGATTTAATTGAAACACTCAACCCTAGTATAAGATTCTGTGCATAACATGTCTTCATGTGTGATCCTTCTTACCATAGAAGAAATTGAAACTGTAGAATGAACTTAAACTTTGAACTCGATGGAACCTCCTAGTTTAGGTAAATAAAACCCCTAGTTTGAGTTTACCATCATAGTCGTTATGTTTAGCGACATTGTCATGAACCCATCTTTTAGGAATGACATGGTCCAAGTTTTTATCTGGAGTATGTGGTTTCCTTCTAGGTTTGGTAACCATGAGGAGAATGTCTTCTCTTCAGGTCCGACACCATGTTGAGTGGTGAAGACCACCTTGGAAGTCACCTTAAGAGTCCTTGTTTGAAGCAACGACTATGCGGTGTAACCTTACCATTTATGGAGTAAGTAGAGCTATTACTCCCTTAGTATCCTAGTGGACTAATAAGTCTTACGAAAGTTAGATCTAGACAAAAATTTCTTGTCATCGAATAAATTCCTTATGGGACCTCCAGACGACACAAATGGAGAGAGTGAAATATTTTTTCTATAACTTAAACTCTTGTTAATGAACTCTTTAGTTCCTCTTAGCTAAATGTGTTACCTTGGTTACTATCAACATAAATTATGTACTCTCACCTTGGTCTTTTAGTTTGAAGGTTAGGTGTAATTAGTAAACAAAACCATAAATACATGTCCTCTAACTCCTTAAATTGATTTTATAGTTGAGGCATAGATTCCTTAGGTGCAATTGGAATTAAACTAAATTTCTCAGTTGATTGGTGAAAGGTTAAATGACATGAGGTTCATGTGTATCACTTTATAGTGCTTCCAATCATATACTTCTTCAAGATGTTAGTCATTAGTTAATACTTTCGTAACTCTGTTTGTTATAAAACAATGCTAATAATGTGACCATAGTGCGATGTAAGAGTAAAACATATAAGAGTAAAACAAGATTTGAGGTTAGGAATAATGTCACTCTTGGAGTCCTTATAACTTAATTAAACATTTTCATGTGTTACAAAGAATATGAATTGCCTTGGTGTGATCAAAATTTGAGAAAACAAAAATATATATGAATATCAATAAAATATATATATGGAAATTCTGAATCAAACAATTTAACAAGTTATTGAACTATAATAACTATGGTAGGGAAATAAAGATACCATGATTGAAGAATGTTTTTGGAAAAATGCTATCTTGAATCTAAATGTCCCTTAATCCTAATATTTCTTTCTTGACATCATGTTAGGTTCACTTGTGTAGCAAGGGTAAAATTCTAAACATTGAATAAATAATTTGAGAAGCATATTCTTTAACATAAGAATGAGAGAGAATTAGGATCTTTGTATGCAATTTGAAATATGGAAAATAATTATGTAAGTTATGGAAATTGTTGTAAAGGATAAAGAGCCAACTTGAAATGGTCGAACTATAAATTAAATGTGGAATGAACTTAAGAATCTGTGGGTGTGAAAAGGAGAAAATTATCCTTGCATAATAATGTTCTTGGAATGTTAATCCTAACTAAGATGTAATCATGGTAATGATGTGTTGTGGGTTTTCCAATCCTTGAGTCCTTTTCTTGTGGTTGGGTCATTGCTAGTATTCGTTCATTGGGGAAAGTGTGGCATCGACATGTATATGGTGTTGTCATGTGTCTATGTGAGTTGATGACATATGTAAGTTTCATATGTGTTGTTGAGTTTTCTTTACTTGGAGCCCTTGTGGTGTTTTGTAGTGAGCAATGTAAGTCAAAAAAAAATTATCCTAGTATTTTTTACTATTGTATTTGTGTGGGTAAATGTGGGCGTTACATTTGGTATCAGAGCAGAGGTTCATGCTCTCGAACCTCTAGGGATAGATTGGAGTTGTGATGGTTTTGCATGGTGAGTGGTAGATATTGGAAGAGTAATGTGATATAAGCGTGATCTGAACAATGTTGTAATTGTGATATTGTGGAATGCACATGTGGTGTATGTCACTTAGTGTGTATTTGTTATCATGTTGATGTGCTTGTGATGAGAGTATTCACTCTCCTTTTCATGGATTCTATGAAGAGTTCACATGTGTGATGTACCACCTTATTGTGTGTTAAAAAGAATGTTATTGTGGATTGCGGAGTATTGGAGTATTTTGGCATTATGTGATATGAAGGTGTATTGAGGTATTGCATGAAAAAAAAAAATTGTTGTAAAGTGAATTGGATTTTATCATGATGTCGTCACCATGTTGTGATAAATTGTGTGTGTCACCATGTTGTAATTGGAATTGACTATATGTTGTAAGGTTATACATTGTGTTCCTCATATGTATAATTCATGTAATATGTGATGGTTCATGTCGTGATTTAGGGGCATATGGTGAGTGTATGATCCCTAGTGTACAGTGATTGCACTTTGGGTGCAGAATGTGGTAATGTGATGTATCATAACCCATAAAAGTAATGATTTTGTTATACCCTGTATATATACCATGCGTAAGACGCTATGGTTAATGTGCATGAATCACCATTGTGTTAGTGATGTAGTTATATGTTATGTTGTGGACCCTACACTAACTGACCCTAAGGGAAATTGGTAAAATGTGTATGTTTGGAGTGAGGAAATGTGTACCATTGACCAGTCACTTGAGCCAAGTATGAGATAGGAAGTGGAGCCTTACATAGGCTGAAAACCCACTTTTGTTCATTTGGTATGTGTGGCACTTGCTCAATGGGTGTCATGCATATTATGTTTCGCGGACACCTTAGGCTCAGTAGATGGTGACTTGTACTCCTTTCTTTCTCTTGATATGGTTATCGTATGGATTCAACCTATGTGATTTTGACTATGTTGAGCCTTGTCGAAGTGGTGGTGGGATGATTCAGATAGAGATGATGACAGTTATATTATTTGATATGTTATTTTACGAGCTGAGGCTTGATGTTTCTAAGTGCCAACAACTCATTGAGTACCCCCCCTAGTGGCCATATAAGGCCACATAGTTATTGTAATGTGTTATTTCTATACATGTATTTTATTCATAAATTGAAAACTTTCTCTTTTCTTACTAGAACCAACAATTTTCTTAACTGACATTTTTTTATATTTTGGGAATTTATTTGGTTGTTGCACTAAACAGGTACATATTTTTGCACTAATTGTGGCTAATTGGCCATTTATTTTGCTCAGATTTAAATTTTCTTTTTAAGTTTAAAAATCTTATAGCCTAGCCCAAGGCCTTAGATTTTTGCCACTTGGCATTTGAATGGATTGTTATGTTGGTTCTAATGTAGTAATGTGTCAGAATAGGGTCATGGGATTCACCATGGAGTGGTGGGACCTATGGACCCGCTTCATTGTATGGGGGTATGCCCTAAGGAGTTACAGATAACTAGAGGGTTATTAAACCATGAGTTATTATGTCACTTTGGTTAGAGGTATCTGGACTCTATGCACCTAGGGCCATAGGGTGACCGACCTCTTTTGGAGAGCGAAAAGGAAAATTTATCTTTATTTTATTTGCTTGAGGGATTCATAAGAGACACTTAAGGGAGGCATAAGATACTTGAGGGAGGCATAAGAGATACTTGAGGGAGGCATAAGACACTTGATGGAGGCAATAAGAGATTTTGAGGGTGTGATTGATGCTTTGGGAGGTATATGGAGTTGTCATAAGATACTTTGAGGGAGGTATATGAGATTTGTTTTGTGATTAATGCTTTGGGAGGTATATGTAGTTGTTTTGTGATGTCTTGAGAGGTATATGGAGTTTTTATATGATGTTTCAGGGATGGGTGTTTTGTGACAGTGTTGGTATTTTTATGAGTTATGTGTACTCTATGTGAGTCTTGTTACACATTGTTATGATTGAGGCTTGATGCTCCCCTTGTAAGTTGTATATGGACTATTGGACCCATTGTCTTTGCACTATGTTGGTACAATCATGGATTGTTTGGGTCATGAATGATACTAGTTGTATTTGTATCAACTGTTGGTGATTCACATGTTGTTAGTCACATGTGTATGTGTTGGGTTTATGTGTATGACATAATTGTTGGAAAGTTCTTCTGTTGTGTGGACTACTTGTTTGTTCTGTTCCATGGTGGAATTAAAGGTCTTCTGATGTGATACAGTCTGTAGAAAGTATATAGCAAGATATATTTCTTGTGGGTCGTTGGTGTTGTGTTGAGTTTTTGTCGTGACATATTGATGTCAGTTATCACCGTTGGGCACCCACGAACATAAGACAAAAATAATTGAAATTCTAAACCATTGACAATATTAAGAGTTTGAGATTTAGAAAAGTATTGTAAAGGAAAATACTAACTAAGTAATAAAGTAAACTAGACTAACTGCCAATCTTCTACATAACTTTAAAATTTAAGATATTGCCGAAATTAGTTTTCTTCCATGTGGTCACGTTGTACCAATAAGTTGTTTTGTTACACGACATGTGTTATTTTTAATATTCTTTCTTACATACCCTTCGAGCTTCGGTGTTGTGTCGCATTGTGGACGATGCTCTTTAAAGGGGAGGGACATGTAGTGTCTGACATTTTTTTTTTAAAAAAAGGATAAAGGTGGATTGTTGTGTGGGCAGGTGGAAAGGTAGGCCAAATTGTCTCCTTATTGCATAATAATTCATGCAATCTAATTATACCTCCAGCTATTTATCATGTGAAACCCATGTGGAGGTTGAAAATTTAGTAGTCCTTGGATTGTTGTAGCCATGGAAGGAAACACCAATGTAAATAAGGCATGGGTACCCCTCTTGAGACATTCTTGTTGTTTCTTCTACGCAACATACATGCCTTCAACCTGATCAGTTCACCCTTTTCACGTACTCCCATCAGGGAATTTTACCCCCTTCCATGCACATGATAACAAAAATAGATTCCAAGCATTCCATATATTCGTACATACTTATTTAATTTATATGTTACTATATATATGTGGCATTTTGTAATAAGGTAACATAAGTTGATGTGATGGAAATGCCAGATACATTACAAGGGCTCGTCAGGGGTGTCGGCAGTAGGTGGGTCTACTTGGAGGGGTGGTACATATAGCATTGAGCACCCTCGCAGTGCGCTCAAGAGGGAATTTTTTCCACATGTGCACTGGCCTTGTGTAAAGACCCGACTAACATTGAGCGCCTTCGCAACACACTCAAGCAGGAATTTTTTCCACATGTACGTGGGCTTTATGTCAAGACCTTCCTCAAACATGGGTGTAACTAGCACGCATAAACTACGTGTCGTCTGGCTGCCCATGGTCAAAATATTTTGACCAGAAAAATCCACCTTATCGCTACCGAAATCGACCCCCAAACCTCCCACTTTTGACTGTTGCGTCCCCAACACTACGCCTATGCACACTGCATATACATAAAGTTACCACAATTTTATTTATTTTGGTTTGATTCGACTGCTGCCCAATTTTTTTTGTCGGTATCACCCAGGCAGTGCAAGTAGGCATTTGTGAGTGCTGGATAAGGCTCTCCCTTCCATAGAATCCCCACAGACAAGGCTAATGTGTTTGGCATTTGCATATGTGGATCTATTCGCACACATTGTCACAATAAATAGAACTCAACATTCATAATAACCATAGATATTTAGAAGTTACGGTGCATCCCAGGAATGAAAACAATATGGCGACAGTCTCAACTTCATCCTATAGAAATTAGGTTAAAATTGTTTTAAACTACTAAAAAATCTGTTAATTGCGTTTTTTTCTATCATTGTGTGAGAGATGATGTTGGGAATGGGTACATTTGAAGGCGAGACCTAATAGTGAAGCCATCCTAATTGAGTTGACATTCTATTCTTAGCAAAAATTACAATCATCACCAAAATCTGTCCCTCGACCATATAGCTACAGATTCCACAAATTTTAAGTTGTTTGTCTCCCTGTTTTTATTGGTATAATGATAAAGTTTGGAGCAATCAAATTAGAAATACTTGTCAAAATGTTCATAGTAGCAGTGCAAATGATTAGATGGTTAATCATTATGCTCTATAATTCCATGTAATCATGACATGGATGACAACACACAAATACACTTCATTCGTTGGATTAATACAAAAAATTAATATGTCGACGAAGCATGGCTCTCATGTATGTCGTCCACCAAATTATCTGCTGTCATATGAGTGTTATGTAGATTTTTATTTGTGGAACCAAAAAATTTGAGCTCCTCCAATGAATGATCTACTTAGATTTAAATTAGACTTATAATCCATATGATTTCTTAAGTTGTTAAGAGAAAATTGCTCTCTAATCTACAAGGACAATTTTTTACTAATAAAACCATTAAAGCGCATGGTGTAATGTACAAGTTTGAAAGAGGTAATTAGATGAGATATGTCATGTTATATTAAAATAGGAACTAGAAATGGAAAGGGGCTATGCCATGAGGACTTGAGGTCTAACACATGATATTTTCACATTACACTGGCATATTAATATTTGATGAGGGTGGAAATATCAATGGATTTCAAAGCATTGGGTTTAAATGGTGTTGCA
This sequence comes from Taxus chinensis, assembly GCA_019776745.2. NCBI lineage: Eukaryota > Viridiplantae > Streptophyta > Pinopsida > Cupressales > Taxaceae > Taxus > Taxus chinensis. The sequence goes on from CM034153.1 coordinate 91,829,604, forward strand.
ACAATACCAAAGTAGAGCTAAAACAAGGGCACAAGGCCAAGGAGGAAACAACACCCACTTCTTAGATTTCCATATGTTGTTTCAATTCTCCACGTTACAGGCTCCATAACACTCTATTGAATTTTTAATGTGGTTTGAGTAGAGAGAAAAACATGTCAGACATTGTATGGAGTGGACTCAAGCTTTACATATGCCAAATGTATTTGTGATAAATTTTCAAGGGTCTTTTCAACAAACCCATTATTTACATGTCCACATTCATTGTATTCGATATCTTTTAGGTATTTTGTCAAACAAGTCACATGCCTAAAATTTAATGATGTATTTGGGAGGGATGTAGTTACTATATATTGAAGCAGATGATTTCTTGCCAATTCTAGCCATATAATTCATGAATAAAATAATCATTACAACTATATAAATGGGAAATTTTAAACTTCAATCATGTTATATCTAAATGTGATCCGAGAGAGAGTGAATACACATAAAAATATCATCATCGTACATGACAAGGTTAAGTATAGATAATAATATCAATGATTGTTGTTGGGCCATGCTTTAATGTATCTGTCCTCACCCACCTGCCCACCATCGATTCATTAGCCCATGTACATGAACATGAAATGACACGGTGGTGATGCACATCGAGAGACGTACATAGGGAATTTTACCCCCTTCTGTGCACATGAAAACACAAATACATTCCAAGCATTCCATATATTCATACATACTTATTTAATTTATATGTTATAATATATACGTGGCATTTTGTAATAGGGTAACATAAATTGATGTGAAAAAATGCCAGATATATCACAAGGGCTCGTCAGGGGCCTCGGTAGTAGGTGGGTCTACTTGGAGGGGCGGTACAGACAACATTGAGCACCCTCACAGTGTGCTCAAGTAAGCATTTTTACTACATGTGCATGGGCATTTTTCCAGAAGCAAAGACCTTCCCCATAATCTCCATAGGAAATGTTAATGTGTTTGGCATTTGTGTATGTGGGTCTCTTCACACACATTGTCACAATACAAAGAACTCGACATTCATAGTAACCACAAATATTTATAAGTTACGGATCCTCCCAGGAATGGAAATAATATGTTGACAATATCAACTTCATCATATATAAATTAGGTTAAAAATTACTTTAAACTTCTAAAAATTTGTTAATTGTGTATGTTTGTGTAGACACTAAATCAAACACTTGGGTACATTTCTAGGTCCTAAATACATACTAGCATTCATATGATTCCTAAGCAAGAAAAAAAATAACAAATACACCTCATTTGTTGGAAAAACATAAAAAATTAATATGTTGACGAAGCATGACTATCATCTACGTCATCCACCTACTTCTCCACTGTTAGAGGGGGCAAGCCTCATCCCAACTTGAACAACACCTTCAACGTAATAAAGATTTACTCGAGCCTATTTTTCTAGAAGGCTATAAGGTATGTCAAAATGTTTTGTACTTGGTATAGTTCTATTGGTCAAAGTTTTTTTTACTAATGGAAAATAAATTTGCATGTAAAAAATAAAGGCTTATAAATAAGATTTAAAAAATCCATTTTTAAAGAAAATATCTTTTTTATATAGTTAAATTTTAGGCAAAGAGCAGCAAATCACATATGGTGTGTTTTGATTGGGAAATAAAAAACCAACTAATTCCTTTGGTGAAGGAAATATACATGCCTTTGATAGGATGATTAACAAAAATAGAAAATATTTGTTAAAAGTAGGGTCATACCTTTTAGTACCATAATAGTATATTTTTGGTAACTATTAGCTAAGTTTAATACAATTTTGTGACCGTTGTATGAATTTGTATGTTAGGAACCCTAGTTCTAGCTCTGCATGTTACTCTGTATGAATCTCTTTCAAATGACCAATCTGTCATTGAATCTAGGTATAATTTTTGAATAATTCACATTTTTATTACTCTAAATTATTCTTCTCCTCCACCTTTTGAGCTACATAAAATCCTTTATTAATGGCCATCTCTTCGTCCCTTGCATCATTTGATATAGGTATCGTCGACGAAGCTCTGTACAAAAATGGTACCAAGGAAAGCAAAGAAGTTTTTTCCAAAGGTTTTCCTCGAGGTACTGGTTCTGATCTAGAAACATCCTTTCTTGATGTTATTCTTGATTTACTAGAATATGATATTGCATGTCATTGGCTTGAATCTTGTACCCTTGTTAGGTATTTTATTGGCAAAATCCCCCCAAAGAGCCTACTCAAACAATGAATAGAAAATCATTGACACTCTCATGGTGTTGAGCTAGAGGGGGTTCAAGACTAAACCACATGTTTTTCTATTTTTTTAATAATGTCAAATATTATAAATCCATTGTCAACCAAGGCCCATGGTTTATTTGCAACACTCTAGTCATGTTTTCCAAATAAACGTGAGACTTCTAGGTTTTTGAGCAAGTTGTTGTCACCTCCTCGAGAGTTATAAAGTTTCCTCTCTATTCTTGAAATTTTTCTGTTTCGGTGACTACTAAATGCCCTTGTAGAGGTCTCCCAAGAAAAAGCTAGTTCTAAACAGTTAGTATTTTTTTCAAAATTTTGAGTTTGGAAGCTTTTTCAGTGTTTTGTGGGTATTTCAGATTTTTTTGTCCCTCATGTCCTAAGTTCCTACAGGCCATCTATTCCTGGATTTTCCACTTTTTCTGATTGGTCTTGTTTATCCTTTGGTATCGGTCTTTTCGGCTTTGTACATCCCAGCTGTTTTGATGTCCTAAGTGCGGCATGTGTCAAATTTTTTCGATTTATCCGATTTCAATGTGTTGAAGGTATTTCAGCTTTTTGTGTCTCAAGTGTTGCTTGACCACCTTTTCCCCACAAGCCCACCCTTGCTGATTTCCATTCATTGTGGGTATTTTGGCTTTGCGCATCCCAGCTACCCCGATGTTCCTTGGGACAGTTGTGCAAGATTTTTCTACTTTTTTCGCAAATCGGATTTTTCAGCTTTGCGCATCCTGAATGTCTTGATGTCCCTTGGGACAGTTGTGCTCTTTTTATCTGCCTTACCTAATTTTCATTATTTCAAGGCTGACATAAATTATTAATTGCCTCATTAATTTCACCTTGCCGACCTACCTGGGTTTAAATGCGTATAAATAATTGGCTAGTTGATCGTTTTCACTATCTCTTTTGCTTTCGCTATTGACCGTTTGAGTTCTCTCTCCTCCACCATTTCTTGTCATGGTCTAGTACTTCTCCATTGTTTTCAAATCTACATGCATAAAGAGAAGTTGTGAATCTTTAAGGTATCGATCGAGGAACCAAGGAAATTACTCTCACGATGATCTTCTGATCCTGTCACAAAATGAAGATTAATTTCAAAGGACATGAGCATCTCTCTACCTTAGAAATTATTATACCAAACATCGGTGATAACGAAGCTTAGCATCTAGAATTGGATGATTTTTGGGAAGGTTTTAATTATCAAAACCCTACTCCCATTTCCTAATTAATCAAGGATAGTGGAATTGCTGAAGCAAGAGTTTTTCCCATTTCGGTCCAATGTGCTAATACAGTTCTCACTCATAGTTTTTGTTTCAACCCTGATACAAAAGAAATCATTGACCCTCAAGGTCAGGTGCTGGTTCGAATAGATGAGGATTGTATCTAAACTACTTTTAGAATCCCTACAGTTGAAGGCTCAAATATTCTTACCAGGGATCAGGCTCAAACTCTTTTTGATAAGGACAACGAGCGATACAAAAGTAGAGTTCCCAAGTCTTGGTTCAAGAACCCTAAGAAAGGAGCCTCAAGGCTACCTAATACAATGTTCATAGTTGATTTTCATGAAGAATTGTTAGATGTCATAAATCTCCTGGCCAGAATTATGGGAATGCCCTCCATCAATATTATATGTGAGGGTAAGAAAAACTTAAACTGGGCAGGAATTATTTGTGATAGCCTGACTGAGCAAGTGGAAAATGTTAAAATAACTCAGAATTTCTACATGACCTCCTATCTAATGTAATCCATTGCAGCCTATAGAGAGTGGTTGGGTTTCTCTCCTATGGATGATAAAAAATATGCCCCTATTTACATATATCATCCATAGTTAACCCTGAAGGTCAGTAATCATCATTTCAGGAGAGTGAATGACACATTCACTATGCACATTGTCAGGTTACTTGAAGGAGATGCTGCTAGGAGATTCTCAAAGGAAGCAAAGTAACTCATCACCATCTATGGAAGCTTTTTGACTCAGTTAATAAAATTTGCATATATATGTTTGGTTGGATTTCAAGGACAACCCCTGAAACTTCCGATGTACTGCAGTGATAAAATGGATTTGGTAGAAATATGTAGAAAATTGGATAAATTACATAGAACATGTAGGGATAAGAAGATTGTAGGCATTCAGTTCCCAATCACATTGGGAAACTACACTTGTTAGACTGTATTGGATTCTCAAAACATTTATAGGACAATTGCTCCTCTTACCCTTCACTATTATAAGCCCAGAACTTGTTTTGACATTAAGGAGTTCATTTCTACCAACTTCAGAATGGGTTATTAATACCTTGTTGACATCGAAGATTACTGGGCAGATTGTTCTGATGATTATGAATCTAGGATAAGGTACCATGGGAGATTGTCTCTACAACAGATCATTGATTTCCGTATATTTGATGTCCCTGAAGGATTTGAGGATGATGATGAGGATCTATAGTCTCTTGAATATGAAATATCCATCAAGCACACTCTGATTGAAACTATTGATTGGTTTGTCAAAGAAAGAGATGACTTGAAGGAGCTTAACCATTATGTTATAGTGAGAACTAGACTTTAGCTTGACAGGAAAATGAAAATGTTTAGGGTAAGGAAATATAGGTGCACTTCCTAAGATAATCCTACTCCACAGAAAGAAATACCTGTGTTAGCTCCTGAGGTACTTGAACAATTTTTTTCCTTCTCCTCCTGAATCATCAACTCTGGTGTACACTAAAAAAGAGAAATCCAAAAAGGATGATAAGGTAGTTGATGTAATTCAAGAAAGTGAGCCCTCCTCTAAGAAATCTGAAGTAAAGGAGACAATTATGGACTTGGATGATGATGATGGTGATATTCAAGAAAAATAACAAGAAAATCTTGAAGATAATACACTTGAAGCAAGCAATATGATGGAAGATAAGTCAAAAGAAAGGGTTTCAGAATTTGTAGAAATATCTGCCAAGGAAGCTCATGTCACCACTCAAATTGATACCTATGTGTTGGAAGTGGTTTTTGTGTAAACCATAAGTGCCATGAGTGCATCTGTACTTGGACCTATTGCTCCTTCTTCCTCTAGTTCCTCATTTACCTGGGTACAACCATTATTGGAAAGTATGAAAAGAAAGGCTACTTCAGGTGTTGTTGTTACTAAGTTTGATGCAGTGGAAACTCTTCTAGGAACTAATCCTCCCCCTCTAGCTAAGAAGGCAAAAGTCACCTCAAGATTAGTTTCAGATTCCAAAGGCCAACAATTCATGGAAATTGCAAAACCCAAGTTGGATAAAGATGAAAAGGACCTAACAATGAGTGATCTAGAGTTGACAAGAATTCCTCTTGGAGAATCAACCCCAGAAAGTGAAGTGCATAATCTAAAGGAGACTGTATCTAAGATAATTGAAAGGGTTAAAAATGGTAAGAAAACAAAGGAGCAACTAGAAGAGTAGAACCAAATTTTATCCAGTTTCATCAAATCTTTATTGACAGAGGATAAAGTACTTGATCCTACACCCAGAGCTTCCATCCCACTTCCTAATATCCTATCTAGTGATGAAGTCCAAGACATCAAAGACATCCATAAGAATGCCAATTATGGTAAGGAAATGGAAGCAATGGTTGATGATTTAATAATCACATGACAAAATTTTATTGAAGAGGCATTCAAGGCATATGAGAAAATTTCCAAGATTCAACTGAAGTTCTCTAGAACATTCAATGGGTTAGGTAGAGAGTTGAAACTGTGGAGTGAATGCACACAAGATCTTAGGGTAATGAGTGAAACCGATGTATAGGTCATTTTGGCCAAAAAGGTTTTTGATGATGTAAAATTGAACCTTTCCAAACAATGGGTCTTCAACATTGATTGGAAAATAAAGGTTCTTGAGGAAGCCATTAGAGAGCTCTGAAACGTATTACAAAAAGGGGAATGTTTTAATGCTTGTGTCACCTATGCCTTTTTGGATATTCACTGTCGAATCTTCAAAGAAAATTCAAATGAAAAATTCACTATTCAAGAGATCAAGTCTCAATTCAAAACATTTGTTAAGGAGGATATGTTCAAATAGGACACTATATCAAAGGAGAAGGTGAAGGATATTTGCACACTGCAGGCTGCCATCACAGATGCCAATAAGGAGTTCTTAAAGAATGTAGAGTTTGGAAAGGAGATGGAGAAGTGTTTGAGTAGTTGGACTCATGCCACTTCTAATACAACGATTCCCAAGGGAATGGACATAGCCGAAGCCTTAAAGCGATTCATAAATCAAGTATTAAAAACAAAGGAGACTACAAGTGCTTCTACTAGCATCTCGACTTCCTAGTTTATATTCTTCTTTCTTATTGTAAAACTATATAATTAAGATGGCTTTATCCCGTTATGTCATGTATTATGAAAGAAAGGGATAAGTTAATGATGTAATATGTAATTAGATATTAGCTTTTGTGATTAAAAGAAAGGAAACTGAAAAGAATTTTTGTAACCGTCTCTTAGGGTTATTTAAAGAAATTTTCTTATCATTATAAGGGATCAAGATTTTTGGTATCTGGATGTGAAGAGAACATTGAAATACTCAATACAAAAGAAATTTATCTCTCTCTCATACTTTTACTCTTTCCATTCTTTTTCTGATTCATATAAGGTTATGTGCATTTAAAGCAAGAACTTTGTGTCTTTCAGTTGATAAGTGTATTTGGAACTTTGTGTATAATACATGCATGTCATGTGTTTAATATTCATAGTATAAATCTTGTTATTTTATCAGAGCATTAGTAGGTTATCATTATGTAATCTATATATCTGAAAGTGCTCCTCTATCCTCAGTTTCTGAATATTAGTCCTAACTTTTCCTATTTTCTTTTGTATTGAAAATATTGGATAAATGCATCTAGAGATATCAAAATCCTCACCAAAATATTTAACAAATTTTTATACTGTAAATAAGGTTTTTGGATTTCAATAAGGGAACCTCTCCCATAAAGAGGAGGGACTATTGTCCCCTTACTGTTGCTTGTTTTCAAAAGATCAAATTCTACAACCAATACAAGCTAAGCTCAAAATCCTCATCTGTGTTGAGTTTTTTCATCTTACTCTCCCCCTTTAGGGATTCCTCGAGAAACTCATTAAAACCTTAGGGCATTTCATATTCCTTGAACAACCAAAATTGTATGTATCTTTTCCTAAAAAATGTGTATGTGTTGAAATTGATTTATTTAAAGACCTTAATGAAACTATTAATATCCATATTAAAACTTATACTTGGTTTCTCGGTGTGTGTTATACATTAACCTTTTGAACATATGTTTGCAGTACTAAGCATCTGACCACATAATTTGGGAATTCCCATTAATGGCTGCCTCTCGTCAGCCTACATAGGAAACAAACTAGAAAAAATACAATCCCTTTGGGTTGCTTTCAAATGGATGGACCACGATCACAGATAAAAAAATCCTTTACATGGCTCCACTCAACCCCCACTAGCCTCTTATCACCCTGTGGGTACTTCTGAAGCTAACTTTTTCTCCATTACCTCCAAACAAGTCACATTGCTTTCTCCCAAAACTTCCACATTGATATCACACACATGGTTCATTGTTTCCTCTATTATGCCCTCAACTTCCACTACACATGTTTCACAACCCCACTTTAGGGTATGTAACCCATATGACAATGTTTTACGTGCTTGAATGTAAATTTGTTCATTGTTTCTCTCAATTCCTTCTCCATTAGAAGATGGAGAGCTTACCTAAGGAAAATTTCATCCATTTCAATTTCTCAACATTTTTCCTCTTACCCAACATAAATTCAACACTAATAATAAGTATGTTGTTGTAGACACTAGAAAACACACCTTGCGCATAAGGTCTACTATTCAAAAAAACCAAAAACATCATAAAATATAATCATACCAAACAATAAAATAATCCCACAAAAGCAACTAAAAATATTAAACCCCACAAAATGGTGTTAAAAGGCTCCTTATCACTCATATACTAACCCTCACCCACTCACATTTAATTATATCCTTCCCACCTACCCATTTGCATGACCAATGCACTATAGACCCTTACCATTTCACCCACATATGCACATTGCACCCACATGTGTCACAATCTTCTAGGAACTCAAAAACTATAAAACACCACTCACCCACACAATTTCACCTCCTTAGACACTCTTGACTCTTTGTGCACTTGAGCACATACTTGAGTTTTTGCTTCTTTACTTGTGTATGTTGATATTGTAGTTTGGAAGAGGTGAATGCGGATCACAAAAGAAAAGTGCAACTCAAAAGATCACAATTTTGGTGAAATTTAAACACAGGTGTCAGTCACACTCGTGACTAGCTTGTAACCTCCATTTGATTTTCATTGAATAACAACCATGGCTGGTTTGCGACTACGTCAGGTATACAATTCATTTTATGCATTGTCTTGTCATTTTTACTCAATAAAATGTCATGTACCTCCTTAAATGGTCAGGGATCTGACAAAGGCATGTCTCCTAACCACCAAAAACAACTAACATTTTTCTAAGTGTGTTTGTGTGTAGGTTTTAGATTCAGACCAGGAATTTTACACATCTTATTCAGTGAAAGAACCCATTATTGTCCTCTTTTCCATGACAACATGAGCCCATTTATTTCGTAGTATCGATTTCAAGAATTTCATATCTACTAATATATCTTGTAGAGGATCCAAATCTAGGCATACATTTTGGTGACCAAGGTGAGACCATTTTGGTTGTGGATAAATTGCTTTATTTTCTAAATCTATTAGTGTCTTCTTTAGGGTTTTATAGTCCTTTAAATTTAGTATTATTTTTCCCTAATGTTTTTGTTGCAGATCTAACACTTTGTTTTGCATAGCTACTAAAACTACAAAAAAATACAGTCACAAGCAGTCACAACTGCGACCTTGTTGTGATTTTTCTGAAAAGAAAACTTCTAATAATCTAGTTGTAGGATGGTCATAACCACAATTATTTTGAATTTTTATCATGGAAAAAAAAACTAAAAAAAATATTTCATTTCATTTTAAGGGAAAGAACCTTTATAACATACTCATTGCAGGTTCAGATAAGGGTAAATACATGTCAAGATAATTGTGGTAAGTACTTCGGCATAAGCCCTAAAACTCATTATGAGGAGTACTATGGGAACCCTGAAAAAGCTAACCCATTAAGAGGAATTTTTGGCGAAAAGGGAAACACCCCATTCTGATTGACTACTTTCCACCCATGAGGTAAACCAAGAGCTATATGTAGTAATGACCCCATCTTGATTGATTAAGGGGTAAGTCTTTGACTAGACATTTTCTAATGAGCGATACTCGTTTAGATAACAATGGTGGCTAGAGAGAATCCTTCAAACCCTTAGAAAAAATAATTAAATGGGGCCCATGTTTGCATTTGTATCACAACATATTGCATTTAAACACAAATAAACAAAAAATACATATATTTTCCAAAAATAACACCATATTGTCCAAAACACCTCATCCCAAACATTTCCATTGTATTTGGGTTACATCTGTGATTGTTTATGTTATCTATAACATTCCACCATATTTCTACATCAGTTTCAGACATCTTTTCTAAGTCCATATTTTCCCTAGCTCAGTTGCATGTGTGAGTGCCATGCTATATTCTATCAATCAAATTTCTAAAGTATTTCATTATTCATATTCTATCTGCATTACATTTCCTGCATTTTGTCATTTTTCAAAATTGTCCCTGCCTTAGTCACATGCATTTTTTTATTTGAGATTTTTGAGAAAATCATTTTCCTATTTTCTTCCATTCTGGTCAATCTGCTCATTCAGTTCATTCATATTTTATAGTCCCAGTCACATGTGTGAATGCTCCACATATTTACTATGCATTCATATCTCTTACACGCTCCAGTCAGCCCCTTGCACACTTTTATTATCCCCTTACATGCTCTAGTTTTCCCCTTGCACACTCCCATCCCTTGTGCGCTCCTGTCAGCCTCTTACATGCTCTAGGCCATTGTGCCATCTAGTCATTTATTTTCTCCATCTCCCCATTTAACCCTAGTCACATGTGTGATCGCCCTATGACCGTCTTATAACCATCTTGTAACTATCCCATTTCTTCCCTATAACCTTTGCTTGGTGGTTTTTTTAGCTCACCAACCCACTTTCCTCAACTTTCCTCTATCTCCTCGCAGTCACACTGACGACTTATGTACATCTCCCTCCTGCCACACACCACCACTCTTTATACCCTAGTTTACAACACTCAAAAAAACCTGGGCCAGTCGCCCCTATGACTGATGCATTTCCCCCACCTGCACTTCTCACTTTCTCTACCACTCTTTCTATCCCTATACATACCACCTGGCCCCTTCTCTCCCACCCGATAGCAGGTGTGACTGGGACACACCCTTGTCATATTCCACCCCCTCACCATCGCTTCAACCCCCCCTCATTACTCCACCCCTTTTTCCCTCCATCTACCATCCGCTCACCCCTCTCCCCTCCCCCATTAGTATCCCCTGTGACCAGATTCCCACCCACCCCCGTCAGCTTTCCCCTAGCCCAGCTAGTTTCCCTAGTGGTTGGCTCCCCATTCACCCCCGCACCCAGCCTCACCCCTCTTCCCTCCCTGTCTGGTCCCACTCGTGACCCTACACCCCACTTTTGGAAAACACACTTATAATGAGGGGGGTGAATAGTATTAACCAATTTTTATTTATTTAATCATTAATCATCCATAACAACAAAAATTACATAAGATATAATAATTACACAACACAATATTTATGTGGAATCCCTTTTGGGAGAAAAACCATAGAGAAAAGACTGCTTGGAGCTACTGTCTAAATCAAGTCACAAAATTAATTATTTTACAAATGTTTGTAGGCACCAACCTACTGGAGACACTAATCCCTAATGCCAAACACCAACTCAATAATGATTTGTGAGCACAAACCCACTAGAGTCACTAATCCCCTGTAGTGCCCACATTTTTATAGCTCCAGTTATCTGTTGGTTCCTTTATTTCTAGACATGTTTTGATTGAGACTCTGATAGACGTTGGACATTTTGCTATGATATTTTATTCTCTTGGACATTATGGCATTTTGGGCGCATAGCGCCAATTGGATTAGATTCGTATACTGATATATTTCGTATGATGTGATGACACTAACATGGTTATATGATAGACTTATCAGTTAGATGTAGTCTCTTGTGGTTAATTTGATTGATGATATAGTGTTTTGGATTTAATGATGGTGATTTTCATGCTAAACTAAGTATATGTCGTTGCAATTTTAATTGTGGATGATTCATGGCAAACTATGTGGATAATTGTATGCATTGCACTATCAATTGTAAATTATGTTCGGACATTATAAGTTTGATTGAGATTGTGATGTATAGAAGATGTTTATTATATTGGACAGGTGCGGTTAACGTGTGCAATGAGTGTGCAGGTGACAGGTATAGGAGAGCATGGGTTTCAGGGCAGCTACGCAATTGTGCACAAGCGGCCCACGGGCTGAGTCCTAACCATGCTAAATGTTTGAGGCCTTAGATTAGATGTATTTAATTGGGCACCATGGGTGAACCCCTCAATTGTAATGTAATTATGTCTTGTAAAATTAATTAGGTTTAGGATGTGTTTGTATTAAGTAAACTAGCTTAGGGGTTAATAATCTTATCTTAAGTTAAGTGTTAGTTTTGGGAAGTGTGTGTGTGTTGGTAGAAGGGATTGGGGACCACATGTGAACCTTGGGTGAACCCCACACCCTCTACCCTTGTGCCCAAGCATGCCAAACCCGAAATTGGGTTATTTTGGGTAATTTTAGGGACCCCTTTTGAGTTTGGGGGTTCCCTTAGCATAAAAATGGGCCCTTGGACCCTACCTAATAGGTAGGGGGACCTATTTCCAAGGTTTGGAGGGAGTTTCCCTCCCATTTAGCCCTCTTTAGTCACCATCCATGTAAGATGGTTGGATTGTGTGAAATTGTTAAAAGTTGCTCCACTTTGTTTTATTTTAGTTTTTAGTATTTTGGGTGAAAAGGGATAAAATGTGAGTTTACTCTTTCTTATTTTGTTTTTGGAATCTTTGACTCTTGTGAGGAGAGGGGGTGACACTTGTCACTTTCCCATTGGTGAGGAAACTTTTGGGATTTTCTTTTTATTCTTTCTCATGTGGGAAGAATGGGTCTTCTTGGTTCATTTTTTTTGGAGCACTTGGAGAATTTTGGGAGCTTGGAAGGGAGCTTGGACAAAGGGGAAAAGCTTAGAGTTTTGGAAAGCTTATTAGAGGTAGGGTTCTTATCATTTTTCCTTCTTAGTTTTGTTATCTTGTAAACTATGCTTGATAAATAAAATAGTGTGTGAAATGTTGAATGTGGTTGTTTGCTTGTCTTGTTATTTCTTTTGTTTTCTCTCCACCATCATGTGGAATGATGGTTTTTGGAGAATGTAGGGGAAGAGAGAGGGATTTCCCTCTCAAACCTCATGGTTGTTGGTCAAGCCATGAAGGTCCCTTCTCATCCCCTCATATGGTTTGAGGTGGGAGAAAGGTTCATATGGCTTGATCCTTTCCCCATTCTTGGTGAGGAAACCCATGTGGGTTTGAAAATCCTCCCAAGAAGGATTTTTATAGTATAAGGAGGAATAAGGAGGATGTATGATTAGGAGGTATAAGGAGCTTTGTATATATATATTTATTGGTGCTCCTATGGTTGGACACCTTGATTTGGGCATCCTTCTTCCTCTCTTCCCCCTTGTGAGGTTGACTTTGTTCTCCTCTTGTTGTGGTTTTCATTGTGTAATAGGTCTAGGTGGATGATTGATCTTATGTTTTTCTTGTTGTGTGTGTGTAAATCCCCATTACTTGTGCACATTGTGGAAGCTAGTTCCTCTCTCCCATGGGCTTGGGGGAGGCTAGCATGACTTCCAACCATGGAAAGGCATGTGATGATGCCTATTGGTTGGGTGGTAAACAAGCCATGATTCTTGTAGGAGCATTGGTGTTGGAGCTCAAGTTGGAGATAGTTGAAGCCTCTTGTCATCTTGGTCATCATCTTCTTTGTGGGCATTGCCTTCACTTGTAAATAAATGTGGCTTTGTAAACCGTCATACTTTTGTAAAGATCCATTTTTATTGCACTTATTGTTCCTTGAAAACATTGGTCATCACTAAGAAGTTTCCATTTTGTAGTTGCAAGCATCTTGTAGAATGGTCATTTGAATTTATATTGAAGCCAAGAACCTTTTTATTTCAATGCATACTTTTGGAAAGATTTGTTATATAGAATATATGAAATATAGATATGCATTATATATAAAAAAACAAGTGTAGTGTGCTTTTTAGTTTAAAAAAAATATGGCATTACATCCCCAAGGTTGAGCACTAACTCAACAATATTTGTGAGCACCAAATCACTGGAAACACCAATCTCTAATTCCAAACACCAACTCAAAAATAAAACAGTCCACTTTCTATAGTTTCTTCTTTAACCTGATGATAGCATATATATAAATCTTCACTTCTTCCTGCTACTTATGGACACCTGCATTTCACATTCAACTTACTTCATGTTTGGCTCTATCTTTGTTCTTCTTCAACAAATCAACATTCTAATATGCTTGAGTTTTCTCTTCCTCTCTCTTCATAAATCTTTATGATGTATCTTCATTAATCATTTCTCACTTCTTCCTATTTTCCTTTCTTTTTCAAATCAGCATCATTTTCTTGTGCGCCCACTCCCTTGAGTTTGTAATTGAATTCATTTATATACTATGTTCAATTTATGAATGGATATGGATTTTCATGAGTCGGCATGTCTTAGATTAATTACCACGGGTCAACCTTTGTAGAGTTATATTTTTCAATTCATTCAAACACATGCAATCATCCCATGTTTTCTCTTTGACCTATGGCTTTTTCTGACCACTGCGGACATTACTTGACTACCACAGAAAACTATGCCTTCCTCAACGTTTCCTTGCTTATACTTTCACAATGCTACAATTTTTGACTTCTGCGACTCTTTCTCTAACACCCTTGGATCACTATTAACACCCAAAAACCATTATCAACACTCTTGGATCATTATCACCATCTATAGAGCACAATCACCACTCGGAGAGCACTATTACCACCTGTAAAGCACTATCTCCACCCACGGAGCACTATCACCACATGTGGAACAATATCACCACTCACAAAGAAATATCACCATCTGCATGACACTATCATCATCCAAAAAGCGCTATCAAAACCTGTGGATCACTATCACCTACCGCATAACACTATCACCATCTATGAAGCTCTATCAACACATTTGAAGCTCTGTTACCACTTGCAAAACACTACTGGAACCCATGAAACACTACAAATTAGTTTTCCTTAATGTGAGGGATGCAAAACTCAAGCTGTCTCATGTGATTTCACATGCATAGACTTCTTATAAAATGGAACACTAGAAAACTCTACAATTTGATCACAAAAATGTAGTTACTGGGAAAATTAAGCATGCCAGAAACTAAACACAACTGAAAACCAAATTATCACCAAAGCTTCATATAACATCGTCGTTGGTGACTAACGAGAGGATGTTGCTTGTTCTTCATCCTCTTGTACTTCGTCCTCTAGTGAATGATGCTTTTAACTAAACAGAATGTGGTTATGTCACTCAATTTTACATACCTCAATCGGACGTCAGATTCCACTGAAAATGTGTCTATAAGACAATCTTTTTTGTCAAAACTTTGATATTTGATATTAATAATGGAAATAACAACATTTTGATGACACAAAATGAACAAATTATGATACTAACAATGATTCATTTGACAATAATAAAATGATACAAATTATAGACTATTACTAGGCTAATGTCTCTATAATAGTCAAAATCTATAATTAGAAATTCGATTGAGTAACAATACACTAGAAAAACTTAATAAATAATGATTTAAATTAAAAACATAGACCACTAAAAAAACTTAAAACATAACAAATAATCCTATATGCATAAATCATCAAAAAATTAAATAGTATATGTAAAATATTGACCATTAAAACAACTTTGGACATTAAAAATACAAGACAATGTTGAAAGGAATGGATTTTTGGTATAACAAACAATAAATAATTTTAAAAAAATAATAAAATCTAAAAATATATTAACTATCAAAGGGCCCTTGGTCTCTTGGTGAAGTTGATTGGCTTGGAATGAACCCACCAAGGATTAAGTCTTTATGAGTGCAAGGCCTAGAGATACCCGACACAGAGAGTCATAAAATGGATAGGGTCAGGGTCATTCCTTGAGTGACTTTGATAGATTGGATGTCGCCTAGTTGTAACTTATTAACTAAAGAAAGGCTTCGATACAGATATATGCTTACTCAACAAATGTAAATCAATTGTACTAGTATCTATGTAATTATTGGTTTCTAAACAAGGAAAAAAATAAGTCAAACTAAATGCACTATATAAAGTCAAAACTACTTTTGACCTTGTTCAAACTTCATATGCATGCACAAATGGATCAATTACATGAATATATTATTCACAGGATGAATGTGTCTGTTGAATGAGCATTCCAGATCTCAGTGGATGAATTTGTTGACCAATGTGAACGACAGGTGCATGGTCTTCACAAGGCAGTCGATGACCCAATATTTTTTAAAATTACTTTTCACGCTAAACTAAATTACAGGGTTGACGGTGTAATAAATAAACAAGCAAATAATTGATGGTTGGGCAGAATACACAGGTCACAGAATGCTAAACACGAAATATAGATTTGATTTTATCTGCTAAAAATTATGTCACAACGCCTTTATGTGTTTCGGATCCACATGAAAAAATAGAGAAGGAATGAATCATAAAAATGGTGCTTGGTATGGTGTATTCAGAATTGCAAATATGTTTTTTATGACATCGAGATAACAAATGAATGAAACTACTTTTTCTAGCAGGCTCACACTCTGAATATTAGAACAACCTCGCACTAAGATAATACTAATATATATCCACACGGCCTCATAGGAGCTCTCATAAATCTAGGTAGTATAGCAGATGGAATGCCCATCTCACAATTAAAAAATTAAGAAAATATTTTCTATGTGAAATCTGTGCTCTGATACCAAATGAGCGCATCACAACATATTTTAAAGAGAATAAAAAACAATAATGTCAGACGATATTTAACGAGGAGGTTGAACAACCTCAATCATGTACCATATATATATTTTTGTTACAACAATAATATTTTTATTAACTAAATTATCAACATATTTACATTTGAGTTAAAGTTGAATTCTTTAATATAAAAATTGACTACACTCTATGTTGCAAGTTTCATCATGGAGCATGCCACGCCAATACAATGGGATCTTTCAAAACAAATATTGGGTAAAGACAAAGTGTGTTTGCACACTCATATTCTCCTTTAATTTCATTTTGTAATTAAAGGAAGGAAATATAGACATTCAAATTTGGAAATTCTACTCTTTGACACTATTGTTCTTGACATTGCTTTTTGGCTCAGACAAGTGCACCTTACCCATTATTACATCCCTAGGTCTCTTGTCTATCTTGCTTGGTTTTACACACTCATCTGCTAATAGTTTCTGAAATTTAAATGCATGAAACACAGTAAGAAACTCCACTTGTCAGCTTCTAAACTTCACATTGTTGATTATCACTCTTAGGTAAAAAAAGTACATTAGGGGTAGGAACATCCATACGGTCCTGACCCTACTTTATGGTCTTGACCTTTGCTCACTTTGGTCCCACACTTCCCACTACACATTATTCTTTGGGTCACATACTCCTCACTCAGCTTTGTAGCTTTTAAACACCTTCCCATGTATTTGAGATTTTTTATTGTATCATGTACATTTATTACAAGTATTAATGCATTATTATGATTTTTGATGGTTAATTTTGGAATTTAATTTGTCATAATAACCCCAGGTAGCTCTTATTTCATTCCTTGTTCTATTATAGTGTAAAACCCCTATTCAAATCTAAAAATGGTGAAAACACCTAGTAAATGTGTGTCAATTTGATGGTTTAATACACATATTTGACATTGACTACAATACAGATTTCTTGTATTTCACCTTAGTCCTACTATTGTACTCTCAACATCCTCAATTTATCTACCAAAGAGTGTCATTCAAGCATTTTATATTTCATTTTTTCATAGATTTAGTACATCACAACATGAATAGTTCTAAGCACTTGTGCAATGTATGACTTGCATCACAATTTGGTTCCTCTATTTTCTTTGATCAACAACCTCACATGAATGTTGCATATGGAATCTCATTGATATTGAGATTAGGATGTCTTTGACTTTCTTGTGCTATTGAGAATCTATTTCATATTATATAAAACTATCATCTTATAAGATTCATATATACAATCAATATATTTGTGCTAGTCTTTTGAGGGGTTGATATATTTGATCATTTTAAAGGATACATTGTGATTTGGAATTCTCTATTTCAAGCACCTTTCTACAAGCTTGTTGGTATATCTCCACATGTTGTAGCCAAGGACACAAAGGAAATATTAAGAGTTTTCTGATATACATGTGTGCTTGTTGTGCCGACGCTAATATTCCCATCAAATTTCATGCATCAACTTCACTATTCTAGTCTGAACTCAAGATTAGGTGTTTGGTTGAATTCTCCATGTCATGTAATATGTAATTTAATATGAGTCTTATCTTTATTTAAGTCCCATTAGTTAGTAGTGTTTTAATAGAGTTTTCTTTGTGGTCTTGTCAAGTTAAAATTATAGTCAAGCTATGTGCTAATTAGTTTTATGTTGTCTTAAAATTATATATTTTTATGTTTAATAGTTTATTTCTTATTTGTCATAAAATTAAATTACTGTTTCTAGTTTGTTTATAGTCATTATTCTTCATTTTGACTATAGTGTTTGTTAATCATATAGATATTAAATGTTTAGTCACATATGCTTTAAAGAGAATTCATTAATTCTCAAATCATTCAATATAATTTGTGAGTCAAAGGTGTTTTGTTTTGAAAAAAATACCTCTTAGATGTATTATCGGTTGTACCCAACATCCAAGTTGTGGAGGGTTCTAGATTTTGTCTCATAATCATATTCTACTAAGTTAGAAAAACATCAATATAAGGATGGAGGAAATAAGGGAAGGAGATCAAACAATGACCTCTCATCAGTTGCTGATGGCAGGGCCATGTACAACATTGGTGACATATTTTTTAGTTGTATGTTTTCTTTGCAATGTGGTGTGATTAAAAATAAGAGAAGAAAAGAGCATATTTATTCATGTGTGTAGTCTGGTTTCTATATTTCTCTTATTGTGATGATGATGTGGATACCTATACATATTGAAGCAATAAATTGTTCTTGATATTTTGACAAGTTTGGTTGATGTGAATTGGTCGATGGGTCTCAAATCATGTATTCCCTAGAATAGGTTGACATGTCCTTATTCATGAATGATGTGGTTCCCATAGTCAATATGATGATCGAGACCATGTGTAAGCTACAAAACAACATGTTTCTTAGTTGAAAGCGGAACTTTCTCCCATGTTTGTACTAAGGGGGAATATTAGAAATGTTATATTATTATTACTCACATGGGTGAGTTAGTTGTTAGTTTGACAATGTGCTCAAGATTATTATTAGTGCATTGTTATATGAGTTTTAACAACTCACATGATAACAATAATTTCCTCTAATATAGTAGCGCTTGAATATTTTTATTAAGGATATGTACAATCCTACATAAAGGTACTATTTCTAAATAATAATTGATCTGATGATTTTGTTGTGTCCATAACTCTTACCAAATTATTATAGATAAATGTGTAATAGCTATTTAAATTGCAATAACTTAGATATTTCATAATTTTTACAGTAGGATGTGTTGTTTCCTATTCTAACGTTTTAATTAATTTTACATATAGATATTACTAATAAATGTACTTGTTGCCCAAAATAACTCCCCTAGTTATTTTGAAAACTTACATCCCCATTCTAGCTCTGAGTTTCAAATATTGTAGGTTGCATGCACTTTGGTTGTCCCCTTGGCACAATTCTCTGGGTTGCAGTTTTCTTGTGCGCTCGCACGCACTTTTCTCTTCATGCATTCCTTCCACTTTCCTTCCTCATTCCTCTATCTCTTCCATTTACTTTGCACGCACTCATGTGTATCCACCTTATTCCCAGTAGTTTATGCACCTTCCGCGCGTGCCTCTGACTTGCCTTTCAAAACTGGCCAAGTCCCTGATATTATTGTGTGCCCCTCTCCTTTCTGCCACACATCGTCTTCTGCATGCTTGCACCTTGTCTACATACTTATCTCGTATAAATATGTTCCCATTCTTCTCACGCGCATTACTTCCACATGCCTTCTCTTTTCTTTCTTCTTCCACACTTCTCCTCACTGCGTGTGCTTTCACACATCCTTTCGTGCCAGTTACTATGCCACCTGACAACCTATCAAAATGAGTGTATAACATGCAACCATCAAATCACGCCAACAGGGCACTAAATCATTGTAACAAACCGGTGCGTGGGATGTGGAAGAAATGACAAATAGATGTATAGTTGGCTGATTTTCCAACCAATCAACATGTGCGATGTGTCATTACGTGTTTAGATTCCATTGTAGCCTTCAGATTGACATATATTTTACCACATGGCACTGACACGTGCGCGCCTAGGATTGTTTGAAAGCCATTGATGTGGGCTACACTCAAGATCACTTAAGTTCAAATTTCGGTGGGATTAGGTAGGTAAGAAGCAAGAAAATTTCCTTCACACTATTAATGCAAGATCTGATCATTCTAGCCACCTGATTTGATTCAAATCTCACCTCCTTAGTTCTCCTACATGCACAATAGTCATAGGGAAGCAAATTTGATGGTTTTGCAGGCATTTATTACTAGTTACTGGTGGTTAAAGATTCAAATATGATTTTCCATCCTTTCTCCTCCTCTTATCTCCTTCATTCTTCTATAAATGTAAGATCATTGTTCATTATAAAGGGTTGGACATAATGGATCCTCTAGTATTACTAAGGGTTCTAGTTCTTTACATTTTGAGTTACAAGACTTTGGATCTGGTATTTGCATGTGGATATTGACCTCATACACCATTGTAATAGACTGTGCATTTCTGGAAGTAATAGAAGCATTGATTTGTGGCTATCTTCTGCCTTAATATATTTTGTTCTTCCTCCTTGTCTTTATTTTACATTGTGTGTTTGTCATGCTTTCTCAAATCCCTTGCATCTCATTTTCTAATTGTGCCACATGAAATTAATTTTGTGGCTGCATTATTGTCTATGATATGTGTGTCTAGCATTCCTTTGCGCATTTTCCTTTGTTCTCACTCAAAACAAATCATGTTCATCCCCCTTTCTTTCTGGTGTTATCGCCTCCCTTAGATTAGTTTTCCTTTTCCGCATATCCTTCTATCCTTGGTCCCTTGGAATGTTTAGCTTAGGATTTCCATTTTAGCATTAGGAGTAGCAATATCGGTAGAGGTAGGTAGAGGAACCTACCTTCTTTAGAGGTTTGTCTCAAGCGCGCAAGGTCCCAAAACTTAGAGACAGTCCCATTGTTTCCTTAACAAACCAATTCAACTTGATCTAGGATGGGTGTAAATCTAAGCTCCAATATTTTCGGGAACGCCCAGTAGGACTAGTATTGATAGCTTAAATTTCATCATTCCTAAGTTTTGGTGTGTGACTTAGTGATTTCAAGCCTTTGGAGGCTTGTTGTAATACATCTCAGAACTCCCAATACTCAAATCTACTATTTCTAGCAGTTTGCACAACTTCCATGAGAAGAGTGCATACTAGAAAAAGTGTTTTTGATGAAGAATCCTTTGAATACCTCTAGCTATCTCTGAGAAGAACATGTAGCAAAACTAATATGTGTGCATATCCATCTCCACCATTCCATGAACTTTCCACTCCTCTCCTCATTAGACCACTTGTGTAACCTATCATGACAGCCCCACCACCTCCTAGAAACTTTACTAACTTTATTGGTGGAATTTATCTTCTTCTCAATGGGCAACATGATAAGCCAACAACCACATTCAAAAGTATTCTATACTTTACCAGTGAGAATCAAGTCACCCCTATTGAGCACATCTAGGATGTAGCCAATGTGTGCTCTATCTATTTGGTCATAGATGATGATGTAATAGTTAGGTTTCTTGTGGCTTCACTTAAGGGAAAAACACTTCAATGATATAGAAGCCTGAGACCTCCATCTATTGCTAGCTGGGATGAACTTGGAAAAACTCTATGTAACTATTTTGAAGATAAATCAAATCACCTTTCATTAGTTGAGCAACTGATGACAACTAAAAGAGCACCCATTGAGCTGATGACTGATTTTAATATTAGGTTTAAGAAGACTTGGGACATAATCCCTCATGTAGTAAGGCATACAACCCAACATGATTTCTTATATTATCTAAGGGTGTAGACACCAAAATTGGTTCACACTCCCCTTTGGTCCCCTTTTGAATGGCCAACTTAAACACATTCACGTAACCATGATGCTTATCCCCCACATTAATATTAATTTAATTATTTCCAATTAAATTAATACCCATCCTCACCCCGTTAATATTAATTTAATTTAGTTACTTTAATTAAATGGATGCCCACCTCACCTGGACACCTCACCATAGACCTATTCATAACAGGTTTCCATAAATGAATAAGATTTAGTTTAACCCTAAAAATCAAAGGCCTATTATTCCTCTAACTACCTTCCCGCTCATAAAAATGTAACGTCCATTTTGATCCATGTGAATAAATGAACAAACCTGACCCAAATGATTGCGAGATCTTTCTATTTTTAGCAAACTTAGGGAACCCCACCTTAACTGATGCCGATCATCCCCCAAACTGATGCTAGCCAACTAGGACCCTATCATCAGTTACCATTTATTCACCTTGGTAACCTTGTTTGAGGGTTCGCACATTCTAAGAATTGAGGAGATGAGAAGAGAAACTGCATGCAAGTAGAACCAGAGACTTTTCGTACCTACATACATCCATAGTCAGCACTAGGACAGATCCACTAGAGGTGTTTCACTCATGGTGACATTTCAAGAACCACGACTACGACACCAAGCATCTATCCCACTAGCCAATCATCACCACCACATAGCCATTTGACCTACAACAATAGTAAGTACACTTTTTACTCTCATCATGTTATTTCTATCCTTGTCAATCTATTAAAGGTTTTTCTCACTGCTATTTTTAGTCATTTCCTAGTTGCATTCCATTTTTCCTTACCATTACTACTTGCATGTAAACCCAACCATTCCTCCAACAACACCATAAAGCCACTTGTATCCAACATATACATATTTATGAGTGTTCCTAAGATCCCCATAAACTTTGTTATGCACTCTGTCATCTCTTCCTGACCTTAGCTCAAACCCCACTAACAAATCTTATTGAATCTCATCAGCCCACCTCCATCAATGCCAGTTACCCATAACCATCGTCGGTTCTACCTAACGCATGATTGGTCATACCTCGACCGACATGCTGATCTCTGTGTCTACCATCACTTTGCAAACCAATAAACCACCCACCTACCGAAGACATCCCAAACTACCTTACCCAATCCTGCTAAGACCCTATCTTTGACCTACAGGCCACTTGAACAACCTCCACCTGGCTCGAAGACCTTCACCTGCATAGTTTTTAATATTTAATTGGATCAACGTTGGTAGTGATCTGAGGTACCCAAATCAAAATACTAGCACTAGACTTGTTTATGTATGTATTTTAGTTACTTCATAATTTGTTTTATAAAAAACAATGGATTGACAGCCTTTTAGGGAGTATCACACTTCTTGGATCTAGCATACGCTAGGTAGTCCACTATAATATATCGTGTAACTCTTCTTTGGTGGTCATATTTTCTATTTTAGGAATTTCCACCCAGCCAAAAGGAAGATCTCATAGTTAGCATTGGATTGAGAAGTCAAAACGTGATGCATCAACCTCCAAACTACCAATGCAACAGGTATTCCTCCTTAGACCATAACCTTATTTGTTTCATCACATTTAAAAAACATAAAGAAACTGGTGAAACATTTTGGCACACTCGGTGGGACCCATTCGGGGTTCCTTGCATTTTCTTCATTCCTAGGTAAAATTTTGTGCTTGTTTCCCTTCAAAAAGCTTACACAATAAATTTTTCTTCTCTGGGATCATTCCTCCTCTCTTTATTGTCGAAAAACAATCATGTTTTTGGTGCTTTAAAACGAACACATTCTTCTTTCTTTTTTGCATTGCATTAGTGAAATAGCACATTCCTACCTATTCACCATTTGCTTCATCGAACCTAATTTGTCGATTTTGGCTTAAAATCAATTGCATTTCATCCTTGTATTCTGCATTTAGCTCACATTAAAATGAGGGCAACCTATATGCCAGAAGTCATGCCCAGCTGATGGTTAGTACAAAGAACCATAGAAAGCACTCTGTTTCTTCTTCTACCAAACTGTGCAAAATCTGAATATACACATTTTCTTAAATGACATCTTACCTGGGAATGCCTGTCAATGATCATAGAATTGGAAGGTACTCCATAGTTAGTTATCTCTATTCAGTACCCCATCAGAGAGCACCCACCTGCCATAACATAACCCGAAACCTCACCTTTTAGATATCCTTCTTTGTAGGATGCCTTCCTAACAAAAAATTCTATTCTCAAATCACATGGTCAATTCTAAATAGCATAAGCTAAACAAACATAAGAAAATCACTCTTAGGATCGTGTTTTTCTTAGTTTTTCTTCTTGACTTGTGTTTTGAGGTGTGAGACTACGAATCTACATTATTCTTCTTCTTTGCACACTCCACCATTGTAGTTGGAGTATTCTGACTTTGTCTGAGTGTGCCAGGACCCCATATTTCATTCTCAGATTCCTGAGTTTGACTCTTCACTTGATTTAAATTCACAAAATCCAATTTCTTCACCACTCTTTCATTTCACAGTAACCGGTGTCAGTCTAGCGACCGCCATCGGTTCACATCTGACCATTGTCAGTTAAACCTAACCGGTGTTGGCTTCTGGCTTTCTAGTTATTTTTCTTAGAATAGCCTTCATCACTTATTTTGTTATGCTTTTGGCCCTCATGGCATCATCCTATTCCCCCCTTTTGATATTTCTTTCATACACAGTTGCCCCATTACACATTCATCAGTCCTGTTATACTTGTTGAAATTGGTGTTTTTCTATAGTGGTCGGCATCAGTTTCTTTAACTGACATCGGTTCCTCATTAACCATCACTGGTCAGCATGACCGACGTTGGTGTCTGGTTTGGTTTTCAAAATTCAAACCTTGACCAAATTCACCCTCCCATCCTCATTTTTCGTTCGTTCCTACTATTTTATGTGTCATTTACAGAATACAATCTTTCCAAGTCAACACTTACTCACATGGTGTTGACTCACAACCAAACTAACACTCTTATATTCCATGCCAGTTGTTAGCCACTCCCACCTAGTCCTTCACCACCTTCTGTCCTGTCACCCATGGATCCAACCCTACCTACCACCATTACTACAGGCGACGAGGAGTTCACACGACTCCTCAATCAGAATCCTGCAACCTTATAATTCTAACTTTCCCACTCTTCCACTCAAGATTCCTCATGGCAATTGATATATGGAATGAAAGTATCCATCTCTCCTTCCCTTATCCCCACTTCTGCATCAACCCCTACTAGTTCAACATTACCTTTACCTGATTTACCCCCGGTGGTTTCGCAGCCAGGCCCCATACCTGTTATGACCATTGCATGTGTGACATCAATTGCACCTGTAGTATTTGTTGTTCCTTCATTGACCACCCAGACCATAACCCCATCTGCACCCATTATCTCATAGATACCAATTGCAACACAACCACCCATGGTGTCGATGACCCCTACTCCATTCCAGAATCTTGTCCTCTCCATCCCGCAGTCTCTACCCCCAATCACTACTAGAGTCACTGCAACTACCCCACCTACATATACATATTATCAACAA
The DNA here is from genome assembly GCA_019776745.2 of Taxus chinensis. NCBI lineage: Eukaryota > Viridiplantae > Streptophyta > Pinopsida > Cupressales > Taxaceae > Taxus > Taxus chinensis. The sequence continues at coordinate 91,854,917 of CM034153.1, forward strand.
CCCCCTATCTTGATTGCCATTCATCCTGGATATATGCCCTCTATGTCAGTCCCCTATTCTCAACCTTCTTATTCGCCATCACCATACACTGGAATGCCACCCACATCACATGTTCAGCACAAGTCCCCTTACACCACAGGAGGTGCCCTTCCATCATAACCTACCAATGACCTCATCAAATTAATGATGGAAAGGATGCAGACACTAGAAGCATTGGTTTCCAGATCACACAATTCTCTCACCTATGATGAAATTTGTAATGATCCCATTCATCCATCCATTCCTATTCACCCATACCCTGTACATTGGGAAATGCCAAAATTCAACTGCTTCAATAGTAAAGAAGACCCGCAGCAACATTTGCAGTCTTTCAAACATGGGTGTTACCTGATCGCCCATGATGATGCTTTACTCCTACGGACCTTCCCGATGTCCCTAACAGGACTTGCATTAGACTGGTACAATGGGCTACCCATAAATTCCATCTACTCATTTAATCAAGTAGCCCAAGCCTTCTTAGACCACTTCTCAATCAACATTGTTAAGAAAGTCACCATGACTGATCTTTACTCCACATGATAGTATGAAGATGATTCTATCGCTGACTTTTTCCCTTATTGGCATAGCCTAATTAACCAGCTCACATTTCAGTTGCCTCAAATTGAGCTCATAGAGTTGTTTACTCAGGCTTGCGCTAGACACATCTCACTAACCTTGCAAGTGCAGACCTTCCACACCTTTGACGAGGCATTCACCATAGCACAAAAATTTGAGATTCGTGTTATCAAAGAAAAGAAAATTCAGCTACTTAACAAGAACATCACGTTCAAATCAAATGATGCTTCTTCATCTTCGAAACCCTAGAACAACTATTCAAAACCCAAAGGATCGGTCAATACTGTAGTTCTCAAGGCTGGACCCTCTCACCCATCAAACCAAGCCAAACCTTCTTCTAATCTCTCTCCCGTCCAAGCTTTCCAGTTTAGATGAGAACAACGAAAGTATACCCCAATAGGGGAACCTTATTCTTCTATTTTGGAAAAGCTTATTAAGGCTAGTGCCATTACCCTTCCACCTATAAAACCACACACTGGTTTTGACCTTGATCACCCAATGCCCGTGTGGTATAAAGAACATGACTTTTGTAACTATCATCGTGTCAAATGTCATAGCGATGGTAATTACATCACCTTTAAGAATATCATGCAAGAAATGTTAGACAACAGAGATCTAGTCTTGGGTAACCCAAACGCACCCACTAACCAAAACCTACATATCTTCAAGAAACCATTCCCTAATCATGCCCCATCTTCCAACCAAACTAGTGACACTTAAACTAATGATAGTAATGTCTGTGAGGTCCACACCATTTTCAAGGACATACCAGTTGCTTCCCAATCACCCCATATTCCTTCCATAGATGAAATCTTATCTCGAGATCCCCTACCTACATAGGAACCTACTTCATCTACTCCACCCACAGAGGAACCCCCTTATTTTCTCCTTCACCTATGTGGAAGAGCCCATAATTAGCACTCTACCTTTGGCCCCTCAAATTATCCAGCAGTCATCAATGGCACCTATCCTACTCATAAGGGATACATGTCCACTCCCTACACCATCACAAGGAGAGTCTACCTCGTCTAGCCCATCATCTCCTCTACCCATAGAGGATCCTGTAGAAATACCATTGCCTTTAGATGACCATTCTCCATCAGACCTCCAAGATCCTGTTGATCTACTTTCAGATCTCTTACCACGGAGTCTGAAGCTAGCCATTTCCATATTTCTCAAACACATTTTATGGGGATTTCCACTCGATCCACATTGGCCCCACTTATAGCAATACCATTTTCACGCTTGGCCGATTGCCTAGACTATGATGATAGAGCCTTACTTTGGGGACGTCTTCTACTTCCTGCTTCAACCCAAATGCAAGTTGTCACTCATCGACACCTCCACAATTTATCCAAAAGTTTTTCAAGAAACCAAACATAACAATGTCTATTGGAACACCTTCCATGTCATCAGCCACACATCACTTTTCCCAACCCACACACCTATACCCAAACACCTACCCACTGCCTATATCATCTCCTTTACCTAAACCCATCACTACCTTAGGGGTCGTGTCAACATCGAACCTTACTCACCCACCCATAAAATTAGATTTAGCCACATCTTCCCAAACCAACACTAATCTTATTTCAGCCCCTAAAAATAAGATCAAACCTCCTAGGCCTCATACACCAACCTCGCCTACCACACCATTATCACCTTCACCTCTTTCATCCATCTTAGGACCTCACCCCTCAACCCTGGCCAAGAAACCTTCTTCCACCGGTAAACTGGGAATGCAACATCTCACCTCCTCATCATGGCCCTCTAATATACCCAAGTGATCCACACAACCCCCATCGTCACCCGTGACCTTCTTACCACCCATACCACCACTACCTTCCATAACTTCTTCACTACCCATGACACTCTCTTCTCTTCCACTCACACCTTCTACCCAACCTCTACCAACCACCTCCACCGCAACTTGGTTGCCCCCATGGGTAACCCATCCTCTTCCACCATCTGATTTTCCCTCTACATCTTGTAATTGCATGTCACCTTTTCCCAAGAAGGTGTAACCCAAAGCTAAGAATCCGCTACCCTCCAATAAGGTAGTCAAAGCAACCAAACCTTCCATCACCAGCTCTTCTACCCCACCTTTACCCAAACAAATGCCCACAAGACCTAAGACCACTCCACATACTAAACTAGTGGACCAACCCATTCCCTCTCCTGTAAAACCTCTTCCTTCACAATCGGTCACACCTATACCTAAACCCACACTCACCTCCCATTGCGATCCTGTTAGCAGGGTCCTACGCTAAGATTTTAACTAATCTCTTAGAGATTTTTGTCATCACATTACCACTTCTTTGACCTTACGATCCTCTCAAACCCAAACCAAAAGGGTTTGACGAGACCAATATTTGTGCCTATCATCGTGTGCCAGGACATGATGTTGAAAAGTGTAAAGGCCTTGAAAAACCATTCTTATCCAAACTTTGTCCTCCTGAGCACAATTTCGATGATGACGATCTTCTGGATGAGGAACCCATTCCACCTTCACCAATCTCCCAAAATCTTCTTCCATTACCTACTCAATGACCAGTATCTCCACCCCCAACAATTATTTTATCCATCCCCAGAAATTCAAAATTAACATGGTCAACATGTTACCACCCACGCTCAGAAAGACAAGGGAAAAGAAAATGCAGCTAGCCCATCAACCAACCTTGTACCCAACATAACATTTGCACCCACACCCAAAGTCACCATTCGAGGTCCTGCGTATCCTATTTTTGATGGGGTCACACATCGCACAATGCTAAAACAATTACACCAATCCTCCCTCAAAATGTCTTTATATGACCTCATCCAAACCTCTGAGTCACATCGTCAAGCCCTCATGGAGGTCCTTCAATCTATTGAGGTTTTACCAAATGACCCCATGCCCGTAGCCTCCATCATTACCCCTCATCACGTAGCCTCTCTCACTAATTCATCACCTTTCTCTACACATCCACCTACTCACCAAGTAGTCGCCATCAGCTTTTCAAATGAAGAGATCACCCCCTTCCAGTCCAACGATCCCGATCCCACTCTTTTCATCTTTGTCTTTATCGATAATATACATGTGTGAAATGTTATGATTGATGGTGGTACTAGTATTAACATCATCTACTCCCATGCATACAACCAAATGCGCATACCTTCCAATTGCATGCATGGTAACCTCATTATGTTGCTCTCCTTTAATGAAGCCATGACCTCTACCCTAGGTACCCTTATTCTCCATGTCTGCGTGGGTCCCCGCACTGTCCTAAAATGTTTCTATGTCCTAGAAGTGGAGTTACAATATAATATGTTGCTTGGCCAACCTTGGATCTGTGCCATGGGTTATGTCCCTTTGAATTTACACCACTGCCTCAAATTTGAACATGAAGGACATAATTACACCATCCCGGTCGACCCATCACCTTTTAAGACCTATAACATGTTGTACCAGCCCAATGATGTACTTGTCCCAATCAAGGAATTTTTCACTACCCCCACTTCACCTTCATCCACAAGCCAATCCACCAAGACTGCCACTTCACTCTCCCACATTTAACCCTTCTATCCCTTACCGCCATCCTCTACCTCTAACTCAGCTGCTTCCCCATCATCTACTAATTCGTCTATCCCTACTACCCACATATCGACTACTGACCCCTTAGAGGGTGTTTTTCAGATGCCTCACTCTAGGGGAATACCACCTATACAATATTGACACATTCCTACTCCACAAGGGTATGGGAACCTACGTCAACACCCCAGTTATGACTACCATGTAGGCGAGGTTTTTCCTTATGGTCCTTCCCACCTTCACACTAATCTAACGACTTGATAGACTTATAAACCCAAACCTTCCCAAACACAACCGATGACTTACATTTTCACCACCGTTTCGCTCACACTTTCCTGGGTGCACCTGGACAAGGATTTGGCTTCAATTTTTACGAACAAGACCATCATATTGTCACTTCCTGTACCACTCATAAAAACAAATAATGGAAATCAATTCAAAAACAAAACCCTACGTAATGGCATGCTTTTGGTATCCAACTCAGTTTCTCATCACAGTATTACCCACAAATCAATGACCAAGCAGAATCAATAAAACCTTAAACAAAATTCTTATGAAAGTAGTCAATGATCTGGGATGGATTGACATATGATTCCTTTTGCATCACACTAGTATTCACACTTCGACTACTATGAAAAATTTTTCTCTGGTCTATCCTTACCTCTCAAAGTCTAGATTCCATTCTTCACTCACTATAAGACATGCTCAAAGACGATGAATTTTACCAAGATCGTTTGGCCTTGAGTTATTAGATGAACGATGTCTCAATGCTCTTGACCATCTCCAAATATAAAAAAAAATCAAATGTGCCTATGACAAACGTGTTCATGAACGAACCTTTCAGGTCTGACGACCTCATCCTGAAGGAAAATCAACATGTAACCAAAGAAGCAGAAAAGTAAACAGGGAAAATTTTCTCCTAATTGGCTTGGACCCTATATCGTTACCCATGCCTATGGATCAGGTGCTTATCATTTGTCTTCACTCGAAGGTAAACCTGAACCTGCAGCCCCTCAATACCTTACATCTTCGACCATTTTATTATTAACATCAAGTCCTATATCAATTTTTGTCTATTGATCGCTCATCCCTTAAGCACTATTCACCTTCCATATTACTCATTTTTGAGGATCCACGACTAAACAAGAATCATGTGATTACCCGTCACCTTTCATCCTTATCTTCAATATGAGTACCACAGAATCTACTCATAGCATGATTCTCATGGATATTTTTTGTCTTCTTCAAGGTGGAATCCCATGGTCGTTCATCACTCGAAACCAGCTCTTGCCATAGTTAACCTCCTGTGTACTATGGTTTTGTCTTTCTAAACAAGAACCTAATCTTCCCCTATAGTCTTGTCCATGACTTAATCATCCAAAAAAATGGATGTAAATCCTTGATTCAAACTTCCAGCAAAATATGACTTCCTTGAAAGGGACATATCTTCACTCTAAATTCCATAGCTATAAATAGACTACTCCCTTGAAGGAAAGCTATATAAATTCATTGCAAAAATAAGATAAAAATATCCATAAGCTTCCTGCATCGATCAGCTTCGTGAAGACCTCAAGGAGATACTATACTAATCCCATATAGACTTCCCACATTGATCAGTCTATTAAAAATACCAAAAAAACAAATGAAGAAAATGATGAAATTTTTTTCATGGACTTGCCTATTTTTTTATCCTGGGTTTCTTGCTAAGAAAAACATGTTTTCATACACTAAGTTACGCTAAACCACCCATTCTCACCTCATTTCCTTTTCATCCTAATTTCCTCTTTACTCAAGGGACTTTCCACAACCATGACATTTCGTGATTATGTGACTTTCTTCACCCTTAGAATGGTCCATTATGCAACTCCTTTAGGGTCTTACATTCATAAGCCCATCTTGGGTATGGTAGACTCATTAGAGTTCTTATCAATTAGTTGTCTCTTTTTCCACCTCTTACCATTCACCTTCCTCATTACTTATTGATTATCCTACACAGGACCAGATCATCGACACCTATATTTAAAACAACTCAACCATGCCTATGACCTACCATGCCTGTGACCAACTTAATCATGCCTATGACCTACATTCAACCATACCTAACACCTATCAACCCATTCCTCTACTTCATCATAATCTTCCCTAGCTTATGGGAGAACTACATCGGCCTGAGGCCCCTTTTTGTCGGGGCTATGTAGGCAGCACTTCAAGGGCATGGGGCCCTTAGAGGTTAGCTCGGCCACTCTTTACCCTAACCAATTCCCCCTTTCACTTTCCTATTCACATTCTACCTTATTTAGTTTCCATTTTATATCAATGAATGGAAATTAAACCAAACAAGCATCAATTAATACACATTTTTACCACATCATCAAATCATTCATTTATCATTTTCACATTTCCATTATAGCACATATTTGGAAATTTAAACCATAACCTACATATACATCACCATTTGTCCCCCATGTTACCAACAACTTGGACATTAGATCAAACTTAAATCAACCTAACTCCACCATGCCTAAATCAACCTAACTCAATCATGCCTAAACCAACCTGACTCCACCATGCCTAAATCAACCTAACTCAATCATGCCTAAACCAACCTGACTCCACCATGCCTACATCAACCTAACTCAATCATGCCTAAACTAACCTAACTCCATCATGCCTAAATTGGCCTAACTCCACCATGCCTACACGACCTTGACTCAATCATGCCTAATTCACCTAGTTTCCATCACATACACACATAACCTAACTCAAAATTAAATGCAACCTGACACCATCCATGCCTATAAATGACCATCATCTATCAAGCCTACATGAACTTGATTCAATTGTGTCTACAGTCACCTATGTACATCACATACACATAATAATGGAAATTAAAACATCTAGACTATCCATGCAATATGATCATCTATAAATCATAAAGTTCAGTGTATACATACATATGTATATAGATCCCAATAATCTCAAAAACTCTCACTCAGATGCATCCTCACTCATCTTCAGCACATGCAGCCTGGTATATTTGAAAAATACATAAAGAATGGAAATATGTGTAACTAATGAAGCATCTCCATCATAGAATATCATCCATACATGTCCTCGTTAGTGTCGTCCTCCTCCGCTTCCTCCCTTTACAGAATCCCGCTAGTATCTCCCCACCTACCATGAACCTTTGTCTAACATTTAATAGCGCCTCACCTATAGTTTGCATCCATAAACTAGTGGCCTCACCCTAATCCTATCTATGGGCTTATCAACCCCCTTTACTCTCTACACTGTGAGTGCGAGACCTTGTTCTCTCTCACGATAATCTTGTTGTGCTATGTACTCTACATAAGAATGGACATTTATCCATGCAGACATAAGGTGATCTTAATAATATCTCACCTCTCCCATGGCCATCCCTAAACCTAGCCATCGGTAGGGTCTGCAGAGGTGCCATTGGTCTTGGTCCTTGTACCTGTCTCCATCAAGACCCTATCTTCGCTGCTACCTATAATAAAGGACCATGTCCCTGATGCTTGTACCCTATACCTAGGGACCTTTTCCCGCCCTTATACATATACCGATGGGACCCTTGTTCTTGAGCCTATGTAGGTGCTTGTACATGTACCTGGGCATGTAGGGTCATAATCTGTGCATGTGCAGTGGCCAACTAGCCCTGCATTCCTGCAACATGTACCTATAATGTGCCCACCTCTTCATGTGATCCCAATTAGCTGCCCCTATAAACCAGTAATCTAGAGACTATATAGTGCGGCCACCTATCCCTGTAATGTGTCTCTCTGGACTGTGAGGGTAGCAAAATCTAGGTACCTTGGTCTAGGTGGTGATGCTTATAGTTAGGCTACCCACCACCATATATATGCACATATGTTGCAACTAACATCATCAATATTGTCACTTCACCGGCTCCTCCTCCTACCCTGTCCAGCACTTTAGTTCAGGGTGGAGATATAGGTTTCTCTATGTCATCCCTCCTATGTACTACAGAAATGGTGGTGGCACATCCTGGTGTAGCCCAAATTGCCACCAGACTCTATCTAATGGTATCATCTTGTGCTCCCCAACATGACACTCCTCTATCAACCTAAGTAGTTGTAGCACATCCAACTCATCAGCCATGCGATTGTATGATGGATATACCACATACGCCCTCCAGATAATGTCTACTCCAGAAAACCCCTCTAGCATCCACCTCTAGTGGGCTACATCATGTGTATTCCTAGCTCCCCGATGCACTCCACAAATTGGCATCTAGTGATTATAACCAACCCAGACCCTACCTGGCTCAAATGCATCCAGGTGGGGAAAACCAATTGGCTGCATGCACACAATGTGCTTGTAGGCCCAACAGTGAAGAAGGTACAACACAGATTAAACCTCGATAATCTCTCGTAGGCCCATAGCTCCCTGTATAACTACATCAGGTAGGTTGGTGCCCATGTAAACTAAGTCATGTCCTCCATATCACGAAGAAATCCCATCAAATCCCATGGGAATCTCCTACCCTTTGAATCCAATAGCAAAACAACACACTTTCTCCATAATTAAAACAACTAACCACATCTCCTCTAGATGGGCACCGTACATCTCTCCATAGCCCAGGATCATGCTATGAAACCTCATCTCAGTCATCCCCTCTCAAAATACCATCAACATCAACTCCTCCAAGGCCTCTGATGAAATAGATTACACTTGTGCTCCCACTATCAGTAATCTTAGGATCCTGTACACGTCTTCTAGAGTGACTATGATCTCACCTATCGAAATATGGAACATGTTGGTCACGGAATCCCATCTATCGATGAGAGAAAAAATAATATTAGGATCATGCACTATACACCCATAACGTCATATACCAATCAGACCCACGTCAATCATGTTCCTCTAATCCTCATCGGTCATGTCACCTTGCACCACTAGCAATAGCAGTGGAACTCTATCCTACATCCATAGTTGATCTCTTGCCTACATCCAAATAATCACACTATTGTTAAACCCATAACCATTTCCATGACACCCCTTACTTGACTAACCCATTCCTGTAATTCCTCCATATTTTCCTTCCCTGTAACCTTTGTAACCATACCCTACCTACCATAAACCCACTTACATTTACACCTCACATTTTCCAACCCCATGAGACTCTTTTCTGACCTCATTTTCCTTAAAATCTTTACCGAACCTCGGTTCACTAGTAACTGGCATTCAGTCATCTGTCATTTTAGCGATGTCGGCTATATCTTATCTGATGTTCGTCCAATTCATGAACCGACGTCGCATCAGTCACTATCACCACACCAAATCTAAAAATGCCCATTTTCTTTCCTAACAAAGATTCTCAAACATTAACCTAACAAACCTATTCCACCCTACCCTCCCCTACCCTAAACCCATCCCCACCCCCGTTTATCCTACCTAGGACTTATCCACTCCCTCATTTCATCAATTTTAACCAAAAATTTAATTATAATCCCCACTCAAATATCCCTACCCATATCCCCATTTTTCCTATAAAAAATACATAGAAAGAATTAGATCTTACCTCGTCTTGAAGTTGTCTATGTGGTGGCACGTGTGGCCACTACACTGATGGTCCACCTGAACCCTCTCTCACCTCTACCATGTCAAAATCTGCTTCAAATATCTCCCCCAATCAACTCACTTTTCCCGATCTCATGGACCCGTCTACCTAGCTCCCCACTCCAACCGGATCTCTCCACTTTAGCTGGGTAAAATCCCTTGTACTGTCCTCTCGAAAAGGTACAAAAGTCTGGTGCTCTGTCATTTTCACTAAAGCTAAAGCAATACAAATGAATCCATATTATATGGATTTTTCTTTTTAAATCCCGAAATTGATATGACTGATGTCAGTCAAAGTCATGGCCTACCCAAATGACATTGTTCATTACATAACTGGCATCAGTTACCTCTCATTCCCCTTATACCATCTTTTATCCATTTTGACCCACAATTATTAATACCCATCACCTTGTACCCTTACCTTCACTTCTTTCCACATACCTACAAACCCCACTTACCCCTCTATTACCTTTTCTACATCTTAGGAGTTATCATTTTACCTATAACTTGGCCTTAACCCATGTGCCATTACTATGTATACCTTGACCCTGAAGCCACTTTTTTTGAAGTTCGACCCTCCTTGTCCTCGACTGTACCTTACGATGTGGTTACCTGTATTATTCGGCCTACCAACCTTACCTTGCCTATTATCCATGTTGTTTATCCTAACCTAAACCTTTGGTGTACCAGGAACATAAGTGAAACGTTCCTACACCTTACCTCTATTGTGTTTCCACACCATATCCTATAGCTTGGATACCAGAATCACTTCAACCCTATTTGGATAGACCTATCGACCTTAGATGATGTAGAGTTTGAAATCTTCTCAACTGGGTACCAAGTCACAATTTCTAACGCATGTGTGCATTCAATTGCCACTACCTTTGACCCTAGCCCATTTACCTGTTTACCCAATTTGACCTATTATATTTACCCAATGCACCCACTGATCTTCATTTTCTTAGCTCCTTACTTTATCAAACCACTCACAACTTTTGTCTCTCACCTCATCGGTTCCTAGTTTGAGGGGGGTTACCTTCACTCATGCTTGGGGCAACACCACCCTCACTTACACTCGACACAACCATTTCCTATTTTTGTCAGTTTCGCTTACTAATACAAGCCACATGAAGAAAAGGGGAAAAATTTAGACACCAAAATTGGGTCACACTCCCCTTGGTCCCCTTTCTAATAACCAACTTAAACACATTCACCTAACCATGACCCTTATCCCCCACATTAATATTAATTTAATTATTTACAATTAAATTAATACCCATCCTCACCCCATTTATTAATTTAATTTAGTTACTTTAATTAAATGGATACACACCTCACCTAGACACCTCACCATAGACCTATTCATAAAATGTTTCCATAAATGAATAAGACTTAGTTCAATCCTAAAAATCAAGGCCTATTATTCCTCTAACTACCTTCCCACTCATAAAAACATAACACCAATTCTGATCTGTGAATAAATGGACAGACTTGGCCCAAAATGATTGCAAGATCTGTTATTTTTAGCAAACCTAGGGAATCCCGCCTTAACTGACACTGGTCATCCTGTAACTGACGTTGGTCAACTAGGAACCATTGTTGGTTACCATTTATTCAATTTGGTAACCTTGTTTGTGGGTTGGCACATTCTGGAATCGAAGAGAAGAGAAAGGAGTTGCATGTAAGTAGAACTAGAGCCTTTTGTGTACCTACAAACTTCCATAGCCAGCACTAGGGTAGATCTAGAGGTATTTCACTCATGGTAACATTTAAGGAAGCACCATTGTGGAACCAAGTTCCATCCCACCAATCAATCATCACCACCACATAGCCATTGGACCTATAACACCAGTAAGTACGTTTATCACCTATGTTATTTTATCCTTGTCCTATTTTAAAGGTTTTTGTCACCTTTGTTGTCATTTCTTACTTGCATTCCCTTTTCCCCACTATTCCTCTTTCTATAAACTCAACCATTCCTCCACCCACACCATAAAACCACCTATACCTGACCTCTACATATTTATGAGTGTTCCTAAGATCCCCATATACCTCATTATGCCCTCTTGTCATCTTTCTTGACCTCATCTCAAACCCCACTAACAAATCTTATTGAGTCTTATCATCCCGCCTCTACCGACGCCAGTTACCCATAACCATCATCGGTTCTACCTAACCGTGATTAGTCATACCTCGACCAATGTCAGTCTCTGTGTCTACCAACACTATGTAAACCAACAACCACATACCTACCAAGACAACCCAAACACCTTACCCAACCCTGCTAAGACCCTGTCTGTGACCCATAAACCACCTAAAAAACCAGCAACTTGACCTAAAGACCTTGACCCACATCATTTTTAGTGTTTAAATGGATCGACACTGATAGTGATCTAAGGTACCTGAATCATAATACTAGCACTAGATTCGTTTATGTACACATTTCAGTTACTTCATAATTTGTTTTATAAAATAGTGGTTTGAAACCTTCTAGGAAGTATCACACTTCTCGGATCTAGTATACGCTAGGCAATCCACTGTCATGTATTATTTAACTCTTATTTGGTGGTCTTGTTTTCTATTTCAGATAGTTCCTCCCAACCAAAAGGAAGGATTGAGAAGTCAAAACACGCACATCAACCTCTAAGCCAACACAACAAGTATTCCTCTTCAACCCATAACATTATTTGTTTCATCATATTTCAAAACGTAAAGAAAATGGTGAAACAAAGGGCTTTAAAGAGTGAAATATTAGTCATGATTCAATCCATGAGTGGAAGAACCTTACCTACCAGTTACAATATTACAATAAGGGAAGAAAATAGTTTCATTCAGGCATGAAAGTTAGCTCCTAGGCTGCCCGCACCCTTATTCCCAGAAATGCCTCACGCAACCCAAACTTCTATTGTTCATGTTCCTAAGCAGAGTGGTCAACATGTTGCATCTACATCATATTCTCTTACGCATCAAAATGAGGATGAAGAAATGAAAGATCTAATTAGAAACTTGTTCAATAAATTTATATAATTAGAAAAGCAGTAGGCGCAAGCCTTTAGAAATAATTCTAATCAGGGATATAACCAAATCCATCAACCCTTCAGAAATAAATATGTAAACCAAAGATATGGAAAAAAAATTATAGATGACATGCTGATGCGTACCTTCCCTTGTAAGTAGTTCCTCCTATGCAACCTCTTCCATTGTCTAGTGCAAGCCACACACTAGTTCAAGTTCAGAACATTATGGAGCGAGAGTAAGAATGATGCTTTCCTTGCAATATGCCTCATAGTTAGAATAACTGTGCCAATGCTACATGCACAGAGGCTTACATGATTCAACCCACTTCTAACTGTGACCCTTCCACAAGCGTAAATGAGCCTGACAATTAAGAAATACCAAAATTTCCTAAAGCCAACCTTATGTTCTTTGGTGCTGAAGACTTCGGTGTAATTAATCAAGCTGTAGATGACACAAATAGACAGTGTACGGAGGTTGCTAATAACATAAGGTACAATAAAAGAATGCTTTAGTATAGCTCACAACCTTCAGTTCCTGCAACACATGTTGATCCTCAAAAGTAAAAAGATGCAACTAAGCTACCCAACAGTCATGGTGTGAGAAATCCTACATGCAATATTCTGCGCAATGATCCAACACAATAAGCATGCGCCCCTCTTTTGATATGTCAAGCCTCTGTGTAGGCTAAGGCCCCTTCCTTTGCACCTAAACAATCAAGGAAAGATTTTGTTGTGCCTCAAATGTATAAGTCAATGGGCCTCTCATTTAACATTATCAACTATATGAATAATAAAAATGTAAATGTCACAATGTGGGATACCCTAGCCATTCCATATTAGCGTGATCTTATTGACATGAAGCTCTGACGTAAGCTCCTACACATTGATCCAAATGTCCAAAAAACCCTATGCTACTGTCAACATATATGTCAAGATAGAGGAGAAAGCATGTAATTAAGCTTGTCAAAATCCTACCCTTTCTATATGTCATTAATCATAGGAAAAACACCTTATGTAGAATTGTATGATTGACTTCAGGTGCCTAGTACTTTTGTCATGCCTAAGAAAATCATGGTGATGTCCTAGGTCTTAAGTATACACCCCTTTTTCCAAACGAGTCTTATAGATCGATGGCCTATCTATCACCACTTTAAGATTCATCAAGGGTCTTGAGTTAACCCTCCATGCATGTCCAAGCTTCACAATAACTCAATATGTGTCAATCATTTACCTACCTCCTTTATTTTCCTTGTGTCTATCAAGGGGATTTCACTGCTAAAGTAGGTGGCTACTTATCTTCTGATCGGTCTCATATGTTACTTAGAACAAGGTATGGTATCTAGTTTACCATACAATATGAACCTATATTTTCCTATCATGTTGAGTTGTATGACCCATCCCCTCTCCAAGTAAATTTCCTAATCAAAGAAGGCCAAGAGCAAGTTTAATTTTATGAAGAGCATGGCCTATTCCTCCTCCTCTACCTAATTTATTGCTAGATGAGTGGGTAGAGAGGCATCAAAAATTTGATCCATATGTTGAAGAGCTTGAAGCCTTTGAAATTGGACTTGGAACTTATTGCATCCTTGAAGATGAAGCTATGTTTCCACATGCACTCAATTAAAATGAAGACAATTCTAATCTATGGAAGCTATACTTTGATGGATCTAGAAGCAGAAATGATGTAGGCACAGGTGTTGTTCTCATTTCTACCAATGATGAGAAATTCTTCTTCACATGCTCCAAAAATGTGGCAGAGTACAAAGCACTGGTGCACGGCCTTCTCATTGCTGAGAAGAGATAGATTAAGGTGCTGTGGATATTTGGAGACATAGAATTGGTCATCCAATAGGTCATAAACAAGTGCATAATAAATAATAAGCTACTCAAAGCTTATAAGCATAGAGTTTAGGACCTCCTTGAGAGATTTGATGCTCTGAATCTACAGGTAGTGCCAAGAAATATGAACAAGGAAGCATATCAGATGGTTGTGCTTGGTTCACAATTCTCACATGCTAAGGATTTTGTCAAAGGTAACACGTAACATATAAAAATGGTGATTAGGCCATCTATCCCAGAAAAAAATACATGCTGGCAAGTTTTTGATAGTGATGTGTAAATTTTCTAGTTCATTCAGAATGAAGTTGAGTTCTCTTCAAACATGCAAGCTAACTTGCATGACAACTATGGTGACCAATTTATTCAATTCAAGACAAATAAGTTTCCTAAACGGTTGGTTACCTTAGAGAAAATTTTTATCCCTGATGATGAGTTCAAGGGTGAATAAAAATATATGTGTACAGTGAAATAATACTGCTCCCTAGTCACTATTGCACATGTGACAAGGAATTGCTGTTGAGTAAAGATTACGTGCATGATGAAAAGCAGGCCTTTATATCTCTATGTTAAAATCACAATGATATTTTCTCATGGGAATATGAAGACCTCAAATTATTTGATCCAAGTGTTTCTCAACACTCCATTTACCTTGATCTAAGTATCAATCCCATCAAACAAAAGTAAAGGCTAGTCAATCTAAGGATAGAGCCCCTGATGATGAAAGATTTGTCTAAACTCATTGAGGAAAAGATAATATTCCCCATCAAATACTCTACTTGGGTCACGAATCTTGTTCCAGTGTGCAAGAAGAATGGTGAAATCAAACTTTGCGTCGATTTTAGAGATTTGAATAAGGAATCCTTGAAGGATCATTATCCTTTTCCTTCTATGGAGTAGATTTTGTAGATAGTGGCTAGTGTGCAAAGATTTTCCATACTAGATGGGTATTCTGTATTGAATCATATCATGGTCAAGGAAGAGGGTCAATTCAAAACAAATTTACAACCAAATGGGGGTGATCTTATGCATATCAGAATATTCCCTTTGGTCTTCAAATGCAGGCGTAACCTTTCAACGTGCCATGGAAATTTCCTTCAAACGATATATCAATGAGTTCATCCTAGTCTACTTGGATGACATAACTGTCTTCTCAAAGTAGAGCATGGATCACATGGTGCACACTTGGAGAAAGTCCTTTGAGAGATGTAGAAAATTTGGGGTGTATCTTAACCCCAAGAATTGAAATTTTTCTATGGCAAGGTAATATTTTAGGCCATGTGGTCTCTAAGGATGGTATTGTTCTTGATCCTGAAGCATGTTTCTACCATCCTTGCTCTCTCCTTACCGGTGCACAAGAAAGCCTTACAGTCATTCCTAGGAAAAATCAATTTTGTTAGGAGGTTTATTCCTAACTTTGTAGGACTCATAAAGCCCATCACCCTAATGCTAAAAAAGGACATAGTCTTCAGATGGACAACAGAGGGAAAAAAGAGCTTCAACAAGATCAATCAAGAAATTGCTTGTACGCCAACACTCATCAATTTGAATTATGCCAAGGATTTTTTACTTTATGCTTATGGCACTGATGTGAGTGTTACTACTCTCTTGAAATAAGAAAATGAACAAGGAATAAAAAAACCAGTGGCCTTCTTCAGTCAAATAATGAAGGACTATGAATTGAAATACAATCACATGGAGAAACAAGTCTACACCAATGCACGTGCTTAAAAAATTCAAAAGAGTTCTTGCCACAAATATTGTTAAGGTGCTTGTTTCACACTCAGGTGTGAGAGACTTCATCATGGGGGTAGAAATCAGTAAAAAGAGAGCAAGATGGGTGACCAAAATCATGGAATACGATGTGAGTATAAAGCCACAAAGCTAGTTAGAGGCAACACACACAGTAAGAAGTTTGCTGAGGATGCATAGTATGAACCTAAGACCTCATTATTTAGTAATGATGAACTCCCACACACTGAAGCTGAAAAAAGTGTAGATCTTAGTGCACACAACTGGATGAAGGACATGATCACATTCCTTTCCAATGGCGCATATCCTCCTAGTTTAAACAAATGAAAGAGGCGACATTTGAGGTTGCAGTCTATTCCATATACACTGATTGATGACACCCTCTACAAAAGAAATATTGATGGCGTGATGCTGACATGTATTGATGGTGCAAAAATTGACAAAGTGTTAGCAAAATTTCATGATGGATTCTCTGGTGGACACTTCTCTGCCAAAGCAACAATGATTAAGATCATCAAGGTAGTATACTTTTTGCCTACCCTCTTCGCATATGTGCACAAATGGGTCATGAAATTCAAAGAATGCATTTTCTTTGTAGGAAAGAAGAAATTGACAGTGCTTCCCCTTCGACCAATCTAAGTGGATCATCCTTTTTTGCAATGGGGTATTGACTTCATAGGCATGATCAATCATCCTTTAATCTTTATGAATAAATGGGTTTTAATGGCTACAGACTGCTTCAGTAGATGGATAGAAGCTGTTGTGCTCAAAGAATCAACCCAGTCAGTCATCCTTGAATTTCTTGAGGGCATTGTAACAAGGTTTAGTATTCCTCAAACCATTATCTCTGATAATGCAAAAGCCTTCCTTGGTACCAAAATTTTTGATTGGGCACTAAGCCTGGGAATCTACTTGAAAACTTCTTCCAACTATTACCCCTAAGGTAATGGCTTAGCAGAATAAAAAAATAAGAACCTAATCAGAATCATGAAGCGGAAAATGAATATCAACCAGAGGTAGTGGAATAATAATGGTCTCACGTGTGCTATGGGAATACAAGAATCATAATGAAGAAGCCAATAGTAACTTCTCCTTATAAGTTGGTTTATGGTAAGGAAGCTAGAATCCGTTTATCTCTTGAGTTACCTTCATTAGAGCTTATCTAACAGTTGGAGTTTAAGGGCACGGATTAGAGAGAAATCAGAGTGGCATAGCTGGTTGAACTTGAATAATTAAGAAACTATACCATAATCAAGCTAGAAAAACATCAATAATCAACAAAGAAGTGGTTTGACAAAAAGGCTAGGACTCAAGATTTCAAAGTTGGTGACTTAGTCTTAAAGTGGGATGCTGACAGAGCCAAGTGAAGCCATTCAATGTTTGATGTAGTTTTGAGTAGCTCATACATCATCAATTTGTGTAAGGAGGCCAACTCTTTTGAGTTGTCTCATCTTGATGGAGGCACGTTATCATTCTCATTCAATAGGATTTATCTCAAACCCTTCCATTAAGTCTTCTACATCATTGTACATATTAATGTAGTTTCAATTCCTCTAAGTGTGTTACGAGAACATTATTTCATTTGTATATAGTTATTTCTCTCACATGCTCCTCACGCGCACTCTTCTTTTGCTTCTAGGATGTTAGTTATCTTCGAGTAGTTTTCAATAGTTTTACAGGATTCAGGATAGAGTTCAAAAAAAAAATTCAAATGACTTCAGGGGTAGTTCTTCAAGTTATAGATTAGAATTTCATATTTTCAGGCTGACTCCATGCCCAATAGATGCTCTAGGGTACTGATCTCATTCACCTAGCAGGTAGATGGCCCTGAAAGTCACCAAAATGTTGCCCAAAATAACTCCCCTAGTTATTTTGACAGCTTACATCCCCATTTTGGCTCTGAGTTTTAAATATTACAGGTTGTGTGCACTTTGGTTATCCCTTTGGCACAATTCTCTGGGTTACAGTTTCCTCGCGTGCCCTTATGAGATTTTCTCTTCATGCATGCCTTCCACTTTCCTACCTCATTCCTCTATCTCTTTCATTTCCTCTGCGCGTACTCTTGGCACATCCACCTTCTTACCAACAGTTTATGCACCTTCCTCGTGCATATCTGACTTTCCTTTTAAAATTGGCCAAGTCTCTGATATTATTGTGTGCCCCTCTCCTTTTTGCCATGTATCATCTTATGCATGCTCATGCCCTGTCTATATACTTATCTCCTATAAATAGGTTCACATTATTCTTGCATGCATTACTTCCGCACGCATTCTCTTTGCTTTCTTCTTCCACACTTCTCCTCTCCATGCACACTTTTGTGCATCCTTTCACACCAGTTACTATGCCATGTGGCAACCTATTAGAATGAGTGTATAGCACACAACCATCAAAGCACACCAACATGGTGTTGAATCCTTATAACGAACCAATGCATGGGATACAAAAAGGAAACAACAAAACAAATGTATAGTTGGATAATATTCCAAACAATCAGCATGCACCATGTGTCATTGCGTGTTCAGATTCCACTGTAGCCTTCAAATTTCCATAGCTTTTGCTATAGGGCTCTGACACCTACACACCTAGGATTTTTTGAAAGTTGCTGATGTAGGCTACACTCTAGATCACTGGAATTCAAATTTCGGTGAGAAGTAGGAAAATGTCCCTCATGCCATTAATACATGATATGATCATTCCAATCACCCGATTTGATTCAAATTTTCTTGTCCTTCCTTCTCCTACATGCCAAATAGTCATGGGGAAATGCATTTGATGGATTTATAGGTGGATTTGTAGGCATTCATTACTGGTTGTTGGTGGTTGAAGATTCAAATCTGATTTTCTCTCATTTTTCCTCCTCTTCTCTCCTTCATCCTTCTATAAATGTAAGAGCATTTCTCATTGTAAAGGGTTAGACATATTGGATCCTCTAGTATTACTAAGGGTTTTAGTTCTTTACATTTTGAATTACATGCCTTTAGATCTGGTCTTTACATGTGGATATCGGCCTCATACACCATTACAATAGGTTGTGAATTTCTTAAAGTAATAGAAACATTGTTTTGTGGCTATCTTCTACCTTAACTTGTTCTACATTTATTTTACGTTGTGTTCTCTCCATGCTTTCTCAAGTCCCTTGCATCTTCTTTTCTAATTGTGCCTCATGAAAGTGATAATGTGACTATGTTCTGGTCTATGATACACATGTCTAGCCTTATTCTACACATTTTGTTTCATTCTCACTAAAAAATAGATCGTGTTTATCCCCCTTTATTTTTGGTGCTATTTCCTCCCTTAGATTAGTTTCCCGTTTCCACATATCCTTTTATTCATGGTCCATTGGTATGTTTATATTAGCATTTCCATTTCAACATTGGGAGTAGCAATATCAATAGAAGTAGGTAGAGGAACTAGCCTTCTCCAGAGGTCTATCTCAAGCACGCAAGGTCCCACAACTTAGAGACAGTCCCATTGTTGCCTCAATGGCCTAGTTTAACTTGATCTGGGATGGGTGCAAGTTTGAGCTCCAATAGTGCTCATAAGTTTTCCTCAAGCTCATACACCATAATTCACAAAATTATGTGCAAAATCTTTATTTGATAAACGAATAGTTTATTACGTTAAATATTTGAAGTTGTTATTGAGTGAAGCTATATCTTAGCTGGAGTTGATTCTTATTTTTGGTCCCATTCTTATTCAATTTTTAATATTTTTGACATGATCCATCATCTTTACACTGACATCATTATGAATTTCCATTACCTTTTATTTCCTTTTTATTTTAAAATGATAACACACTTTTATTATTTTTAAAGAGCCCCTTGATTATTTACTAATTCTATTTTTGAATTTCCTTAAAAAGGTTATAGGTCACCTATTTTTATTCACTATTTGGTCATTACTAGATACAAACTTGTAACTCTTGCCTTGAACATATCTAATAAATCCTTAAAAATGTAGGTGATAACAAGTTGTGCTAAAATGTTTGGTTTATGTTCACACCCATGAGCATGAAAATATCATTAATAAATATGATCTTGAGAGGAAATCAAAGATTTCAGTAATGAATAGTGAATTTGGAGGGGAGAAACAATTGTCTAAATCAACTATCAACTAGGATCATTTTATGTCGTGAAGGTCTACGTTGTCTTTGTATCAACCCTAAATATTACAAAGCATTAACTCAATTAGTATTGATTATTACATGCTACAAGACATATAATAAAACAAACATTTATAGATTTGTAGTAGATATTATGTTATTTGCAAGCATGTCAAATTTATATAGCAATTAAAAACACAAGGAGGGTTAGAAAGATGATTTAACTATCTCAGACTAGTTTTAGATTGTACCACTTTCAAATATAATAGGTATAAAGGATATTGAATGATCACAGATCAATTTTTCTTCATAAATTTCATACATGGGAAAAACCATACAAAAGGTTAGGACCAGATCCCACAAATCAAAATTTCCTACTATGTTGGACTATTACCTCACCAAGATCTAATTTTTCGGGGTTCCTTCATTATCACCTATGCCACACTTTTATATGTTCAGATTCACCTCTATTTTTCACATGTACCTGAAAAACAAACATATTTTACTGCAAGAACCTCATGCACTTATTAGATATAAAAATAGAGTATGTAAATGTTTGAGCCACACTAACCTCAGATGTCACCCAATTCGTGAGTCACTGAGTGTTGCACCACATTTCAAACTCAATGTAGTTCTCCTAGAGCGTTGTTCCAATGTACATGTAATCTAGAACCCTTGACCTAGAGTTTCCCTTGTGCTTCCATACCAATAGTGTTAAGAATTTTCGCTCATGAGCTATTAGTTAGTAGTTAATTATATTGTGTGAGACTATTATGTGAATTAGATGTAATTAGTTTATACTCATATTTAGATAGTTGTTTGAATAACTTTCGTAATAGGAGTTGGAGAGATATTTATGGAGTGTGTGTAAACAAGGGAAATTAACAAACAAAAAAAGATAAATAAATTAAACATTGATTATACCTTCACTCTGGATCCCTTGCAAACCTCAAGATAAGACCATAGAAGCTTTGAAACTTATTTGATCTTGTTGAATTTTGGATTGTGGATGCTCTTTGATATGAATCTCCAAAGGAATTTACAAATTCTACGAGAAAATTTCACAAGGATGCATACGTAAAATTGGTAGAAATTGGATGCAATTTACTCAAAGCTTCAGGGATAGATTTACAAAAGAAATGGATTGCTTTTATAGTTGAGGGTAGAGCCATGAAAGGTGGATGAAAGATTAACTAAGCTCCAAGTTAATGGTTAAATCACCCAGGTCAGAAATAAGACTTGGCAATTGGTAGTTATAGATTTAAAGGGGCAATGGACATTTGGAATAGCAGAAGTTACATCCAGCATTTGAATTGCATGTACAATCCAATTGCCCCACAGTTCTAGGAATCTAGAAGTGGAGTCCAAGTGGGATAGGGAAGAGTAGTTAAAGTGTAGTTGACGTGAATAGGTGGAATTAAATAACTAAATTCAATTAGTATTTAATTATGAGGAGATAATGAACCATTTAAATAAATAAATATTTAATTATATTATCTAGAAGGTGTTAGGAATTAATTTAATTAATTCCAAGAGCATGATAGAATTAAATTAAATTAATTAGTATTTAACTGTGAGGATATAATTAACTATTTAAATAAATAAATGTTTGATGATTTTAGCTATAAGGTGTTAGGAATTAATTTAATTAATTCCAAGGGTGTAGTAGAATTAAATTAATTTAATAAGTATTTAATTGTGAGGAGATAATTAACTATTTAAATAAATAAATGTTTAATTATATTAGCTAGAAAGTGTTAGGAATTTAATTTAATTAATTCCAAGAGCACGGTAGAATTAAATTAATTAATTCGAAAGGGTAAGAATATAGCTTAGGTAATAGAATTAATTTTTATTAATTCTAAAAGGGAGTATTTGAATGAAAAAATTAATTTAATTAATTTCTAAGGAGTATATTGCGATAGGCTATAATTAATTTAATTAATTCTATTTGGATAAAGGTGGACTAGAAATATGTATGTATTTTTTCTGTGTCTAAATTTGTCCCTCTTTAAAGTGCTATTATGAAGTAATAGTATTTTAAATATATTAGACACATGCAAATTAGCGAGCGGAAAGTGGTGAAGTGTTTGGATGCCCCAATAGGATATGATGGTAAGGGAATACACCCTTAAGTGGGTGGATGATGCAACAAGGCAGTGGATGACCGCTTGATAGGAAAGTGTAGTCACAAAATCAAACGTTTACTCTTACATTTATACCGCTAGGTATATTAATTTATATATGGATCTTGTGTGATAAAATTATTCACTAGTGACCCATCCTTAGGTCTTGTTGTCTCTCAGTCAGTCGTCATTGTGTTTGTCTAGTTCAATTGTCACATGTCTCTATAGATTTGGGCATCTTTTAGGATGTCTTAGATGTCATGTTTTACTTGTTTGTCACCTTTGTGTCTGCTCTAGGGTGCCTAGGGTAGTACTGGGGCACCTTGGAGTGCCCGAGTCTATGATTTTAGGTGCCCATGTCATCATGATTTCTGGTCTTAATTTCTATGTTCAAGATCAGTCCTAAAAATCACCTTTTGTATTCCCCTAGGTCGTAGTCGGCAATTTTGGGTCATTAGTGTCGAAATTTGAGCAAGAGATCCCTATATAAACAAAGCATACTCACTACATTATGGGCAGACATCTTACACATCAAGGGAAGCTATCTACTAAGGCAAGGGACTGCATTTGGGCTTCTTCTACATCTGCATATCACAAACATATAGGGGAAAAGGTTGTATTCTTTCTATTCCATCCACCATTTTTGCATTCTACATCTAGTTACTTCCCCTATTATTGTGCCATTGGCACTAGGGAATCCTAGGCAAAAAAATTGCACACACACTCACATAGAACTACATTGGGTCCGAAATGTAAAGTCATAACACTCATTGGCAATGTAGGCCAGTCTCCTATTCTGCATTCTTATTTTTTAGGAATTGATGCTTGGATAGGGTTTTTAATCTTCATTTACAACGACATATATGACACCACACGGTGACACTTGTGTGACAATGAGTGAAGTTAAGATAGAGCCTTTGCGACACCTCCAGTTTCAGATCTAGAGCTTCTGTACAGTCTACAACACCCAGATTACAGACCAGGGCACCCCTAGGTGCCCCAGTACACCTCCAGGCACCCCTAGTATAGACATATTCAGTTCCTGCCCTTCCTGAGCCCTTTCCATTATAGTTTTCCTAGTCCATACACCAATCTACAACATTTCAACATACAACCGGTTAAGTCATTTATAGGTTAGTAATATATCCCTCTTATTTCCATTATTTCAATATATATGATCAAATATAAAAAACAAAAATAGTTAGTCTTCCATATTCCATTATAGCACTTAGTTTTCTATTTAGATTAACTATTAAAATAGATTAGATAAATCCATCTTTCCTATTTTTAGTTAATCATTTTGGTGAACCCGATCTTTCGAACACTTTCTGTCTTCCTTCTTTCATACCTTAGTGTTAGCATTGTTCTTTTTTCTTTTTCTTCTCTTTCATTATGTCACATTTTAGTGTAAACCCTATTTATGATGAGGCTGCCATAGTTGAGCTTAGGGCTTTATATAGTGCTCCCATGATTTTACCTCCCGCTACTCAAAAGCTTCTTCTAGAAGGCCAACAACAGGTACCTACTAATCCTGTTGATTCTCCCATTGGTATATGCCTTGTTGATGATCTAGTTTCCTTTACTCACTGCACACCATGTCACCCCATTGCTTATGACCCTTCTTATTCCTCTCCTAACACACCACCTGATGTTCTAGATCCATCCATCATTGATTATTTGCTAGGTATTGAATCCCAACCTCCACCCTCTCTTTCCACCATTCTTCCTACTCCATGCATGTCTTCTACTCCTCCTATTCCTTCTAGTCCCACCCCTACTTCAAACATACATTCTCCTTCATATTATGTTGATGATCCCATTGACCCTTGTGTTGACCATGCCATTTCCCATGAAGATCACATTACTATTGATTCCCATCATGAATCTCCTTCCTTCTATACTACTACAGGTGACTCTTCGATTCCATTATCATCCTCTTCCAAGGTTACCTCTACTACTATACATGAATCCAATCCAACCATTTCTCCTTCCCTCTCTAGTTCTCCTCTTGTCTCGTCTCCCATCGAAGCTTATTCTTCACCTACTTAACCTATTTCATCTACTACTACCACATCACCTCTTGACATCCCTATGATTACCCACAATGGCAAGCTTCAACCACTTAATACATTATTACCCACTAATACTATTCCCTCAAAATATATTCTCTCCATTATGCATGTTGAAGGTCAACATCAATCACAATTCCATACTCTCACTTTAGAAATCCGAGCTTATTACGCTTCCATTGACAACAATTCTCTACATGGCAATCCAGTCCCTAAAAAGATTCACAATTCTGCCTTTCCAAAAAAATTTTCCATGCCTTCTTTCATTTACTTTGATGGCACCAGTGATCCTCATGCCCACATCCTACATTATCACACACTTATGGCTAATTATTCTAATGACTGATTATTGCTTAAGGATTTTCATTATAGTCTCACAAATGATGCTTTACAATGGTATACACACTTACCTTCTGGGTCCATTAGTACTTTCTATGACATGGAGGACGCTTTCCTCCATCACTTTATTCTTAATAATGACCCTAGGGTTACATATGAACACCTTCCCACCTTACACCAAGACTCTTCTAAACTCGTTAAGGAGTATATCTTACGATTCAATGCTTGCATACACCAACTTATCTTCCAGCCTAGTGACTTAGAAAAGAAATTTATCTTTTGTCGTGGTCTTCTCCCACCACTTAAGCTTAGAATCCAATATGATACTTGTGAATCATTCATTCTCTTGTGCTATAAGGTTATTGATCTTGAGCAAGACATTTCCTCCACACAAGACCCACCACTTCCGCATGTTGATCCATCAGGCCCATCTATTGTTCCTCCTCTACCACCTCCTATTGAACAATCGCAATCACTTCCATTGCTACCTAAATCCCTTCCTAAACACACTCAACCTCCTTTACCTCCTCCAACATGTTCTCCTCCAACTCCACCTCCACATGCCACTTCCATTATTCCACCTCCTTATCCAACACCTTTATATTTCTCACCTGATTCACGACCACATGATATCCTCCACATTCTCCTTAATGAACACTTGATTTGGCTACCCTCCAATCAACATCATCCACCACACCGATTACAATGACAGCCTGATCAACACTATTGTAATTATCACCATATTTCTAGACATAGGGATAATGATTGTCTTGCCCTCCGTGAACAAATACAACACCTTGTAGACTCTGGCACTATCTCTTTGCTCCTCAGGAGTGTTCATTATCTTCTTCTCCTCATCCACATCGACATCCTCTACTTCAGCCTTCACCACCTAATGTGCACTTCACTCGTCACGCTCCACCACTACATGTTCATTCTCCACCTCATTCATCATTTTCCCCTCCACATACATTACATTCATTCTATCCACATTATCCACAGTTCCACGCCACTACACCTCATGGTTTTCCACCCACTTCCACATATCCCATATACACTACACTTGACACTCCATTCAGTTCACCCATTCCACATGTTTCCACCTCCACCTGTCACCATGGTCGTCGGTAGGTGATTCTTCTCACCTTCCCCCCAATGAAACACTTGTGTTCTTATGGTTCTTACATGACTGTTGAGGGATTAGTTTAAGAATCTTTCATCACGTGCTCCATCATTCATCTAGCGCACCTCAATCACTTCCTGATGATGCACTCTTGCTTACGTTTCTCATACTTGACTGTTGAGGGGTCTTATTCCATGAGCCTATTTGTCCATATGCTTGGGGGCATCGCTACTTCTCCTCCCCTATTATTTCATCATCCTTATCATATTTCACATTATATTATCCTATTACATTATTACATTCACTATCATACATACGATCATATTTTCACATTTATTCTATTATCACATCATATACATTTCCTCTACACTACATATTTTCTACTCATCATATTTTTGTCATCTCATCAACATTACCATTAGTTATCTACATCATCATTCACCATACATATTCAATCTACCACAACTAATAGTTATCACATCATATTAAATTTATACACATCACATACACAACAACACACATGCTCGGATAATCAACATAACACCATACCATATTCATTACACCACAATAGCAACACAATGCAAATATTGATCTCATATATATCAAAAATAGGTGTCTATACATATAGTGTTTCATACGATCATCATCAAAAAAACATATTTCATCATTGGGGGGAAAGGCCCCCTACATCATATACAATCATCACTCTCAAACCTCATCATCACTATCACTCTCATATACTATGAGAGCCCTAGAACTTGATGCCTTTCCACCCATGTGACACCACATTTCATGGCCCCAAAACTTCTCCACCTACCTTTGTAGTATGCCTATCTCCATAATCTATTGCGAAAAATTCCACTCCAAATCTATATAACTGTTGAAAATGTCCTGTACCAAAGGACCACCACCTACTACCTCTTAAACACATGCCGAGTCTCCTCACATGCCTCATCCCTCTCACTAAGCAACACCATACATGTCATCAACTGCCATGGCCACTGGCTCAAATAAATGGGCATGCTCACCCGCAATGTCATCCACGCGCGTTAGTATCCCTCCTCATAACACATCACTAGGTACATTCTGTGTCAACGTACGGATCAATGTGTCTAGTATCAAAGACCAATAGGCATCTCCCGTAACCACAAAATGCAACCCCATGTTAGTTTAACACATCTAATACAAAATAAATAATTCATTAAGAACACTATAAGAATAAACATATACTTACGCTCTACCACCACTACTACTAAAGGTTCAAGGACACCTCCCTTGCCCACTCCTCCTACCGGTAACTCCATAACACCTCCAAATACTGGGTATAACAACACCCACCGGTGTGTTACCCACCATGCTCGATAATCCTCCGTGCACCCCGCGTCATCGCTATCCATAGCCGCTATCATTGGGTCTACCACATCTATCCCTGGTGGTATCAACTGTTCTGTTTGTAGGTCCTTGACCTAGCACCCGCCCTCCTAGGGGCTCTGATAGTTCGTAACCATATATATGGCTCTAGGGGCACATCTTGTGCCATCCCAAACTATCGTGATACTCTCTCAACCTGAAAAAACTTCGCTACACCTAGAAAGTGGTCCTCTAACCACATAGTCCTCTGAATGCATCATAGCTCTATCACATCCTGAGGCCATCCCCCATAATCTCGATATGGCCTCCATATCACTGACTCGGGACCTATCCTGTCTATTAGTTCCCTAAAACTATTTGTATCCATATTCCTTCTGTGAACATCTACCCAACCAAACAAATATCTCTAGCCGAGCCCACTCACTACATGGCCCTACAACTGGTCTCAATACGACTATATGCTCATATGCCCATACATGTAGCAGTGTGGTGGCCCCTATACCCCCACCATGCTCATCATGTGTAAACCGATACAAGTCCCTATACATGTGGGCCAACACACACCGTGCCCATGCATATCTCATCCCATCCTCCTCTATCCACTGACATATGTCGTGCATCTTATATAAAATGCTGGAACCCCTCTCTCCATTACTATACATGATGTTATCACCACTGTGATAAACTTTCAACCGGAACCCTCGACTGTAATATCACATCCAGACTAATATGGGTCTCCATAGGAACCTAGGCCCCTATAAAACATCATCTAGTCGAGTGCATCTGCCACTCCATACCCACTACCGCCATCACCTATACTCTCTCCCAAACCACTGGCAACTACAATATGTGATATACATCCTCTAGCATCACCATCATCTCTCCTGTAGGTAATCAAAATGTGTATGTATCTACACACCACCTCTCACACAACATAGTCAACATCGGCATATTATGGGGCACATCCCCCATCCATGTTATATGTTGTAGGTCTGGCATGGTCTAACATATCCCACTCATCATCTGACAAACCTAATCCTAGTAGTGTACTCAAGTGCCGACCACCGCGGAACTCCCTCTAGTGGATATCCCTCTGCACAACACCAAACAACAACACAAACAATGATTAGAACACCTCTACATGATCCAAATCAACCACTAAACATGTTAACAACACTATTCCTTAGCAATCTTTACATAAAAACCTAAATTTCCTGGACCAGGGCACCCAGACACAAGACTGGGGTGCCCCAAAGTAGGACACTAGCACCCAGATCTGGGTGTCTCCAGTCCCAAGGGTCACTAGCATGCCCTCACCACTATTATCTAGGTCTCAAATGCACCAAGAAACTCAAAAATCTCAAAATTACAAAAATTCAACTCAACAGCCTATTACACCCTACATTTTAGCAAAAATAACACACTTACCAAATCCTCCATCGTACGCGATGCCACCGCGGTTGTCACTCTCTCAAACTGGGTAGGACGTAGTGGTCTCACCTAAGGCATCTCTACTCACTCCATCTACACTCCTACACTCGCACCAGAAACAACTGAAATGATAAGTTACCTTTTCATTTTACTATTTATAATCACATTACCACTGCCACCTTTACTATGATATCCCTTTCGCGCTTACTTTCACAACTAATACATCTTGCACCATTTTGGCCATATCTTGCGCATTTTAACTCCAATTTGCACCTTGTTTGTGGCATTATTTTCAGAATTCTACCTACCACCATACTACACATGTCTTGTATGTGATATACACCTCACAAAAAATTATAATCATTACAACCACATTTTAACCTCTTGTCATTACTTTCAGCTTAGATTTAATTCCTTTTACCCCTCCCTATTTCACCGAAAGGGGGGCATATCACTGGGGGTCCCCCTATCACCCCCTTTATGTTGTCATGCATTTAAACATCATGAATCCAACACCTTGAAATTTATACCACGATGTTTCACCATGAATCTCTCCTAATGACCTAATCTTGGGGCAACAATCATTGAACATTTCCCCCCCCCAAACACGATCACACATTATAACCTATCACTCCCCCCTAATGACCTAACTTGGGGGCAACAAGAAACTAAAAATCTTTTTATGTGACATCATCTTATTTCTAGCAACTTCCCCCAAATGACCTGACTTGGGGGCAACTAGCAAAAAACCTCTTTATGAGTAACTAATCAAAACAAATCAAAATCAACATGTTCAAATCAAATCATGTCATTCAAACCTATAAGAAGTCTCCCAGAGGACATAACTTGGGAGTCACACTCGTCACTTCATTCCTAGATGACCTAACTTGGGGAATTTATTATATATACCACCTTTTCTTCCAGATTAACTTCTTCCAGATGACCCATATTGAAAGCCATCCCATTTCTCTATCACGTTCACTTCCAGCTGACCATACTTGGAAGCCATCTCATTCTCTATCATGTTCTCTTCCAAATGACCCAACTTGGAAGCAATCCTATTCTCTATAGCATTCACTTCCATATGACCCAACTTGGAAGCTATCCCATTTCTCTATCACATTCACTTCCAGATGACCCAACTTGGAAGCCATCTCATTCTCTATTACATTCACTTCTAGATGAACTAACATGGAAGTCTTCTACATTGCGGTGACACCCATGAAGTGGGGGAAAATGCCTTTCCCCTTATCACTCCTATATGGGTCAATTATTTAAACCAAAATCATCTGGATCCAAAAATCACCACTTTTTGATCTGAGTCTGTCTGTACACTAGCTAGATCTTGAGGATGTAGTTAAATCTTGTAGAATAACATAATTTTCTCCCTACACTCTTCCTTCTGGCGGCAAGAATGCCCAAATCCTCTTTGATTATTCCATTTTTATACAAAGTGTTTGGGTTGGGAACTGATCACTCCCTACCCACCTATTCCATAATCACATTTGAAATCATCTATATCACCATTTCCATTCACCACGACATTTACATTTTTTACTTTTCGTTACATAGGTCAACTCACTGATCCATGGTTCGACACACTTTTTATTCTATCGGCACGCTTCTACTACATATCTGTACATTCTTCTACAAAATGGGCTTCTCTGGATTTCTCTTAGGTACGCATCTCTATCTACTTTATCTTACCGAGATTTTCGCTCACCAACATAAAGTGGGGGAAAATGTAGTCACAAAATCACACATTTACTATTACATTTATACTTCCAGGTATGTTAATTTATATATGGATCTTGCATGATAAAATTATTCACTAGTGACCCATCCCTAGGTCTTGTCGTCACTTTTTCAGTCGTCATTGTGTTTGTCTAGTTCAGTCGTCACATGTCTCTGTAGTTTTAGGACATCTTTTAGGATGTTTTAGATGTCATGTTTTACTTGTTTTTCATCTCTGTGTCTGCTCTGAGGTGGTTAGGGTAGCACTGTGGTACCCCAGTCCATGATTTTAGGCACCCGTGTCATCATGATTTGTGGTCTTAATTTCTATGTTCGAGGTCGGTCCTAACAGTCATCTTGTGTATTCCCCTATGTTGTAGTCAACAGTTTCATGTCACTAGTGTTGAAATTTGAGCAAGAGATCCCTATATAAACAAAGCATACTCACTACATTATGGGTGAACATCTTACACATCAAGGGAAGTTATCTACTAAGGCAAGGGACTACATTTGGGCTTCTACATCTGCATCACATGAGCATAGGGGAAAGGGTTGTATTCTTTCCATTCCATCCACCATTTTTTCATTCTACATTTAGTTATTGCCCCCTACTATTGTGCCATTGGCACTAGGGAATCCTAGGCACAAAATTACACACACACTCACATAGAAATACATTGGGTCTGAAATGTAGTGCAACACTAAGTCGTAAGTCCACTGGTTTGGCAACTGAGGTTAATCCAACCTATTCATATGCATTCTTCTTTTTTCAGGGATTGATGCTTGAATAGGGTTTTGTGGGTTAATATTCATTTACAGTGACATATATAACAACACATCAACACTTGTGTGACAAGAGTGAATTTAAGACAGAGCCTTTATGACACCTCCAGTTTCAAATCCAGAGCTCCCGCACAATCTGTAGCACCAGGATTACAGATCAGGGCACCCCCAGGTGCCCTAGTACACCTCCAGTGCCCCAATATAGCTAGTTCCAGCCCTTCTAATCCCTTTCCATTACAATTTTCCCAGTCCGTACACCAATCTACAATAGTTCAACATACAGCCAGGTAAGTCATTTACAGGTTAGTAATATATCCCTCTTATTTCCATTATTTCAATATATATATTCAAATATAAAATAAAAAATAATTAGTCTCCATATTCCATTATAGCACTCAGTTTTCTATTTAGATTAACTATTAAAAATTTTTCTCATATCATGAGTGCCATTTGGAGAGTGTGAATTTTTTCCATGTGTTTTTTTATGGGCAAAATTCATTGGAAAATAGGACACCCATACCATAGTGTCAATTTTTTTTAATGTTACACCTTTCCAAGACACCCCCTAGGTAAACCTATGCCCTACATCAGTCCTATCATGTCATTTAAATGGTCAATATGTGAGTGTCATCCTTCCCTATAGGTGATTTAGGAAGAAAAAGAGCATTCAACTACTTTTGGAGTAATGTATCAAAAATGGGTTTTCAAGCAATCTTAGGAAGGGCTATCATCAACATTCCTAAGTAGAGTACACAACCCCTGGAGTGGATTAAAGGTCCAAATTCATCAAGGAGGAATATTTAAGAGCTAGGACCATTACTGCAACTGATTTAGGAATATTTTGGGAAGATTCGTATGTTTAGAAGCTAGTTCACAAAAATCGGGTCTTTAAGGTCGAAAGAGCTTGCATCGGTAAAGTGTACCTAAACATAAAGAGGTGATCCAGGGAGCTATAGAATGATTTTTGATCCAAAAAAAATATCAATATAATTTTTTTTAACCCTCTACATGGTGAAAAAGTACACCAATCTCAAACCCCACACATTTTTCTAGACATCTCATTCTTTCCATGCACAACAAGTAATCTCAAGAAAAAGAGGTTTCTTAAGGTGTTTTAAGAAGAATTAAGGCATGGGATCCATCCCATACTTCTAAAAATTCCTTTTATATGCATAATCATATAAATAAGCGTTCAAAACTTCAACCAGGAGCTCAAATTATGGTCATTTAAAGTCACCCTCCAAGGTACGTTGTTCAATAGTCAATTTCAAGGTGGGACATGTGGCAACACAATGCCAAGGCACACTTTTGTGTCCTCATTGACCCTTACCATGGGGAAAAGAGGGAAAAATAATTTTTCCCTTACCCCTTTAAGCACTTTGGTCGCATCATATGACCCCGATGACTCACTTTAAACACCTTCAACTAGTTTGACTTTATCCTTCAACTCCTGCATGCATGCCACTTGTTAGGCTAAGGATAAGAAACCTTTTTGTGTACTTATTGTCCCAAACCAAGGGTAAAATGGGGGAAAAAATTGCACCCCACCCCCTCTCTTTGTGCTCAAAGATTATATATTCATAACCTAGCCATTTTTGTGCTCATATCCCCACATTCTCCATCTGCTGCCGAAAATCTTCTAGATTGTATGCTCGAATCCATCCTCCACCATTTTCATCCTCCAATAATTATTGACATATCCTATTAATCTGAATAAGATAGAACCATGAAAAAAAACATGGATTTTTGAAGACTCCACATGAAATTTATCGCCTGAAGAAATTTGTAACACATGAGGAGAATTTTTTCATAACTAAAAAACTGGTGCACGAATCGACGCGGGGTTTTTTGAAATATTGTAGTTTTCTTGGTGCCTTGAGGATTAATTAATAGATTTCACATGCAAGCCCTAGATTTTTTGCAGCAAAGAAACCCTAGTTTCCCCATGACAAATTTTTGAATTTTAAAATCTCCATTTCTAGAGCTCGAGTTGATGTGAAATTTCAAAGGTGTGACGAAGATAAAAAAATCCATATCAAAAAAATTGATTTATTTAAAACCGAGGTATAGAACACCACTTTTTAAAAATATTAAGAATCCTACACATGCACTTCCTATTTTTAGTAAGTTTTCAAAAAGAGTAGTTTCAGTGGAAGAAGTGTGCACAAAGGTCATCCAAAAGGACAATTTGACTGATCGGATTCCGAAAGGGTGAATTTTTTTCAGTTATTAAAAATAGTAACCACCATTTTTTAGGTTCATAGAATTGTATTAAAATCCATGAAACTTGAATTCATAGACATCAAATCAATCCCAACTTCAATTGTCATTCTATTCAAGGTGATCGGATCTTAAAGGTTATAATTTCTCATCCAAGTGTGTAACTAGAAGAATGAAGGAATGATGGCACTTCACAGTTTGAAGTGATTGTTTAATTTTGTGGAATGAGAATTCTTAAGTGTTCAAATGCACCTCTTTAGAGCTTTCTAATCAGTGCATTAGTATGGCCATGTTTAAAAGGTCATTAGGGTCCATTTTCAGGTTTAAACCTCTTTAGAAGGGATCTTGTGGAGCGACACTTGTGGTCAACAAAGGAATCATTCAACAATGTTTTTAAACACTTAGTTCAGGGTGCTCATTGCATCATCCAAAGGAGGTTTCTCATGGTTTAAAGAATTCAAGGATCCAGAGTTCACTACATTAGAGTGTTTCATTGGATCACCTGAAAAGGATCAATGAACTTCATCTAAAGCGTCTTCTTCATCGGCATTGTTCTCTCCCCCTTATTTCTCTCTCTTCCCCCTTATCTATCCGCCATGTTTTATTTATTTGTTGGGGTTGCACTTTTTCATTATTCCTTAATTATTTTAAAAGTGACTTTAATTTTCAATGTAGTAATCCAACCTTATTTCATAGAGAAGGGAATTAATATTGTTCCTAAGAATGTGAAAATCACGAGTTGTGTAAGGCATATGAAAATTCATGTGGGGGTAGGTGAATATATTTCCAAAGTTTATAAAGTGTAAAGGTACCATCTTTTCAAGGGGTTGTCAATTTTGTGTGTTCATGAGAGAGCATTCCTTGTGAAGAAGAAAAAAGATAACACTTCCTCCATTTTCTCATCTCTATGTTCTTGTCACTAATTATTGTACAATTTTTCTACAGAATCAATGAAGAAAGGAGTTTATTGCCTTTTTGGATAAAGAGATTTATGATACTTTTTGCTCAAAATCTTAACTTATCTTGTTGCCCTTTCCAAAATGATGTTTCTTCTAATCTATGTATGTTGGAATTTTTTGGTTAACGGTTGTAGGAGTATGATTTTCTACTTACAATGTTAATCCCTCTCTCCTTTTCTAAATATCCTCAAAAATTCCTCTCTAGCATGTGATTGTTAAGATTTTTCTGAAGAGTCAATGGAGTGCCCCAATTGGATCCCTGGCCGTAAGGCCACCATAGAGTAAAATTTCACAGACACATATAAATATGGAGTTGCACTGTTCAAGTAGAGGGACTTAGATTCCCAAAGCATTGGCAAGATATCCACCAAATTTTTCACCTGACAAATTTTCTTACCACCAGGATTTTGCACCCACTATGGGGTAGAATTAGTAGAAATTTGTACCAAAAATATGACCATAAAATCCTAAAAATTATATATTCCAAAAATTTAAAAAACAATAAAAATTTGAAAAAACAAAAAATAGGGTTGATGGAAATCCATTGTTGAAAGACACACTGTCAATTCCTACAAGTGACCATTCATATTCCTGTTAGTGCAAATCATCAGCACCCCTGGATGTTGATCAGATTTCTAGTTTGACATTTTGGACATCTAGTGTGATTGCACAACATTGAATCTTTTCCCCAAGTGTGGGACTTGTAAAAATGGGAAAAGAATCTCCAGGTTAGAGGTTGGTTCCTCAACTCCTCTGATCAGGTGTATTACTTGCAAGTTGCAGAGGTTTAAACTCAAAATCCTACTCTAAATTCCAAGGGGACAGAGATAGAGAATGCAAAAGAAATAAAACTAAGACTAATGAGGTGATACACCAAAGGAGTGGTGAACATTCTTTACTTCTGAAAATTGACACAGATCATAGAAATGCAACAAAACATCATGCACAAACTGATGAAATGTAATGAAAGGTTAGAAATGAAGAAAACAACAAAAATAGAGGATTGAAACTCATTCACAGAGCTTGCATTGTCATTTCCAATATAAAAAATACATGCATTACAACATCTAAGAGGCAGAAAACATGTTAGTCTTGGAAGAGGTATGATATTCCACAAAATCACTTTTCAAGGTGAAAGAGGGAGCCTGCAAAGCATAAAAAATTTCCAACCACTCAAAAAATGAGCTAAAACTGGCTTTTACAATGTAAAAAACGAGCCCAGGAGAAAGAAACGTGGGAAAACATGAGAGGAGCTTCAACCACCAACCAAAATGTAATAAAACATCATGGGCATCCTTACAAGTCCATTCCCTGACATTTTTCACCATGCTAGGAGATAATGCGAGCCATTCGTCATTAAAAATGGTGGTTGAAACATCATTTCTATTGATTATCACGTGTCAGAGGTGTTTTTCAATTTTCTCTCTCCAAACTCCATCAAAATACAAAATTGAGCCTGGAATCATGTATATAATTTCACCAGATTTCTGTTGATATAAATAACATGAAAAACCGAGATCTGGATTGAAAGTTATGGTCGTTTGAAAATTTAGGGCAAAATAGGGCCAAAACAGGTTGGCCGGCCAAAAATTTGAAATTTTCCCACTTTTTTGCATTTGGGAAAATTTCCCCAAAAATATCCGTGCCCCACCGATCCGGTACCACGTGGCACATTCTGATTGGATGCGGGCCTTCTGCACTTCATTTTCCATCGTTTTGGCTATTGGAAAATTTTCCAAAAATTCTCCGCCAGGCCGATGACCTGAGGACATGTGGCATGATATGATTTGCCACGGGCATCTTCTCTTAAATTTTTCGTCATTGTTGACCATTTTCCCTGAGCTAGACACGTGGTAGAACCCTATTGGACGTGGGCCTTTCCCTTTTGATTTTTCCTGCAGGCCTGTCTTGCATTTTTTGCCGCCATTGGACACGTGGCAAGATCCCATTGCCTCACGTTTAGGGGGTGGACTTTTCCTTTCAATATTTTCTTTCAATTTTGCTTGGAAAAAATCTCCCAATTTCTCCCACACTCCTCCGGTTGAAGACATGTGGTAGGTTTCCATTCATTGCGAACATGCGGGGCTAACATTTCTCCTTTGCTCCAACCTTTGGGAAATTTTCCCACTTCTCCCGGCCGCTTTGTCACTCTGACGCCCTCGGGACACATGGCCTGATCTCACTGGCTGCGGGCCTTCGGGCTGGAAATTCCTCTTTTCCTCTTGCAAAAAAACTTTACCAAATATTCAATTTTACCTCCACCCTCTGCCACTCCTTTCCTCTAGAGACACGTGCAACAATGTGATTGGATGCGGGCCTGGCGTCGAAAATTTTACTTGTATCAACCCTTAGGAAATTTTTCTAATTTCTCCCTGCCTGGACACGTGGCAACATCCAATTCGTCGGTGAACCTTTGGGGGAAAAAATTCCTTTTGAAAACTTGCTGAACACTTGGTAAAAATTCAAAGTTTACCTCCATCTTCCGCCCCCTTGAGGACACGTGGCCTCATCTTATTGGCTCGGGATTTTCAGGGGAAAATTTCCCACAAAATCTTGCCGAGCCATAACTTCAAAAATACATGGAGTTAGGAGGAAAACTTTACCTTTTTGGAAAGCTGAGAAAAATCTCTATCCAATGGTGCCATTTCTAGAAGGTCTTGAGTTCCTGAAAAGAAAAATATTATGACTGAGGCAGAAGAGAGGGAAGAATGAAGGGGGTTAGCCACAAAAATGTGCAAGGGGAACATTTTGGATAACAATTCCAAAGTGTCCTTTAACATTCCCATTGCAGAATTTTTCTTAAAAGCATGACTAAAAGGAGATGTACCATGCTGAACATGCTAAGAGGAATTATTGACCCCATTTTTTAGGCTTTGTAAAAATCCTAAGAAAATATCAGAGATAACCCATACTACTTCTCTTAAGCCTTGTCCCCATCTAATTCATCAAGTGGTACTCCTGGTAATCCTATTCAAACACCTATTGATACTCTCTCCACAAATTCTTCCATCTTTCAACCACCATTGAACATTTAATTTCCTAGTGAGGAAGAAGAAGAACCAGAAAAATAATTAGGAGAAGGATTTGTTTAAGCAAGTGCCGAAGAGGAATCAGAAACAACATTAATAGACAAAGAAGGAGAAAGACCCCAACCCATTGTTCCATGGGGGAGGAATACAGGCCCAATTTCTCTCACAACTCCTCTTTGTGGTCTACCAATGTGTTCCCACAAGAACTTCCCATAATTAAAAGGTGACGGAACCCAGCTTCTTGAAGAACGCATCTCTGCCTTCATCATATCATGTAGAATTATTGGAATCGAATATGATGACATTGTTATTAGATTTTTCATGGAATCACTTAAAGACAAATCTGTTGAATGGTTATACCTACTACCAGTTGGATCAATCACCTGCTGAGATAACATCAAGAATTCCTTCAAGGAAACATTCAAATCAACTTAAGACTGTTAGGATCTCTTGATGTAATTAGGTTAAATTAAGAAAGGATCTAACGAGACTATGAGGGGCTTCATAACACGTTATAAAAAGTTACTCAAAAGGATACCTCTGGAAGATGTTCCCTTAGATAACAACGTAAAAATGTTCTTCATTAGTGCTCAAATTCCAGAGGTAGGATTATTTCTCTGAAGGGTTCAATTAGGAATCAACAACCCTTCAAAGGTTAAAGCTCAATGTCTTAGAGACGAGACAATAGATCCATTACTATAGAGAATGGTAAATTAAATGGAATCGTTGAAGAGGGAAGTTTTTCAAAGAACATATCCTCAAAAACATAACAAAAATCAAATTGTAGGGGCACCATGAAGGCTTTCCTTGGAGGTCACACCTGTTAATGCTAGTTGCAGGACTCAAGAATATAAAGAAGAACTTAAAAATAATGTGAAGAAGGTGATTACCTAGAGGTTGAAAAAGTAGAGAATGATACATAAATCAGATTCTGTGAGTATTTCAGAGGTGATGATGATGAGAAAATATAGGCACATAGTCTCTCATGTGTAGTTTTCACCCACTCTCGGTCCCAAAATAGAGCTTCTTCCTCCAATATTGTTACAAATAAGAAGAGCAAGATCCCCTTATGGTGACTCTACCAAACAAAATAATCAGTCAAGGATCTCCACTTCCACTATGCATGGAGTTTGCGTTGTAAAAATTAGATCCCGTGACAAGAAAGAGGTCACCTGCCATCCCAAGGAAGTCTCCTAATGCTTCTTCTAAACCTAAACCCAGTTCTATAAAATCTAGTCCTACAAAAGTTCCTAGTGTACCTTTCAAAATAACCTTCATTACTCAAACATCTACCCTTGCTTCCAAGCCTATCCCAAATCCAATAGTAGTGGCTTCATCTCCACTATTCGTATTCTACTCCTTTTTTCATCATTAAACATGCAAACAATAACAAAGTGCAAATTTCTAAAACCGAATACCTGCAGACTCATCTTGAGCAATTTGAGAGATGTGTCCAACATATCAAGAGTAGTAGTTCAAGCCCTAACACTTTGATTCCTAGTTCTAAAGGACTAATAACAAATCCCACTTGCACCTCCATAATAGAACTTTCTTTCTTTGAGTGCATCAAAGAATGATAAGGTCGACCCTTTCTACGTCTCCATTGTCTTTGGGGAGTACATTTTGAATAATTTCATAATAGATTCAAGTGCCTCTGACAATGTAATGCCTGTAAATGTTGCCAAGGCTCTCAAACTCACCACAACTCAGTGCGGTGGCTCTTGTTACTCCATGGAGTCAAAAGAGGTCCCACTTGTAGGGAAGGTCAAAGATGCACTTGTGGCCCTCGTCAAATTCCAGGAAAAGAAGGTTTCAATGATGATCTTGGTAGAAGACATTTTGGATTCATTTGGAATGGTGCTGAGTAGAAGTTTCTACCAATAGTTGGAATGGAAAATCCATATGAATTGGTCTTCTACAACCATTCCGGTTAATGGAGACACGGAAAAATTATTTCCTGAGAAGAAGATGAGGTATAAAGTACAAAAGGCAGGAAACCCAGGAGCCAACATCCTTTACCAAAATAGTGGGAGGATGAATCATTTTGTAACAACTGAAGAGGAGGATGATATTCCCATCTTGATAGGACCAAGTATCCCTTTCTAAGGAGGTATTTATCTTGAAGAAACATTGAAGAACTTTGAGTTATAAGTGGATAGCCCCAAGTTACCAGAAGATGCGAGCCATGAATAAGATGAAGTGAACCTTGGTAAATTCTAGGATGAGGAATCAACCTATGTGCATACCCATGAAGAGGAGATATTATCATTCTCATTTGGAGATGAATATTCTCTCTATCATGTCATACATGAAGAAATAAATCCAATTTGTAATGATCCCTCAAAAGGTTTGAAAGAATAATTTGTGCAAGAACTCCTAAGAGTTGTGAAAGAAAATAATACCCTAATCCAATTTTTTATGATCCCTCAAAAGGTTTGGAAGAATAATCTATGTAAGAACTCCTAAGAGATATGGAAGAAACATAATACCTTGAGCTTAGTATCAAACTCCTGATGTGATCTAGTGTTCTTCAAGATAAGCGTGAATCTAATTCTAGTTTCTTAAGTGGTTCAATAATCGGTCATGATGTATCAAAGAAATGCGAGGAATCCAATGTTCCCCCTGAGCCTATCGATGATGGATATAATGATGAAGTTGAAGTTTTCTATTTTCCATTCGAAGGGGAATTTTCTCTCCATGATGAAAAATTCTAAACCAATAATTATGAGATCCTCAAGTTTAAGACTCCCCTCCACAAAGAAGTAGTATAATACCACTATCTCCAAAATAATGAAGCCATGCCTCTCGAGGGTTGTTTTGAATTTCCGAACAATTTTTTTTCAAATGAATGCAAAGATGATCTTCTGGTAGTACCAAAAAGGAATTTTGTACAAGATATATTGGAAGCAACAGAAGACACAAAATATATTGAGCTAAGTCTTGACCTCTTAGCTCAAGCCATGGCCGTGTAAGATAGGTATGAGGTTGCGCCTGACTCTTCACTAACCTTCCAAAATAGCTCATAATGAGATGGTTCAAAAGGATGAATTCAATTATTTTTGTGGAAAATATTTCCATGAACATAAATGTGGGAATGAAAGGATCTCAGAATATTCCAAAAAATTGAACAAAAACCAGTTTTGGGGCAACGACAAGATACTCAATGAAAAATCAACAATATTGATGAACACAAGACAATTGGCATTCCAAAATGGATTTAAAAAAGAATGAAGGCAATGGATTTTCTAAGTGAAGCGATGAGCATGAAAAATATCTTGTAGGATAACTCTTCTAAAGTACACAGACAGTCATGAAAGCACTTGGCTTTTATAAGCAGTTGAGGAGAGGAGGCTAATTTTTCGAACCATTCAATGTCTTCATGGAACATCATCGCTCAGTGTTTCCCACTCAGGGGTAAATTCTAAGAAGAAAAGATCACTTCATTGAAATTAATTTTACCCCCACATTGTACCATAGGTGATTTAGGTGTGTGTTTCCATTTCATGTTGTGTGTGTTCTTTCCTTTTTGTGTGTTTTTTGTTTCCTTTTTTTTGTGTGTGTGTACTCCTTCTAGCTATATTTTGTAAATGAATATGTGAAGCCTAATGGTTAAAGCACTGGTCTGATTTAAAAATTAATATTCTAGGATTTCTAGTGTCATGTCGTTGTTGTGATCAGTCCTAAACATGTCCCCAAGCTAGAGCTAGTTGTTGTCCTATGTTTTGCGTGGGAAAAAATCACTAGAATACATGACAACCATACCATAGTGTCAAATGTTTATAATGTTACACCTTTCCAAGACACCCCCTAGGTCAGCCTATCCCCTACATCAGTCCTATCATGTCATTCAAATGGTCCATACGTGAGTGTCATCCTTCCCTGTAAGTGATTTAGGAAGAAAAAGAGCGTTCAATTACTTCTGGAGCAATATATCTAAAATTGGGTTTTCAAGCAATCTTAAGAAGGGCTATCATCAACCTTCTTAAGAAAAGTACACAAATCCTGGAGTGGATAAAAGGTAAAAATTCATCAATGAGGCATATTTAATAGACAAGACCATCAATGCAACTAATTTAGGAAGATTCAAAGGTTTAGGATCTAGTTTACCAAAAGTAGGTTTTTGAGGCCAAAGGAGCTTGCATCGCAAAAGAGTACCTTAACTTAAATAGGTGACTCTGGGATATCTAGAATGAGTTGTGAGAAAAAAAATTATCAATGGAAATAATTTTCAACTATTTACATTTTGGAAAAAAACAAATCAATCTTAAACCCCATACATTTTTCCAAGAAGCTCATTTTTTCCATACATGACAGGTGATACCGAGAAAAAGGAGGTTTTTGAAGGTGTTTCAAGCTGAATTAAGGAATAGGAACCATCCCATACTTATCGAAAGGAATTTTCCATGTAAAATAATATAAATAAGTGCGCAAATATTCATTTGGGAGCTCAAGCTATGGTCATTTCAAGTCGCCCTCCAAGGTACATTGATCGACAGTTAGTTAATTTCAACGTGGGACACATGGAAACACCACAATGAGGTGTAATTTTGTTTCCTTGTTGTCCCTTACCATGGGTAAAAGAGGGATAAAAAAGGGCACCCTTCCCCCTTTAAGTAATTTGGTCACACCATATGACCCCGACGATTCACTTTAAAGACCTTTGAACAGTTTGACTTTCTCCTCGACCAACTCCCGCATGCATGCCATTTGTCAGGCTAGGGCTAAGGCACCTTTTTTTGAACCTATTATCCCAAACCAAGGGGACAATGGGCACAAAAATGTTCCTCGCCCCTTTTGACCACATGCGATTCCTCATACGACTCATATTTTGCCTCTAGGTGCTACTTTCTCACTCCCCCTCCATTCGTCTCGACCGGTGAATGAGTGACACTTTTCATGAAAGGGATAAGGAAAATTTTTGTGCACCTATTTTTTAAAAAAAGGGGATAATGGGGGAAAAAATGCAACCCACCCCTCTCTTTGTGCTCAAAGCTTATATATTCATAACTTAGCCATTTTTGTGCTCATATCCCCACATTCTTCATCTACTGCCGAAACTCTTCCAATTTTTTTGCTTGAATCCGTAATCAACCATTTTCATCCTCCAATAATTACTAACATGTCCTAATAATACGAGGAAGAGAAAATCATGAAAAAACCCAAATTTTTGAAGACTCCACATGAAATTTATCGCCTGAAGAACTCCGTAACCTGTGAGGAGAATTTTTTCATAACTAACAAACTGATGAACGAATCAACGTGGGTTTTTTTTTACTGTCTTCTATTTTTCTAGGAACCTTGATGATCTAAGTAATAGATTTCACATGCATGCCC
Source organism: Taxus chinensis (assembly GCA_019776745.2). Classification (NCBI taxonomy): domain Eukaryota; kingdom Viridiplantae; phylum Streptophyta; class Pinopsida; order Cupressales; family Taxaceae; genus Taxus; species Taxus chinensis. Next base: position 91,897,929 of record CM034153.1, read on the forward strand.
CAGTTTTTTTCAGTGAAGAAACCCTAGTTTCTCCACGACATATTTTTTAATTTTAAAATCTCCATTTCTAGAGCTCAGGTTGATGTGAAATTTCAAAGGTGAAACGAAGAGAAAAAAACCATATAAAAAAACTAATTTGATTGAAAACCAAGGTCCAGAACACCAATTTATAAAAATAGTAATCCTCCTACACAAACACTTGTTATTTTTAGTAAGTTTTCACAATGAGCAATTTCCATGGAAGAATTGTGCTTAAAGTTCATCTAGAAGGAAAATTTAACTGATCAGAGTCAAAAAGGGTGGAAAATTGTCACTTACTAAAAATAGTAACCTCCCATTTTTTAGGTTTAGGGAAGTGTATCAGAAGCCATGAAGCTCAAATTCACAGACATCAAATCAATCCCAGATTCAGTCATCACTATATTCAAGGTGATAGGATCGTCATGGTTAGAATTTCTCATCCAAGTGTGTAACCCGAAGAACAAAGGAAAGATGAAACTTCACATTTTGGAGTGATTGTTTCATTTTGTGGAATGAGAATTCTTAATTGTTCAAATGCACTTCATTAGAGATTTCTAATCAATGCAGTAGTATGGTCATCTTGCAAAGGTCATCAAGGGGCACTTTCCAATTTTAACCTCTTCAGAAGGGATCTTTAGGAGAGACACTCATGGTCACTAAAGGAATCATTCAATAGTGTTTCTAAACACTTAGTTCGGGGTGTCCATGCATCGTCCAAAGGAGATTTCTCATGGTGTAAATAACTCAAGGATCCAGAGTTCACTATAATGGAGTGTTTCATCAGATCACCTGACAAGAATCATTGAACTTCAACAGAAGCGGATTCTTCATCGACATTGTTCTCTCCCACTTTTTTCTCTCTTATCTACCCTTTTCTCTCTCCTCCATGTTCTATTTCTTCATTGGGGTTGCAATTTTTCATTATGCCTTGATTATTTTAAAATTGACTTTAATTTTTAATGTAATAAGTCACCCTTATTTTATAAAAGGGGACTTAATCTTTTTCCTAAGAATGTGAAAAGTCACGAGTTGTGTAAGTCATATGAAAGGCTATGTGGGGGGTAGGTGAAGAGGATTTCCAAGTCTATAAATTGTAAAGGCACCCTCTTTTTAAGGGGTTGTCAATTTTTTGTGTTCACAAGAGAGCATTCCTTGTGAAGAAGCGAAAAGATAGTATTTCCTCCATTTTCTCATCTTTATGTTCTTCTCACTCTCACTATTTTAAAATATTGCTATAACATCAATGAAGAAAGGAGTTTATTTCCTTTTTCATGAGGATATTTATGATACTTTGTGATTAGAATCTTAGCTTGACTTGTTTCCCTTTACAAAATTATATTTCTTATAATCTATGTTTGTTGGAACTTTCTTGTTAATGGATGTAGGAATTTGATTTTCTACCTACAACATTAATCCCTCTCTCTTTTTCTCACTCACTTAGCCACACTCCTCGAAAATTGTTCTCTAGAAAGTGATTGATAGCCTTTTCCACAGGTTTAATAGAGTTCCCTTGTTGTATCCCCATCTGTAAGGCCACCACATAGTCAAATGTCACATGTGCATACAAATACAAAGTTGCACCATTCAAGTAGAGGGATTTAGATTCCTAGAGCATTGGCAAGATATCCACCAAAATTTCCAACCGAACAATTTTCTCGCCAACATGGATAAAAGAGAAACCTTTATTTTATTTTTTCATAATAGAGTTGCCACCATGATTATTAATGAATCAAGATGGTTAACCTATATATTCTCATAAAGAAACACACACACAACAAGGAAAAGATAAAAAAGGAAAACAAGCCCAATATGAACAATAGGTGTAGGCATAGGGGTTATAAAGGAACCAAGATGTTATCACACTACTTGTAATTGGTACAAGAAGTAAACATAAAAAATGCAACACAACTTCAAAAAAGAAGACAATCAGACAATCAACTATGCCCCTAATGCATGCCATAATGATGATTAAGTAGATGCAAATGTTCTAAAGGTGGGAATACGATCATACTAGAAGAGTGGAATATACTTAGAAAATCCCTGAGACACTCTTGTTGGATCCTTTGTGCAAATGATCAGAGAGAAATTTCCCTAGGTGAAGTTTTATCATGAAGGAAAAGTACCTTTGTGACTTTACCCAAGAAGAGTAATTGTGCAAAGGGAAGAAAGTGATAGTTGTAATATTGGAACGATCACTAGGGCAATAGATAAAGATATGACTTTATTCATATTGAGTTGAAAGGTTGAAATATTCACTTCAAGGGTTTTCCAGTTGTAGGATTTCTATGATAACAAAAGATAACTAAATAAAAGACAAATTATACCTTCATTGTAGATCTCTTGCAAACCTCAAGTAAGACCGTAGAAGCTTTTAAAACTATTTGAATCTTGTTAAAGATTTGATTACAGATGCTACAACAAAATTTCACAAAGATGCGGATGTCAATTTGGCAAAATTGGATGCAATTTGCTCAAATATCCATGGATAGATTTACAAAGGAAATGAATTACTTTTATAGATGAGGGTAGAGCCATGAAAGGTTAATGGTTGAATCGCCTGGGTTAAAAAGTAGACTTGGCAATTGGTAGTTGCAAATTTACAGGGGCAATAGACATTTGGAATAACAGAAGTTACATTTGGCATTTGAATTACATGTACAATCCAATTGCCCCCACACTTCTAGGAATCTAGAAGTGGAGTCCAAGTGGGATAGGGAAGTGTAGTTCAAGTGTAGTTGACTGAAATAGGTGGAATTAAATAACTAAATTTAATTAGTATTTAATTATAAGGAGATAACTAACCATTTAAATAAATAAATGTTTAATTATATTAGCTAGAAGGTGCTAGGAATTAATTCCAAGAGCATGGTAGAATTAAATTAATCTAATTAGTATTTAATTGTGAGGAGATAATTAACCATTTGAATAAATAAATGTTTAAGTATATTAGCTAGAAGGCGTTGGGAATTAATTAATTCCAAGATCATGGTAGAATTAAATTTATTTAATTGTGAGAAGATAATTAACCATTTAAATAAATAAATGTTTAACTATATTAGTTAGAAGGTGTTAGGAATTAATTTAATTAATTCCAGAGCATTGTAGAATTAAATTAATTAATTCTAAAGGGTAGGAATATAACTTAGGTGATAGAATTAAATTTTAATTAATTATAAAAGGGAGTATTTGAATGAAGAAATTAATTTAATTAATTCCTAACCTGGGGTATATGGCGATAGGATATAATTAATTTAATTAATTATAATTGGATAAAGGTGAAATAGAAATATGTATGTATTTTTAGGGTGTCTACGTTTACTCCTGTTTAAAGTGCTATTACGAAGTAATAGTATTTTAAAGATAGTAGTGAGTGGAAAGCAGTGAAGCATTTGGATGCCCCAAAAGGATATGATGGTAAGGGAATGCCCCCTCAAGCGGGTGGATGACGTAGCAAGGCGGTGGACGACCGCTTGATAGGAAAGAGACAAGGAAGTTGAACAATGAGGATGGTAGGAATTGTGCTCGTAGCATGAGAGTCATTTGGAGAGTGTGAATATAAGAGAAACATTTATTTTACTGTTGCACAATAGAGTTGTCACCATGACTATTAAGGAATCAAGATGGTTAACCTATATGTGCATAAATAAACACATACACAACAAGGAAAAGAGAAAAAGGAAAACAAGCCCAATATGAACAATTGGTGTAGGAATCAGGGTTATAAAAGAACCAATATGTTATCACACTATTTGTAATTGATGCAAAAAGTAAACATCAATAATGCAACACAACATAAAAAAAATACAATCAGTTATGCACCTAATGCTTTCCATAATGACAATTAAGTAGATGCAAATTATCCCAAGGTGGGAATATGATCAGACTGGCAGAGTAGAGTATACTTAGAAACTCCTCGAGACACTCTATTTGGATCCATTGTGCAAAGGATCTAAGAGAAATTACCCCAAGTGAAGTTATATCGTGAAGGAAAAACAATTTTTTGACCGACCCCAAGTATAGTAAGTAGTTGTGCAAAGGGAAGAAAGTGATAGTTATAAGATTGAAACAATCACTAGGGTAGTAGATAAAGGTATGACTTTATCGATATTTTTTTGAAAGTTTGAAATACTCACATTAAGAGTTTTTTAATTGAAGGGTTTCTGTGATAAGTGAATGTTCGTTCGAAAGTTTTGTAATTTTTTATTTTTTTGGAATTTTCGGAATATTTGATTTTTTTAACAGTTTTACAATTTTTTGGAAAAATTTGAAGCAAATAAAAGGAGCGGTGTTTTTATGTTACATCAGATTTATTATGGACTAACGATGCAATTGAAAGCATTAAACAAGCATGTAAAACAAACTCAGTATGAACATGAAGTAACCACACCAAAGTTATATGTGAACTAGGATCTAAAGGAATTTTCCTGCAATTGGTCTACAATAAAGGTAAATAAAGTACAACAAAATAACAAATTGAAAAGAAGATAAAGCATAATCATAATGTTGACAAACCATAACAATAAAACATAATTGGAAATAATGACATATAATGACACTCTGAATGTGTTCCATATTGAAGAACTAGACAAATATGAATGCCCCCGAGAAATAGCTTAGAAAGCAAGAGTATTGCAGAGTGATGCTTATATACTCCAAAAAACTCTTGTTGGATCCCATTGAAGTTTGATCTGTATTGGATTAAAATGAGAAATCCAAGTGTGCCCCAATAAAAGTTATATTACGAAGGGTAAATGATTACTTCGAGCATAGATATACACCATGAGCAATAAAGATGATTAACGAAAGATGATCTAGAAAAATCATGATGAGCGCCATCAAATGGTGAAATTATTGAACTGTGCTACCAGTTGTTGAAAGTTGGTTAATTTTTTTTTAATGCTTTAATGTTGACAATTTTATACAATTTTTTAATTTTTGGAACAATTTTATATTTTTTTTGTATTTTTTGAAACATATTTTAATTTTTTTATAATGTTTAAAAAATATTTGAAGGTTTTTTTAATTTTTAAAACATATTTGAATGTTTTTAGATTTTTGACTCAGTAAAAGGGGTTGCACAGCTTGAACACAAGTGCAAACAATTAGAAGCATTCCATTACATTGAAAGAAGTATAGATTATTTAATGATATGATGCCTCACTCCACCCGTGACTCCATGAAACTAGGAAGATGTGAGGGATCATCTCTAAGAGTGAAGAAGGACGTGAAAATAAGGTGAATAGTGATATGAAGGTGAAGATATTGGATACTAAGACAGAAGTTGTAACAATGATCCATGTAAGAAGAATGTAACTCATCTTTAGTCAAGATTATCTAATCAATTCTAAGATGATTCTACTTTATAGGTTTTGATTAGAATTAGATTCGTAGATGGCCTACATATTGGTAAAATACTGTAGAAGGAACTTTTGTCTCGTTTTAACATGAACATTTAAATTACTTCTCAGGAACTTTTTGATTAAGCACTTTTGATTCATATTTGATAAAGGCTTGATTTTTTGATTGAATTTGTGAAGGACCCCTTAAATTTTGACCCATGTAACCAGTAAGAGACATGGCTCAACACCGAAGACAAAATGTAGGTGAGTAATGGCATCTTCCTCTATTCCCAGTCTCATACTACTATTGAGAAGTATGGGCTTATCATCGAAGACTGTGAAGGAAGAAAGGTGTAATGATTGAATCATTATTGTTTTAATATTTTTAAATTGATTTTTCCTTTTATATAAATTATGTGCTTGTTGGGAAGGAACATTTTGCCCTCAAGTCTCAGTCGTATGCGACTAGTAGGACATAAGTATTCAACACCGTAGACTAATATCAACAGTAAAAAATGTTTGGGTAAAGAAGTTTAGTGTTTTTTGTTAAAGAGAGAGCTTATTTGAAAGGAGGATTTTGACATTAATAAGCTTCAAGAAAAAACCATAGGTAAAAATACCTAAAATTGTAGAAACCATAACAAAGATGAGACACACAATGCCCAATAGGAATAAGGTTCACTTCTGTTGTGATAGGTGAAGAATGCGAAGATATGATAATGTTATGATTAAGATATATGCCAATAGATGGAATGATTAACATTATTTGCACTTGTTTTTCCACTTATTATTTTCAAATAGTGATTTAAACAAATGTTTAATACATAGTGTAATTTTTGTTTTATACTTTTGAATTTTTCTAAATTTTGAGGGATGAGGTATTTCAATGGACTCATTGGGAGAGAGGTCCATGTTTATGAAAATGGAATGGTATTGAATTACAAGACTTGGGTCGATGAAATATAAGTCAATCGAGAGGATTGAAATATTTTCGATCAATGATAGATGGAAGTAGTATGAATTTACGATACTCAGGTAGATGAAATCCAATTCAAAGAAGAGAATCAAATGATTCGATGAGTCCTGAGATACAAGAATTGGGTGGAAAGGGTCCAAGATAAAGGATTTAATAAAATGATTTAATGAGTCCTGAGTTATGAGACTTGAGCTGACAAGATCCAAGTCAATGGAGTGAATCAAAAGATTCAAGGAGTCTTGATATATGAGACTTAGGTGGAAGGGGGCCAAGTCAAAGGATGTTTGATTAAATAATTATTTGATGGGATTAGAAGACCTGTGTGATGTTAGAGGAGGATTGTCAAGGTGAAGTATATGTTGAAATATACATTATTTCGCGAGCGGAAGAATGTGAGGAAGGAAGGATTGATCTCTAGGTGTATATCTGAGGCTCCTTATAGGCCGAAGAGAGAAAATATTCAATTGTTCTCTTTTGAGATTGTGAAGTAGTTGATTTAATGAAATATTTGTAATTAAAGATTAAAAAGACTGTGTAGGGATATTCTTGGGTATATGTACCTAATAAAATGTATGAATTTAGATGTATTAACATGTAGGAACCACCATTGATGAGGTGCATGCAAGATTGATCATTTGAGGGAATATGGACACGGAAGGATGCGTTGTTGCAAGTTGTTACCAATTTAATCTACCTTGAGAAGAAGACTTTAAAATCAATTAGGAATTTTTTTGAAAAAATCTTCGCACAAAAGATCTCTACATCTTGAAGTTTATCAAAGTCCCGAAGTCCAAAAATTTGGATTTCCAATTTCAAACTTCAGGGATTTTCCCATTTCGGATTTAATTGGCATAGGTTGAAACTATGTTTTTCAAGTTCCGAAGTCTGAAACCCCAAAAGTCCAAATTTTTGGACTTTTGGGCTTTCGGGTTTCAGAACTCTAAGTCACGAATTTTAGAAATTTCCTAATAGATTTCCGAATTTTGAAACCCCAAATGTCTGAAATTTCAAGCTTTCGGGTTTTGGAACTAATGGTCATGCTTTTTGAAAAAAAATCCTCTCAGACTTCCAAAGTCTGAAAGTCTAAAAATTCAGACTTTTGGGCTTTCGGGTTTCAGAACTATCCTGATTATTTACGAGTCATTTTCGTTCAGAATTCCAAAGTCCAAATTTTGGACTTTTCAGATTTTAGGTCTTGGAACTCTTCCAAGCCTTTTCACAATTTTTATCCCTTAGTCTCTGAAGCCTGAAACCCAAAATTCCAAATTTTAGAATTTTGGGTTTTCAGAGCTCTCTACACATTTAATTCCCACCTACCTCCGTACGGATTGAATTTTTGCCATTAATATCAGGTTTTTTCTATTTAAATCACATTTTTACCTGTCATTTTCACCTGACACTTTGCTCTGACAGCTGATTTTTTTACTGTATTTCATACTTTCAACATCATCCTCAAGGTATTTTTTATTTTTGGTCATTTCTTTTGGTTTAAGATCTTTTGTTTGTTTCTCTCCTTGTTTATTTTTCTTTTTCCTTGTTCTTCCTCTACATACCTTGGGAAATGACAATATATTTCCCACCATGATTCCATGATTTGAGTTTCTGCAGGCACTCACAGTTGCACAGATCCTCTCGAGTTCTCTTATTTTCCCCCTCGATGCCTTTTATTTTTTAGATTTCAGAGATTCACATTTTTTGAAGTATTCAGAGCCTCCGATTGTTTGGTGTATCTCATTTTGGGGATTGTTTTATTCATATTTCAAAGTCCTCACTTTCATTTTTAGATTTCTTCATTTCAGAGATCTCCATTTCAGAATTTTGGACCTCTTCATTTTAGAGATTTGCATTTCGGGTCTTTAGAGGTTTGCACTTTGGGTTTTCAGAACTTGTCTCTTCGGACTTCTCCACTTCAGGTTTTTAGAGGTTGGAGATTTTTGGGTTTTTCGACTTCTCCTCTTTGGGTTTCTTATTTTTAGGTTTTTGGACTACCTTATTTGGCATTTCAGAACGCAGAATGTGATGTCTACTTCCACTTCCAAGGGAAAGGAAAAAATGAAATACTCATTCCTTGGGGTACCCCTCACTCTTGCTTATCTTCTGACCTAGGGAACATAGGGACACTAACCTTGGACAAATTGATTTTCCAGACTTCTGGGAAAGGGTGAAGGCCCCAAATAAGAAACCATGGATGCAAGCTATATATGATAATGGGCTTGCTCTTGCTGCCGATTTTCCCACATCCATGCATTACCTAGAATTTGTTTTGGCTGTAGCAACCCACTATGATGATTAATCTATTTTAGTTAAAGATGCCGATGGAAAAGTTGTGATCCACTTGGACCTTGATTTCTTAAATTCTCAAAATCCCAGACGTTGAAGACTACGCAGCCATTTCACCAGAATCAGCAGTGGAACATTGGGACAAGAAAATAGAGTTATGCACAAGGGTCATGTTTAAAACTTATCTAGCCAAAAGCTTTACCAAATTATCAAATACCATGCATCGGTCAAATTTTATTCAGGAGGTCAACGACCTTATTGTGTTACTAAGCAGAGTCTCAGGTCTTCCCTTCGTGAAGGAATTTTAGGAGTGGATGTTCTTATATATCGTAACCATAAAAAATAAGGAATTTATCAGATGGGGGGAGCATATTAGTAGCTCTATTTTTTATCAGTTGAGTACAGGGCATTCTTCAAAATGTTTCTATATGACATCCTTCTTAGTTTATGTACTGCAACTACCATGGGATACTTCAGATGAATACTAAGGGTATTCGAAGTACTTCCCAAATCTATAATTTCTATCCTCAACTCACACTAGAAGAGGGAAGCAAACACTTCCGTAGGATCAATGATGCCTTCTTTGTTGTTATCCTCTACCATTTCGATAAGGAGCTGTATAATCGAAGAATTTCAAACGAATCCTTCAAGGAAGTGCTGCAAGTGGGGAGCTATCTATCTTCAGTTCCCCACATTTACTTACATTAAAATTCTTGGTTTCGTGGGGGCTCCTAACAAGCTACCTAGATGTCCCACTAACAAGTGGGTCTTGTTAGAATTGGTTCAGAAATTGTTGGATTACCACAAGATCCATAGAATAAAAGGCAGAAAGTGGGAATGCATTTACCTATCTCAATTGGTAGATACACTTTCTCAAATATTTACAATGCCAAGAATGTAGATGCGGAAATGGAAGAGGTAACCTTGAGAACTTTCCATCCACAGACCAATTTTGACTATTGGGGAAAATTCAGCGAGATAGGTCAGTCTAGTTCCTATGTGCCCCAATTAGAAGATATATGGATCCATTGTCAGGATGAATTTATCATTTGAAAAAGAGATTATGAACGGCTAACTTTCGATGAAGTTCTGCAATTTGGAATAGCCGACGTACCAAAATATATGCAGGATAATGATGAAGTTTTGGATGAATTGTATAAAAGTAATATTATTTCCAATCAACCATTATCATGGATTGATTGGTATGTGGAAGAATGTTTCAATACAAAGGAAAGGATGGGACCCATTTTGTAAAGAATTCATAGTTGGTTGGTTACCTTGGGAACCTCACCCAAGGGGTCATAGCAACCTACAAATATAGGGTCCCATCAACCATGAGCCAATCCACACCCACAAATGGGAAAAGTTTGACTAAAAATACCCATACGGTTCCAAAAAATGATTTCATTTGTTGTTGGGAGATCATCTCTTTCCAAGGCTCATGTTCCCAAAGTCATGCCTCCAACAACACCTGTGACAGAAATAGTTGAAGTTAGTGATTCTCCTAGTGTCCCACAAGACCCATCATTTCCCTCTTCTCTTCCATTGTCCCTTCCTATATCATTTCCTTCCACTTCTACCATCATTTCTTCTTTCCCATCACCTTCCATGGCCCAAGTATTCTCATCCCTTCCAATTCTCTTAGCTGGAGAAACTATTGGGTCACCCATTTCTACCTCACTTCCCCTAATACTTCCATTTTCCTCCATCTCATCCCCTAACATTATTGTATCAACTCCTATGGCAGTCTTCACATCTACCCCACCCATCACTACCACTATTATTCAAATTCCAACTAATGTTATTGGTACACTTTTGGTGGCTAATGTTTCAGGTAATGAGTCAACTATGATATCTTCATCAGCATCAGCCATTCCAGAATGGTTGTTCCGACAAACTCCAAAGAAAAAGAAGAAAGTTCCTCTGAGAGATGTAATATATCTGAGCATATTAGAACATACCCCAAAGAGACAGGACAAGAGGCCAAATATTGTTTCAAGCTTGACGGTGAATGCATCTGGGGAACGAGTTGTGGAGGTTGCCACTCCTGTTGAGGGAAAAACTAAAGAAATAATTATAGCTATAGATTATCAGATTTCTAGATTCTCATTGGGTAAAGCCACTCATGAAGGAGAAAACAATAGATGTACACACTGCTCTTGGAAATATGCTAGAAAAATATGATAAGGATAAAGCTTCCAAGGATGAGCTTAAGGCCAAGGTTGAGCAACTCACTACATTGCTATGAAAAGTAATAAAGCCAACTCCATCTACTGAAGTCTCAACTACTATGGCCATGATAGTTTCATCTACTATTGATGATATTTCTTATCATGAGATTGAAAAGATAGGCTAGAAAGGGAGATCAGTAGATGGATGGATGGAACGTATACTGCATGAGGCTAACCCTTTAATTAAAGAAGTTGTTGAGATATACAATGATTTACAGGTTGGGAAAACTACTATTTGCAAAATGGATGAATCCTTTTTAGAAGATAATAATAATCTAAATTTGAATTTGGAAACATGGAGTGAGATTAGAGAGGAAAGATTTGGATCTACTCCTGCAGGAGGATGTAATCGATGATGTTGCCAAGCTGTTTGAGTATCAAAAAGCCCTGGAATTCCGATGTTGGGTGCTACAAGATCTAATTAAGAAGTTAGATGATAAGTTAGTGGAGAACATGGATTCTTTGAATGACATATTAGAATAATTTGACATTGTTAACTGTAAATTCTTTAATGAAAATATTGACACTCTTTCAGAGGAGCAAATCAAGCAGAATTTTAAGGATTTGGTGAAACATGATGATGAAGTTACTAAAAATTTCAGCCATGAATCTATTGACAGGTTGGTTTTATGCCAAAATTTCACAAGAAGATTGAAGAAAGTTTTGAGTAAATTTAGAAGAGTCCTAGCTAAAATAATGACATAGATTGAGACAACAGATGTGGTAAATCACTATGCATGTGGGCCTAGGGATGAGTAAATTCAAGGAATCATTAAATGCTTCATCAAGTATAAACTTTGAATGGCTTCATGGGAGGAAACACAACAAAAACCTACATATGAGGAAGGAGTTGTAGAACTGGGCCAAAGATGAGTGGCCATGAAAGGAAAAATCCAAGCTCTGGATTGGTCAAAGTTGTAGGGTTGACTGATTCAAACCCTTGCAACAAATTTGCTATTTTTATGGGAGCATGTTCCCTTGAATTAATGACATTTATATTATTAGTAAATGTTAGTTAAGGGCCCAGCTGTAATGGCTCAGCCTAGAAGAACTTATAAATAGTTAGGTTTATGGAGTCATTGGGGGGATCATTTTTTTTTGAAGTTTCTCTTCAAGCTTGGAAGAGTGCTTCAGAGATTTAAATAACCTTTTAATTATATTCAGAGAGATATATTGCCTTGAAGAAACTGATTTATTGTGCTAAATGGTTGATTTATATATGCTTTTTGAATGTATGATTCCTTAGTATAGATGGTTGGCTTGCCTTTATTTCAGATCATTTTTGTTTCATGTTATGGAAACATGATATAATATATTTAATGTCATTTGTGGAAAAATTCTTTTCATTCTATCATTTAGAGTTATATTATTGTTAGCCATCATCGGTAAAATGAATGTTTGACATGTGCATGTGTTTTATCCTCATAACTATTTAATTGTGTGTCTAATCTAATTTGGTCTCTTTATTTTGTATGATTCAAGTTTTAACAAAGGAACGCATGCTTATGGTTTGTGGTATTTTGTGCCCTTTCTAAAGTTGCAATAGGTGAAGGTGACTAATGATGTGTTTTCATCTTACTCACATTAACCCTTCCTATGATTTCAACATATCCTTTTATTCAGTGCATCACCATCCCTAGTTTAGTTTCCTTTTGCAGATCTCTTTCCCTAAAACTCAGAAAAATGTTAGCCTAAGATTAGATAGCCATTTTATTGCATTAGGGGTAGTACAACACTTAGTTTAGGAAAAGGAAGTCGGCCTTCTCTGGAGGTTCACCTCAAACCCAAGTCCCATATACTTGAGAGGTGATCCCATGTGTCTCAATCACACAAAACAACCTACTTATATCCTGGCCATTCGGGGGGTGCAGTGATTTGGTGACAATAGTTTTTGGCACGCCTAGTGGGAGTGAGAATTGGTACTTCTCTTCTCATTTACACAAATCAAAGTACCTGGTGACTCTATATCTCTAGATTCCAAATCTAGTGCATTAACTTATGCAAAGACTTCATATAAAAGCTTCTTCAAAGTAGGGAGGTTATCAACATATCAAACTTTCCTTGTCTCCTCCAAAGAGAAGAAGCGAAGGTGTTTCAATTTCACCAGCTTCAACTTTATCTCATTGGGGTCATTTGACTCCTCCATACGGAAGGTTTCCTCCACCAAGGAACAATCAAAATCTTGTTATTATGGCACGGAACCAAGTTTTTCCCCATTTCAATGCAAGCAGTCCGCTTCTGTTGGCTCAACGTGACCCTATACCTGTTTCAGGCACTCAAAAGTTTACCCTTTTACACAGGAGAGACTCATGTTACTCTAGTAGAACACATTCTTGATGTATCTAGCATCTGTGCAGTACATAATATCATGGAGGATAATGTTGTTGTCAGACTTCTGGCCACTTCCTTCAAGGGAAAATCACTTCAATGGTTCTAAGGGTTACGTGTTGGTAGCATAACCACTTGGGACAAGTTAGGAGAGAAGCTCTACAAATAGTTCAAAGACAAGAGTGATCACCTATCACTCTTAGAACAACTCACTACCATAAAGAGAGCTCCCTAGGAGTACATGAGCGATTTCAACTTCTGATTTCACAGGACTTGGAATAGGATTCTAGCACTCATTAAGCCTTCTCCAAATAATGCATTTTTGTACTATCTGTAAGCTTTGAATAGTGATATAGTAGTTATGATTCAATCCATGGGGGGAGATACATTACCTGATGCTTACGACATAGCCATAAATGTGGAAAATTCCTTGATTCAAGATGGAAAGATAGCTCCTTGAACACCCATGCCATTTTCTCAGATCTTACAAATAATCATCCTATCATTGCACCTATCCCAACAGCCTCTAATCAGCCAACTCAATTTTCCCCGATCTTTTCAAATGATCTATTTGAAGTCCAATCAATAATATAGACCTTTCTAAATGAGCTTGTAGTAATGAAAAGGTATAAGTCCCAATATGCTTGACCATTCCAATCCCAATATCAAGAAAATCATCCTCCTTTTCAAGGAAATAATCAGGCCCAGAACTAGGTTACTGGCCAAGCAACAAGCGTGAAGCCTTTGAACTTCCAGAACCCTTCTATTACTAGTTCATCCAAAGCCATAGTACCAGTCTAAAATAACCTCATTCAAGATTATGAGTGGTGTTATCCTTGTTCTCAGCCTCACAACCAAAATATTTTCCCAAATGGAGTTTTGAGTCAGGCCCTTATGGTCCAAAGCATATCTGCTCCACTTGAATCATCCCGCAGACCATCCACTCACGAGAGTCAAGACCAACCTTCTAATGAAACTATGCTACTAAATTGGAAAACAGAAGACTTTTGTGGTTTGAATACTGATGCCTCCACTGTAGCATCCAACACATGTTCCAAGAAGAGGGAAATAGACCCACAATCTTCCAAAACTGATCAGGCATCTATTTCACAGTCCCAAACACAAATATCAGATGATAAAGACATGGGAAAGAAATCACCGGAAGTATCCATAGATTAGTCTACAAAGAAGGATGGGACTTCAAGTATCACAATGCCCAATAGGCATTTTCCAAAAGAAGACTCTAATGCCCCAAAAGGTATTAGCAAAGTTGGGGCAATTCCATTCAGCATTGTGGAGCAAATGAAGAAGACCAATTTGAGCGTCACGATGTGGGATGCACTCTCAATTCCTTCTCAGAGGAAATTGCTACGGGAGGCTTTAAACAACTTTGGTACTACTAACAAATCATCAGGTCAAGAAGTAGCAGTGGCAACCAGCCTATGCCAACCTGAAACAAAAGTGTTTTCTAAGGCCAGTAAGCCTCCACCATTCTATATCTCACTGATTATCAGTGATCATTTGGTGCACAATTGTATGATCGATTCTGGAGCCAGTAGTTCTGTAATGCCCAAATAGATTGTAGATGTATTACGAATTCCATATACTCCAATTTCAAGAGGAGTTGTCCAGTTAGATGGTACTACAGTCCAAATTGTGGGGGTCATTAAGGGGCTTCAGCTTACTATCCATGCCTATTCTAGCTTGACATTCACACAAGACATATCTGTTATTGATCTTCCTCCCCTCTTTTCCATTTTCTTATCACGTGATTTCACTGCCAAGATGGGTGGTTATTTTTCATCAGACTGGTCACATATGATCCTTAGAACTTGGTACGGGACAAAGGTGACTATAAGAGTAGAATCAATTTGTCATAATCATGTGGAACCATACACCTACTAAACCCATAAATGGGAATTATGCCATTGGTGATCCAAATGAAGAAGATGCGGATCACTTGCCAAGCCAACTACTCTCACAAAAGAAGTTCTTGACATAATTCTTGATGAAGTAAGTATCAATCACCAATATGATCCATATGCTAATTTATTAGCAGATGAAGAATATGGTTTTCTACTTGTGGAAGAAACAGGATTGGGGACATACTGCATTCATGAAGAAGATACAATCATACCACAACTTTTCAAAGCATCAAGTGATACAAAAGGACTGTGGAAAATGTTCTTCAATGGCTCAAGAAGTAAAAATGGATCCAGTGTAGGGGTTATGTTGATTTCTCTACAAGGAGATAAATATTTCTCTTCCTTTTGGTTGCAGTTTAGCTGTACTAATAATGTTGCCAAATATGAGGCTCTCATACAAGGAATCTAGTTGGCCCAAAAAAGAGGAATCCAAACCTTGACCATCTTTGGTGATAGTGAATTGGTTGTGCACCAAGTAACAGCTCGTAGTGCATCAAAAAATGATCTATTGAGATCATATAAAAATCAGGTTTAGGACCTGATAGAATATTTCAAAGCTTTTGGAATTCATGCAATTCCCAGAAAGCAAAATCAAGATGCTGACAGGCTTACTACTATTGGCTCCCAGTACGATGTACCTACAGACATCATGAAAGAAGAGCAGCAGATGGTCAAAATGGTGGTCCATCCCGCAGTACCAGATAATGTAAGTAGCTGGCAGGTGTTCGATAGTGATCAACAGATTGTCCTCTTCCTACAACAAGAAGTGGAGTTCACTGCCAAACATCAAGATAAACTTCAAAACTCTTACGGTGATCAAATTATACAACTGAAAGGAAACAAGATGCCAAAAGGCTTGGTTACATTGGAATCTATCTTCAATTTAGATGATCAGGCCAAATGACAGAGCACTAATATGGTGGTCAAGGAAGAGGATTTTGAAGAGGTCGAGGTGGGAAGTGAAAAACTTTTAAAAATTGGTAAGGTATGCACTGCTCAAGAAAAGAAAGCTTTCATTAAACTATGTCAAGAATATCATGATATTTTTACATGGAGTTATAAAGATCTATGTAGTTTCGATCCTAGCTTAGCTCAACACACCATTGAGCTGGATCCAAATACTAAGCCAGTTCATCAAAAATAGAGGCCAATTAATCCTAAAATTGAGCCACTAATGAGGAAGGAGCTAACCAAGCTTATTGAGGCCTGTATAATTTTTCCCATTAAGCATTCCTCGTGGGTAGCCAACTTGGTGCCCATGAGAAAGAAGAACGGGGAGATTTGGCTGTTCGTGGACTTCAGAGGATTTGAACCGTACCTCATTAAAAGACCACTACCCTCTTCCATCAATGGAACAAATCCTCCAAACCGTGGCAGGGGCTCAAAGGTTTTATTTGCTTGATGGATATTCGGGATACAATCAGATCCTAGTCCAAGAATCTGATCAATTCAAAACAACTTTCACTACCAAGTGGGGCACATATGCTTATAACAAAATGCCATTTGGGTTGTCCAATGCAGGGGATACTTTCCAAAGAGCCATGGACATGGCATTCAAAGGACTCATTAATGATATCATCTTAGTTTACCTTGATGATATAACTGTGTATTCCAAACACGCTAAAGACCATATCACACATCTACGAAAAGTTTTCTGAAGGTGTAGAGAATTTGGGGTCTCACTAAATCCTAAGAAGTGCATTTTTGCAGTTCAAGAAGGAAATTTGTTAGGACATGTTGTTTCCTACGGAAGGAATGTCTATTGATCCATACAAAATTCATTTAATTATGTCCCTATCTCTTCCAAGTCACAAGAAAGGTCTCCAGAGCTTCCTGGGAACCATAAATTTTATGCGGAAATTTATTCCTCAATTTACAACACTAGCTAAACTTATCACAACCATGATAAAAAAGAACATTGCATTGTCATGGATGAAAGACGGGAGGGAGAGTTTAGAGGCTATCAAAATGGACATTTCCCAAGCCCCCACACTAGTAAATCCGTGGGCTGAAAAATATTTCATTCTCTATGCTTTCGCAGGTCAAGAAAGTATTTTGGGGATTCTCACCCAGCAAAATGACAATTTGATGGAACAACCAATTTCCTTCTTCAGTCAGTCTCTCAAAGAATATGAGCTCAAGTATTCCTTCATTGAGAAATAGGTCTTTGCATTCATTCGAGCTCTGAAGAAGTTCAGGCACATGTTGTCCAACAATAAAGTACACTTGATGGTTTCTCATCCTGGCGTCAAGGATTTTTTGTTGAACAAATAAATGAATGAAGAAGTGTGTAGGGTGGATCATGAAAGTAATGGAGTATGATGTACACATTAGAGTCACTAAAATTTTTCAGGGGGTAAAGGGTTATGCCAGTAGTTCACTGCAGAGATGGAGACCAAGGATGTGGAAGATGCTACGCTCATAAACATTGACGAAGGTGACTGTCAAGTTGATTGGTTAACAAAGATGCAAAATTTCCTCCTCTCAGGGGCATATCCTTCAAAAATGGATAAAGTCCAGAGATGTAGTTTTCATCTCTAGACTATTCCATACGTCCTGATCAATAATGTTCTTTTCCGTAAAGACTTGAATGGTGTGCTTCTACGCTGCATAAAACCAAAGCAAGTGAATAAAATTTTAGAAGAATTTCACAATGGTTTATCTGGGGGACATTACTCTGCTCGAAAAACCACCACCAAAATTATGCAATCTGGTTATTATTGGCCAGATTTGTTCAAATGATTCTCATCTCTGGGTAAGGAAATGTAAGGAATGTGCCCTTTTTGCAGGTAAACAAAAATTGGTGGCCCTTCCCCTACACCCCATTCAGGTAGATCAACCTTTCATTCAATGGGGGTTGGAATTTATCAGGATGATTAACCCTCCTTCCAGTGATGGACACAAATGGGTTCTTACTGCGACATATTATTTCACTCGATGGACAGAGGTGGTGGCTTTAAAAGAAAGTAATGAAAAGGCGGTCTTTGTTTTCCTAGAAAATATAATGATGAGGTTTGGAGTTCCGTTTACCATCATCTCTGATAATGCAATGGATTTTCCTTGGTTTAAAGTTAAGTGAGTGGGAAGTTACAAATGGGGTCTATCTCAAGACTTCATCCAATTACTATCCACAGGGAAACGGGTTGACTAAATCTAGTAACAAGAATCTCATAAGGATCATCACACGGACAATGAAGGCTAACAAAAGAACCTGACATACATAACTTAAGACTACCTTATGGGTAATCAAATCACCCCTAAAAATGCCATTGGAAACTCACCTTTTATGCTAGTATATGGGAGGGAGGAAAATATTCCACTCTCACTGGAGTTACCTTCTTTAGAATTGGCTCATCAGCTTGAAGTTATGGAAAATGGCTCCTTAATAGTGAGGTTTTCTGAACTCATGGAGTTGGAGGAAGTTTGAGATAGGGCTATGAAAACTTTAAGCCAACATCAGGCTCAAGCTAAGAAATATTTCGACAAGAAAGATTCTGATAGGAATTTTCAAGAAGAAGATTTGGTTCTCAAGTGGGATGAAGACAGAGCCAAACTAGGAAGGCATGCCAAGTTTGACGCTCTCTGGAGTGGACCATATGTTATCTCCAGTTGCAAAGAGGTGAATTCATTTCATCTATCCAGAATCAATGGAGAAGAACTGCCCATTCACGTGAATGGGATACATCTCAAAGCTTGCTTTTGAGATTGTCTCACCCTTGTACAATGTTCATTTTTCGTTTCCTCCAAGTGCTTCGCACATTGTTTTGTTTTATTTCCTTTGGGGTGTCCTCTAAGTGTAGTTTCCTTCCAAGAATCTTTTTTCACAATGGTTTGTATAAGGCTACTGATCTAAAAGCTTAGCAGGCAAGCATTCCTTAGAGGTCGCCAAAAATGTTACCAATTTAATCTACCTTGAGAAGCAGACTTTAAAATCGATCAGGAATTTTTTTTAAAGAAATATTCGCATAGAAGATCTCTACATCTTAAAGTTTCTCCAAGTCCCGAAGTCTAAAAATTCAGATTTCAGACTTCAGGGATTTTCCCTTTCGGGGTTTAATTGGCTTAAATTTGAAACTATATTTTTTAAGTTCCAAAGTCTGAAACCCCGAAAGTTTGAAATTTCATACTTTCAGGCTTTCGGGTTTCAGAACTCTAAGTCATGAATTTTTAAGAATTTTCCTTATAGAGTTCTGAATTCTGAAACCCCAAAAGTCCGAAATTTTAGACTTTTGGGGATTTCAGGTTTCAGAACTAATGGTCATGCACTTTTTGAAAAAAATCCTCTCAGACTTCTGAAGTCTGAAAGTCCAAAAATTATGAATTTTGGACTTTTAAGGATTTCGGGTTTCGGAACTCTCCTGATTATTTACGAGTCATTTTCTTTCGGACTTCCGAAGTCCAAAAGTCTAAAAGTTTGAAATTTCAGACTTTTGGGCTTTCGGGTTTTGGAACTCTTCCGAGCCTTTTTACAATTTTCATCCCTTAATATCTAAAGCCTGAAACCCTAAAATTCTAAATTTTGGAATTTCGGCCTTTCAGATTTTGGTCTTTCAGAGCTCTCTGTGCATTTAATTCCCACCTACCTCTGTATGGATTGAATTTTTTCCATTAATATCAGGTTTTTTCTATTTAAATCACATTTTCTCCTATCATTTTCACCTAACACTTTGCTCTGACAACTGATTTTTTTACTATTTTTCATATTTTTCAACGTCATCCTCAAGGTATTTTTTATTTTTGGTGTTTTATTTTGGTTTAATATCTTTTGTTGGTTTTTCTCCTTGTTGTTTTTGTCTTTGTTCTTCCTCTACATACCTTGGGAAATGACAAATCTATTGCCCATCATAATTCCACAATTTGAGTTTCTGTAGGCACTCACAGTTGCAGGGATCCTCTCAAGTTCTCTAATTTGCCCCCTCTTGCCTTTTGTTTTTTAGATTTAGGAGATTCACATTTTTCGAAAGAACTCTATTTTCAGACTTTCGGAGCCTTGGATTGTTCGTCACTTCTTGTTTTTGGAGATTGTGCCATTCTGACTTTGAAGTTCTCATTTTCAGAATTTTAGACTTCTTCATTTCAGATATTTACATTTCAGGTTTTCGGATGTCTTCATTTCAGAGAGATTTGTCTTCATTTTAGAGATTTTTCAGGTTTTTGGACTTCTCGTACTTCGGGTTTTCAGAACTTGTCACTTCGGACTTCTCCACTTTGGAGGGTTTTCAAAGGTTGGAGATTTTTTAGGTTTTTGTACTTCTCCTTTTTGGGTTTCTAATTTTTAGGTTTTCAGAAGTTGGGGATTTTTCAGGTTTTCAGACTACCTTCTTTGGCATTTCAGAACATAGAATTTGATGTCTACTTCCACTTCCAAGGGAAAGGAAAAAATGAAATACTCATTCCTGGGGTTTCCCCTCACTCTTGCTTATCTTCTGACCTGGGGAACATATGGGACACTGACCTTGGACAAATTGATTTTCTAGACTTCTGGGCAAGGGTGAAGGCCCCAAATAAGAAACCATGGAGGCAGGCTATATATGACAGTGGGCTTGCTCTTGCTGCCGGTTTTCCCACATCCATGCATTGCCCATAATTTTTTCTGGCTGCACCAGCCCACTATGATAAAGAATCTATTTCATTCATAGATGTCAATGGAAAATTCGTGATCCGATTGGACCCAGATTTCTTTGAAGATTTTCTCAAACTCCATGACGTTGAAGACTAAGCAACCATTTCACAAAAATCAGTGGTGGAACATTGGAACAAGGAAGCAAAGCTGTGAATGATGGTCATGTTGAAAACTTATCTTGGCCAAGAGCTTTGCCAAATTACCAAAGACCATGCATCAGTCAGATTTTATTCAGGAGGTCAATGACCTTATTGTGTTACTAAGTAGAGTCTTAGGTCTTCCCTTGATGAAGGAATTTTAGGAGTGGATGTTCTTATATATCGCGACCATAAAAAAAGAATAAGGAATTTATCAGATGGGGGAGCATATCAGTAGCTCCATTTGCTATCAGTTGAGTAGAGTGCATTCTTCCAAATGTTTCTATATGACATCCTTCTTGGTTTATGTCACAGCTGCCATGAGAGATTTCACCGGATTGAATACCAAGGGTATTCGAAGCACCTCCCAAATAAACGATTTCTATCCTCAACTCACATTGGATGAGGGAAGAAAACATTTCCATAGGATCAATGATGCCTTCTTTGTTGTTATCCTGTACCAGTTTGATAAGGAGCTGTATAATCAGAGAATTTTAGATGAGGCCTTAAAAGAAGTGCATGAGTGGGGAGCTATCTATCTTCACTTCTCCACATTTACTTACATTTGAATTCCTGGTTTTGTGGGTGCTCCTAACAAGCTGCCTAGATGTCCCACTGACAAGTGGGTCTTGTTAGAATTGGTTTGGAAATTGCTGGATTACCACAAGATCCAAAATAAAAGGCATAAAGTGGGAATGCAATTCCCTATCTCAATTGGCAGATACACTTGCCCAAATATTTACAAGGCCAAGAATGTAGATGTAGAAATGGCAGAGGTAACCTTGAGAACTTTCCATCCATGGACCAATTTTGACTATTGGGGAAAATTTAGCGAGATAGGTCGGTCCAGTTCCCATGTGCCCCAGTTAGAAGATATCTGGATCCATTATCGGGATGAATTTATCATCTGACAGAGAGATTATGAATGACTAGCTTTGGATGAAGTTCGGCAATTTGGAATAGCCAACGTACCAAAAGACATGCAGGACAATGATGAAGTTTTGGATGAATTGTATAAAAGTAATAATATTTCCAATCAACCATTTCCATGGATTGATTGGTATGTGGAAGAATGTTGCAACACAAAGGAAAGGGTGGGACCCATTTTGCAAAGAACTTCACATAGTTGGTTGGTTACCTTAGGAATCTCACCCAAGGGGTCAGAGTAACCTATAAGTATAGGGGGGCCATAAACCATGAGCCAATAAACACCCACAAAGGGGAAAAGGTCAACCCAAAAGACCCATACGGTTCAAAAAAATATTTCATTTGTTGTTGGGATCTCATCTATCTTTCCAAGGCTCTATTCCCAAAGTCATGCCTCCAACAGCACCTGTGACAGAAATAGTTGAAGTCAGTGATTCTCCTAGTGTCCCACAAGACCCATCATTTCCCTCTTCTCTTCCATTGTCCCTTCCTATATCAGTTCCTTCCACTTCTACCATCATTTCTTCTTTCCCATCACCTTCCATGGCCCAAGTATTCTCATCCCTTCCAGTTCTCTCAGCTGGAGAAACTATTGGGTCACCCATTTCTACCTCACTCCCCCTAACACTTCCATTTTCCTCCATCTCATCCCCTAACATTATTGTATCAAATCCTATGGCAGTCCTCACATCCACCCCACCCATCACTACCACTACCATTCAAATGCCAACTAATGTTACTGGTACTCTTGTGGTGGCTAATGTTTCAGGTACTGAGTCAACTATGCTATCTTCATCAACATCAGCCATTCTAGAATGGTTGTTCCGACAAACTCCAAAGAAAAATAATAAAGTGCCTGTGAGAGATATAATAGATCTAAGCATATTGGAATATACCCCAAAGAGACTAGGTCCAAGAGGCCAAAGATTTTTTCAATCCTAATGGTGAATGCATCTGGGGATAGAGTTGTGGAGGTTTCCACTCCTATTGAGGGAAAAACTAAAGAAATAATTACAGCTGCAGATTATCAGATTTCTAGATTCTCATTGGGTAAAGCCACTCATGAAGGAGAAAAACAAGATGTACACATTGCCCTTGGAAATCTGCTAGAAAAATATGATAAGGATAAAGCTTCCAAGGATGAGCTTCAGGCCAAGGTGTCGAAGTAGCTCACTTGCATTGCTACAGAAAGTAACAAATCCAACTCCATCTACTGAAGTCTCAACTACTACGGCCATGACAGTTTCATCTACTATTGATGATATTTCTTATCATGAGATCGAAAAGATAGGCCAGAAAGGGAGATCAATAGATGGATGGATGGAACGTATACTGCAGGAGGCTGACCCTTTAATTAAAGAAGTTGTTGAGATATACAATGATTTACAGGTTGGGAAAATTACTATTTGCAAAATGGATGAAGCTTTTTTCAGAAGATAATAACAATCTGAATTTTGAATTTGGCAACATGGAGTGAGATTAGAGAAGAAGATTTCGATCTAATCCAGCAGGAGGACGTAATCGATGATGTTACAAAGTTATTCGAACATCAAAAGGCCATGGAATTCTGGTGTCAGGTGCTACAAGATCTAATTAAGAAGTTAGATGATAAATGAGTGGAGATTACAGATGCTTTGAATGACATATCATAAGAATTTGACATTGTTAACTGTAAATTATTCAATGAAAATATCGACACTCTTCCAGAGGAGCAAATCAAGCAGAATTTTAAGGATTTGGTGAAATGTGATGATGAAGTTACTAAAAATTTTGGCAGTGAATCTATTGACAGGTTGGTTTTATGCCAAAATTTCACAAGAATATTGAAGAAAGTTTTGAGTAAACTTAGAAGAGTCCTAGCTAAAATCACAAGGGAGATTGAGACAACATATGTGGTAAATCACTACGCATGTGGGCCCGGGGATGAGAAAATTCAAGGAATCATTAAACACTTCATCGAGTATAAACATCAAATGGTTGCATGGGAGGAAACAAAAAAAAAACCTACAGATGAGGAAGGAGTTGTAGAACCAGGCCAAAGTTGAGTCAGCCATGAAAGGATAGATCCAAGCTCTGGATCCGTTAGAGTTACAGGGTTGACTGAATCAAACCCTTACAAAAAAATTTTGTTTTTATGGGAACCTGTTCCCTTGAATTAATGAAATTTCTATTATTAGTAAATGTTAGTTATGGGCCCAGTTGTAATGGCTCAGCCTAGAAGAACTTATAAATAGTTAGGTTTATGGAGTTATTTGGGGGGATAATATTTTGAGGAAGTTGCTCTTCAAGGTGGGAAGAGTTCTTCAGAGATTTAAAGAACCTTTTAATTATATTCAGAGAGATATCTTTCCTTGAAGAAACATATTTATTGTGTTAAATGGTTTATTTATATATGCTTTGTGAATGTATGATTCCTTAGTATAGATGGTTGGCTTTCCTTTATTTCAGATCATTTTTTTTCATGTTATGGAAACGTGATATAGCATCTTTTACGTCATTTGTTGAGAAAGTTTTTTTCTTCTGTCATTTAGAGTTATATTATCATTAGCCATCATCGGTAAAATGAATGTTTGACATGTGCATATGTTTTATCCTCATGGCTAGTTAATTGTGTGTCCAATCCAATTTGGTCTATTTATTTTGTATGATTCAAGTTTTAATAGAGGAACACATGCTTCTAGTTTACAGTATTTTATGCCCTTTCTAAAGTTGCAATAGGTGAAGGTGACTAACGATGTTTTCATCTTACTCACACTAACCCTTCCTATGTTTCAACGTATCCTTTTATTCAGTACATTACCATCCCTATTTTAGTTTCCTTTTACAAATATCTTTCCCTAAAACTCAGAAAAAAATGTTAGCCTAAGATTAGATAGCCATTTTATTGCATTAGGGGTAGTACAACACTTAGTTTAGGAGAAGTAAGTCTAGCCTTCTCCTGAGGTTCACCTCGAACCCAAGTCCCACAACTTGAGAGGTGATCCCATGTGTCCCAATCACACCAAAAAACTTGCGTATATCTTGGCCATTTGGGGGGTGCAGTTATTTGGTGATAACACAAGTGTCCAAGCTTGTTGCGGTTTTGTTTCTAAAACAAGACTAGGGATGTCATGTATAGGATTTGATAGTGAAAGAATAGAATCAAGATCAATGGTTCTTGATGATGGAAAATATTTTGTAGATTCTACAGTTATCTCAAGGGTTAAAAAGGAGTCTTGAAGAAAATTCAAGCTCTCTTTTGGTGTTAGAATATTATTGTCCAAAATAATTTCAGTGTCTATGTGCACTAAAGGAAGAAAATATGGAGAAGAGATTGATATGTCTGGAGGGACAGATACTTGACCTTCATCATGATCTCGTTGAATTTTTGTATGTACAAAAGTGGGGACAACAATAAACTCTTCAATAGAAGTCGTGGAAGTTGAAGTGTCTTTGTTTGCTATAGCTTTTTCATCAATCTCTATAAAGATCTCTCCATCGTCAATTAAGTATTGGACATAGTTCCTAAAACACACACATTTATCTGTTGAGTGGCCATCAATGTGATGAA
Source organism: Taxus chinensis (assembly GCA_019776745.2). NCBI lineage: Eukaryota > Viridiplantae > Streptophyta > Pinopsida > Cupressales > Taxaceae > Taxus > Taxus chinensis. Next base: position 91,923,266 of record CM034153.1, read on the forward strand.
AATCAAAATATGCATGAGGTTTGTACCAATGTGGCTTAGGTTCTCCTTCAACCCAATGTCTTGTAAGTGAATATTTTATCATTCTAGCCTCTTTGAGTCGATGAAAGACACTAGAGAGAATATCTCCAAGAGATATAAACTTACATTTAACTTTTCACTGAGTGGTGTCTTCACTAGGTTGTGTGATTGGCTATTTGATTGATTGGTCATGTATGTTTGGAAAATTGCGATTATCAGCGACACCATCATTGATGGCATTGCAGTTGTGGTTGATGTACCAATATTTATCATAACGAGGCTAGGGTAGTTGTTATTGTTATTGTGCCCATGGTCTTTAGAATGATGCTTGACTAAGCCTTTAAAAATGAAGGCATTGTCTCTTTGAGTCAAGGTGACTTTGGATTCAAGATTGAAAAATATTTGTTTGATGAACTTCTTCAAGAGGTCCACAAAGGTGACAATAGATCCATTTGGACGAAGTAAAAACTCGTCCAAATATTTTCCTCCTAGACTTCTAAGAAAAAGGCATAAGAGACAGTTATCATTATATGACACTTCGTGACATATTATCTAAAATTATTTGATATGATTTCTAGGATCAGTTGTGCCCTTTTTATTTGTCAAATTTGGGCGTCTTAAGATATTTTGGAAAGGATGTGCATAATATGTCCATGTGTAGTATTTTATTTTCACTCAAGAGTTATGTGCATTGGCACCTCATTCAGAGAGATCTGAATGCTCACTCGAAGTGTGTAAAACTACCATGTACCTCCTTTATGTTTGGTTGTTAATATGTTAGCATGCATATTTGTTATAATATTTAACCTAGTATTCATTCATTCAAAATTTTGGAAACACGTATAATAAGGAAATATAAAATTTTAAACAATGATCAAAATGAATTGCACTAGTAGATCACCATATTTAGACATGTCAACCATTAGAATCTAACCACAATTATCGATTATATTCAAAATCATTACATAACAAGGAAATAGATTACAAATATAGTCATAATAGTGTTGTGCAGAACCAGGCATAGTATCATCAAACCCTAAACCATCACAGGATGACTCTACTAAAACAGAAACAATCTCTCTACAATAATTACATACAATAGATATATCTAAGGGTGGGGACTTTCCCTTCACCACCAATGTGCCCCAAAAATCCATGCATATAATATTTCCATGTTGTACAAAACACTTGCTAATAATATATTATCTAAGAGTATTATGCTTTAATCCTATTAAGAGGTCTCTATGCGTGTACTTGATCTGCACGTTTATTCTCCAAAAATATCCTTTTCTCAACTACCAAGTCATCATGCTTTATTTCTTTACTTGGTCAACACTCCATATTTACTATTCCTATTTTTAGCCTATGCTCCACAAAATGGCTAAGTCCCAAATTCTTCTTTTCTGGGCGTGAAACTCGTGTATGTTGTTTTAACCCTACATGTGCATACTCCTATGTGCCTCCCTCATTTGCTCACCAGACCTCTACATGCTACTCATACTTAGGAATTTTTCCTACTCAACATTATCCCATACTAAATACATTACCCATCCTCGGAAATGAGTTGCTTGACTTATCCCTCCAATGAATGAATAAATAAAGAATATTAAAGAATACTAGAAAATGAATGTGAACCAAATGGATAAAGAATGATTAGGTGCACCTTTAATCCTGGGATGACTGTAATAATTAAGGAAAATCCTGATTAATTACACTCCCTAAGTTCTACCACTCTGTCATCTCTTTCAATGATGCATCTAGCATTGCCCTCGCAATTTCTTATACCTGCACGGGATCCATGTCTTCTCCCTTCTCCCTTCTCATTAATCTCTCTAATAATCCATGTGATGCATAAGATAACACCCTCAAATGCATGCATTCTATAGGAAACCATTGACCCAATCTCTTTAAGTCTGGTCTCAAAAGCATTCCAGATCGTTTTGAGCATATCACACCTCTTCGTAATTCCAGCCATTTTATCCTCTCGCCTAAGTTTTTCATCCTTGTTGGCCATGCACACCTTATTCTCTTTATCAATGGTATACACCTTAAGGATAGGATTAGGGTCCTGTCAGTTGTTCACTGACCATTTTGAATTATTTTGTTCATCCTTTAAGGTGGTAACCATAGTGTGATATTCTACAATATTTCACACTACTATCACTCTATTCTTCTTTTACTCGCCTGTTTTTTCTTATTTTGTTGGCCACTACACCTTTGGATTTTATTTTAGCAACATTTGTACCAACTCCTCCAAGTAATGCAATGTTGATGGATATACATCCTTGGTCAGTTCATCTAGTTCTAGGTGCATTGTTCCTATATGACCTACAATCTGGATGGCCATATCAATTACGCACTTAGCAAACTTTTCATATTTGTCTAGTACCTCTGTCAATCTTTGTACTTCATGTGCCTTATCCCTTTTATCATCAAGAAATTTTTGAACGGTGGTTGGGTTGCCCAAATTTATTCGCGCTAATTTTTCCGCCAACTTATTTAAAGCATTATTGGCCCGTTCGTTAGTCAACTCTGTCAGCTTCATTGTAATCAACTCCTTTGGCACCTTTTTAAGTTTGCACATTGCAAATGCATCCTTAGAAATTTAAAAATCAGGGTCATCCATTTGAGTCTACATGCTCCACAATAACATATTACTTGTATGCATAGTCATACCCTATAGGTCGATTACTTCCCAACCATAAAGCTTCTCCATCACCACAAAAATTTGGAACCACACACACAACACCATGAATTGATCATCGATATAACTCACTTTTGGTGTGTGTAAGACCTAATAATTTTTCCTTCATCCACCAGTGCCGCTTCCTATGGGTGCATGATGCTCATTTCAAGTGCATGCATTGGTTCCACTTGATGCTTCATCCCTTTTCGGTGTTTGATATCCTTTATCCTCTTTTTCACCCTCGGCATGGTCTGTATGCACCTCATGATCTACGCATCATGTGTGATGCTCTTTTCCTGATGTCCTTCATCCTCCACATCATGGACTGGTGCTTCCTATTCTTCTTCCTCCTTCTCATAAAGGATCTCCTCCATTACATCCTCTTCATCAATGTCACCTCTCTCCACCAACCTTCATCTCCTCCTCTTATTCTTTTCTAGGCTAGACTTAGGTGGTGAGGCCTTTGGTGACTTCACTTGAGTTCTGATGTTCTCGCACCATTATCTCTCTCCTCCCACGTTCCCTTCAATCTGCTTCTAGCACCTTGGTAAAACATGATGCTATGTTCTTTCTATATCTCATCCTCCTCCTCTTCCTTAGTATTTTCTTCCTCTTTAGACCTCGGAGGAGTGACCTCGCGTGCTCACTTCATCCCAACCTTTTGTCTACCCTTTGATGGATCTAGGATCTTTAAATCATCCTTTATGTATTTTCCATTGACCAACTTAGGCTTCAGGTAGATGTATACCTTTTTTGCTTCCTCATTTTCTACATGTGGCATGTCCCCATCGCCCCAATATCTCTTTCAATAATAGTTTCAATTAATAGGTGTCTATATACTCGTGCAACATGATCTTCAGAGTTTTAAATATTTGCAAAACACATCAACATTTGTTGATATGTTTTTGAACTTTTCTCTAATTTTGCAGCATAATTTGCAATGTAACTGATTACTGAATGTTTTGAAAGAAAGGGTTTCCAATCTATATTGGCATGCCATGATTGTAAGACATAATGATTATGAGTTTTGACACGGTCATCATTTCTTTTTGGCTCATATTTTTTGTCTCTTGTCTCACTTTTGTGTAAAGTTTTGATCCTTCATGATTTATAGGTCAAGGGGCATTGTACCTGTATTACATATAAAGTTATGTTATTACACATGTATGCATAAATTATTAATACAATTTAAAATAAATACTAGTTTCTTACTTGCAAACCTTCTTTCCTATTTTTTTAAATAGACATGCCCCATCTCTCCGCATCGTATGACACTCCACACAATTAATTAATTCTTCATAGTTTTTTTAGGATATATTTGATTAATATTCAATGTGTTCCTCAAGCATGGATGTAAACTCAAATTACTCCACACCTAAAAATATGACACAACAATTCAAATTTATATTCTTAAAAACTATTATATATATATATATTATATATATATATATATATATATATATATATATATATATATATATATAATCATGTTTAAGAATTTGTTACCTGTATTTTTTGTTGGTGTACATCTCCCCAAGGGTTCCATTCATGTATAATTCTATCAAAATAATTTTGAGCATCTTTCAAATGTTCTTCATTTTTCCAGTCTAAAGTGTCCATAGTTGGCACTCCATGTAACCATAAGAAACCATGCACATGTAGAGAACATATACATTTCCATTCATATATACACAACAAATATTTTTTCTTCATATACTTTTGCAGTATCTCTTTTCGGAAGAGTGTGTCTCATATGTGCATGTAATAAACGACTATATGTGGATGGTCAATTATGTTGTGTCTTCTCCACTTTTGTGATTCATGTGGATAAATAGGTTGTGTTCTTGGTATCAGTGCATGGAGGTCTAGCCAATACATGTTAGCTACACTCAAAGTAAATAATATGGTTGGTTTTCTGATTTAATGCAAAAGATCAATTAATTTTACACGACATTTTACCCAATAGGAACATGTTCCATGTAATGTAGTTCCATATCTCATCACTCGATCTGTAAGATGGGATTCTAGAATATTACCCATGTGTTCAGGGAATTAATTTATTGTAATTAGTAATTCTTGAAGGCTTTTATTTACAAATACTGTTGACAAATTTTGACCGCGATTTCAGATTATCCTGTTCATTGTAAGAAATCTAAACTAAGGGTGTGACCCAAACCGATTATCTCGACCACGTATTAGATGTTTCACATATTCATGTAGATGTACTCTCTTAAGTCGCAGTTCTAACCAATCACATCTTCCATAAGGGAAAAGAGGTAGAAAATCCATTTTGAGTAAACCTTCTGTCATATATTCATTCAATGGAAATGTTCCAATTTGTGGCCAATTAATTAGTTTGTTAGAATCTAAATTTAGATTGTTTACCCAAGCATGAATCAATTTCATATCTCTTGGGGCATTAGGTGGTTTTGTGGTCATTGAATATGTGTGATCTACAACATTTTCTTCATATGTCTCAAGTATTGGCCCTGGAAAAACAAATTAATTTAAATCTATATTGAATTCCATGTGGACGGTTTAATTTTCCAAATACATTTACAAAGGTAATGGATGGGAGATATTTTAACATTGTTTCATTAATATTCATATCCATATAAAACTTATTATGTTCAATCTTATATCTGAGTGCAGTATATACTCTTTCTTTATTGACAATAAAGTTATAAGTACTTCCACATTGTTGTTTTCTTCGTACTATGACAATTGGAATATTTGAAATATGGTGTGGTAAAACTTTTGCAATATCTTTGAATTATTATGGAAAAAAATGGTATGAAATTTGCATTTGTATTGACCTCCAGTTGCATGGGTCACTTGTAGGATTAGGTTCACACGGGAAATCAACATCTCTTCCACTTGTGTTAAGTTTGCAAGTTCACATGGTTAGGGTACATGATCCATTTTATTAGCTTCATAAAATCAATTGACACCTTCCTCTTGTCTACATCTCTTACATATAGGTCCTTCAACTAATCAAAGTATATTCACTCTAGGATAACTCTCTTGACAAATATAACACATATGTGGAGAAGCAATCTTGTCAAACTCATGTCGAAACAATAATTGCATAGTTTTGAAATGTATCTCAACAATATTTTTTTCTCTTCCTGGTTGTGAAGTCACCTCCAGTTGTTGATTATCGTTTTGTAGATTATCCCTCACATCAACATTCATTTCTCTATTATCACGTGTCTATAGAACACAATCTATGGTTAGTGAATTCATACCTTTAGAATTAACCTCAACATTAGAATTCCTTTGATGGTGCCTTTGAAATGCTTCACGATTACATTCTTGTAGTTGTTTTCTTTCTTCCTCAGTGGATTTATCTAAATGCATGTCTCTTTGAAATCTTATTCTTAATATATGTTGATCATCTTGAGAAATACCCACGTGATATGCTACCATTTCAATTACACGCTGTCTCATTTGTGCTTAGAGTACTTCAATTGGATTTTTTTCCCTACATTTGGCATATCTTTCTCTTTCATTTGCATTCCTATGTTGTCTTTGAACCTCTGTCATTTGTTCCCGTCATTGTCTTTGATATTGTCGGGCATGTTCTCTTTGATATTCTCTTCTTTGCTCTTCATTTTCAAAATTCAATCATGGGCGAGCCATACCTACAATAATAATTATAAAATGCATTTAAAAATGAAGAAAATATAAATCACATTTACTTTTAAATATAATTATTATTTTTAATTAATTAATCTAAATCTTTATTTTAAGTTTTAATTTTTAATGTTTGTTATGAACTAAATATATTGTATAAACTATTTAATTAATTAATTCAAATATTCATTTTTTATTAATTAATTCAAATATTTATTTTTTACTTAATATTTTTAATGTTTGTTGTGAACTAAATATCTTTTCTATTATTTTTAACATAAAATTGTATTATTACAATTTATTTACAAACATAAAACATTTATTTATAAATCACATATAAAAATAAAAATAAAAATAAAACTAACATAAAATAAAAATACATCTAAAACTAAAAACTAAATTCAAACTATCTAAAATAAAAATACGTTTAAAATTAAAAACTAAATTAAACCTAATCTAAAAGTAATCATACTTTTAAAAGTAAAAACTAATGTAAAACTAACCTAAAAAGTAAAAATACATGTACAAGTAAAAATATATTTATTTATATATTTTTATTTATAAAACACATAAAAGTAAAAATTAAAATAAAACTTACATAAAATAAAAATATATCTAAAACTAATAGTGGTAAAAATAGATATTAGTAATTTTAATATAATGGTGCAATACACTCCTTAAATATTTAAGTACAATATTTTTTTATTGCAGATATAAAAGTGTATATCTATAATTACTAATGGAAAATAGATATCTATGGGAATTTATATCTATGATTATAACTAGCAGTTACACATGAGTTACAAATTACGCTGAAGAGGATAACAATGTTAAGCTTGTTGGAGTTGTAATTTACAATGAAGTGAATGCAAACTTAAAACTAAATAAAAAAACTTTCTAGAAACTGAGAAAAATCAAACATATGATACATTATTATATTGCAAGTTTATAAAGTTACATGTCACAAAATATTAAGTGACGATCAAATTTTTTAATCTAAATTTCATAGATTGGGAATTTGACTTATACTATGGATGGGAGTGGTAGTTTGGGACTTGCGTCTAGGGGTGATGTTCCTTTAGCTCCCCCTACTGCAGCCAAGACATAGACGTAAAAATGTTTTGGCGAAGCTCAATGGGAGCCTTTAAATCTCTCTCTTACCTAGAGCGAAGATGATCCACATATGGCGATTCCAGAGATAGATGTCAATAGCGATAAGGATAAAATTAAATACATGATTGTTGACAGTTTTGCAGGCCTTAGACCAAACATTGATTTTGTGAGAGACTGGTGCAGGAGGAAATGGGCTTGAAAGTTGGACATTAGGGAACTTGTGGGGGATGGATTTCTTTTCTGTTTCCAAGAAGAGTTGGATCTACAAAAGCTGCTATAGGGTGCACTGTAGTTTTACGGGAAACATGCTCTTACCCTCTTTTACTAGTGACCTGGGTTGTCATCTGCATTTAACTTTCAGGACCTCCCTATTTGGATTCACCTCCAAGCTCTTCCCTTGGAGTTATGGGAGCCCGAAGTATTTTTGGGGATTGTGAGATCTATAGGGGTGTTGATCACAGTCGATCATGCAACAATAGAATGATCTAGGTTGTTATTTACACATCTATGTATCAACATTCCCATGGGATCCAAATTTCCCAAAATAATTTTTTTGGACTCCTCTTATGAAAAATGGAAAAAATGATAGATATTAAGAGTTTGCTAATTATTTATGACAAGCACAGAGCGGTCGAATATGATTCGAAGACTTTTTGTCGAGGTTCTTTGTTAACCTATATGGATATTGAGAAAAGTACCCTTCTTCCTGGTGCGTTGGATGGTTTGGATCGTCCTCATTTTGGTAGCTATAGTTTTCGATTCCCAGTTACTCAGGTTGATGACAATTTGGGGGAGGAGGATTTGATCGATGCAGGAGTTGACGAGGAGAAGGATGGCGAGGTAGTGGAGTGTATGACGGTAGCTTCAAATCTTGTGGTGTCTATGGATGTGGAGCATGGCGTTTGCAGTGGTGTTACAGGCATGGAGGGTGTTGACGTCATCTTGGTAGAGAAAAAGATGTGTGTTGTTGGTGTTTGTTCTAATGGTGATGGGTTTAGCGCATCCATTAAGCAGGATGGGCCAGTTACAAATTCAAATTTTGAATTTTGTAATAATTTGGCTAGTGGATACATTCCCAACTGTATCTTGATAGGAGTGAACCATTCCCTGACATGTGGAAACAACTTGGAGAAGGGTTGGCGGTTGGTGGGTGACATGGAGGGTAGGTTGGAGATGGTCCTTGGGACAGATGCTGGTGAGATTCATGGTGGGGAGTTGATTAGGTCATTGGACTCTATGGTTAATGGGGGTGGTTGGACTATGGTCCACACCAAGAAACACAAATTCATGCAGTCCGCTCGTGTGACACGGAGTCGTATTCTTGCAGATTTTGATGTCGTGTTTTGATGTTTAGATCTCTCTTTGTTTTGGGTCAAGTTTCTTTGACCTAAATATCAATGTAGAAAACATTGGCTTGGCCTTGTTTCTTTTTGGGTTTTTAGCCTGGTTCTCATTTTGGTCACTTGTGACCTAGCTTCTCTTGGTGTGTAGAGTTTTTTATCCCTTCAAAATCAAATCTTTTTACCTTATCTACAAAAAATAGTGCAAGCTTATTTTTTAGATTGCTTCATTTAACATCACCAATAATCACCACAAGAACATTCTCCCTTTTTATAATGAAGGAAATAGTTCCCATTTCTCACAACAATTTTTCTTGCAAAAATCTTGGAGTTATTTTCATTGTGGTGTGGCAATGAGCACATAATCGAAGGTTCTTGACAGTTGTAATAGTTTTTCCATGGGGACATGCTTAACCAATCAAATGCAATTGCCAAATTTTTACTATGGTGGTAGTGAAATAATTCTCTAAGGCTCTTGGCCTTATGGTTTAGGGTAAATGGATAAATTTCCTTTCCATTGTAATTTTTCATATTATGATACCATACTCTAAGGCTTCCATTTTGGCTAAGAAGGAGTATGTTAGTAAAGGTTTTAAGCCTAGGTTTACAACTTCCAATTACATTCACTTCAAATTCTCCAGAACGTTTTCAACATCCCTATTGTGTGTTATTGTAGGATATTATTTTCCTTGTATTTATTTATTTACTTGGAAAATTTTCTACACATGTTGACTCATCTTACTTGAGTGTTGTTTGCGTGATAGGAGTTACTATGACATGTCTTACATGTCATAATGTGTCACAAGAGTTACATTTCCATTCTAGAATGTAATTCCCTAGTGATTATTCTCCTATTTGTACACACCACTTGAGATTTTGTGAGGTTCCACATCTTGCACCGTTCTTGTGTTTGTGAGTTTATTTCATATTGCACTACTTGTTAGATCAATCTTATAATTTTTATAACTACATGTTCGTAAACATTCTTTATTGATGATTCTTGAGGAAACTTTGATATTTTGTGCATACCCGTGCATCATAGCAATCCATGAAAACAACATTTCTTTCAGGAATTTTGTCAAAAATCTCACATGCTTTGTATATACTTCAACATTTTCATTCATATCAACAAAAGGACTGACAACTACAACATCTGAAAAAAAACCAGTTTCTATTATGCTTTGATCAATGTCCACACCCTATTCCAGAGTTATATCTATCCATAGGTTGGGAGAATGCTCGAAAAGGAAAATTGATTAGGTTCAATAGATTTGAAAAATTGTGTAGCAAATGCAAATCCCGTAAGTGATGAAAGAGTGTATTTTATTTTCCCCAAAAAACATTTTTCTTAGAGACACAGGACTGGAGTGGTCAAAGATTAGTAGGAAGAGTTTATAGGTGGTTTGTATGTAGTAAGCAGAATGTGTAGTGCCTCGTTAAATTGACCCACTTTACATAATCAAATCATTATAAATATAAAACATAGCCTAAAATCTGCACCACATTTAGATTGAAAGATACATAATTTAACTAATAAGAGGTCATAGTTTAATTGAAAATACTTATTAGAATCCTAAAAATACACATTCCCTAAAATAACAAAAAATAAACAGAGATAAGTTTGAGCTTGGATTATAATCACAAGCAAAATGTGTTTCTTTTCGTTGAAAACTGAGACACGTGTCATTATTGAACTCTTTATAGAGTTGCAAACCCCCAATCAATTTGTTTGCTTGCACTAACATGATATTTAATCATTTTAAATATAAAGTGAAATTATATACCTCTAACATTTGAGAACCATACCCATTCCAGTGCTTAGGGGAAAGGCAAAACTATTATTGGAACTAAAAAACCTACTTTTAATCTTTTCACGGAAATCCTCAATCAACAAAAATCCCTGATAAATTCTCTATTGTGGCTTTGAATTCATGCAAATACCAATATCAAGGGATTCTTCTGAACCCTAAATTGGGCACACATAATTTAGAAATAAAACTTTCAAATCAAAAAGCACAATCGGGAAAGTATAGGCAGACATGAACAGTGTGAAGGAATTTGACTGCTAGAAAAAGTCGCAAGAATTTGACACTTTCCAGAAGGGGGCATCTTCAAAGGTGGATGCCTTCTAGCGAATAATTATGGGTTCCAACATAAATATTTGATATCTTATACATAGATATATTAAATATTTTAGTCTATAGTCATTAACTATATAATGCACGAATCATTCTATAGTCATTGTCTAGATACAATGCTTTGGATTGGAAAATAATGTAAGATGTCAAAAAAACTTACAATGATTCAAACATACGCAAGAGTTATTTGTAATAATACATTTATGTGAGAATTCCAATACATATATAATTATTGTTAATATATATCAAACACCAAAAATAATTATGTGAGAATACCAATACACCTATGATACCAATAGTTATTTTTAATGTTGTAATAATACATCTATGTGAGAATACCAATATACCTATTCACACTTATTATTTACTTGGTTGTAATTATCTTCAAATAAAAATTAATATCCCAACATTATAATATTCACAATTATTCATACGTGTTATCTTTGATTTGACATTAATATATTTTAACCATTAAATATTATTCGGCACTAATTGTCTTCCACTAAAAAAAATATAAGTACTTAGATGTAAAAGTAAAAAACTAAAAACTAAAAATAATATAAATTTATATAATAATAGTGTAGTTACTTACCTATCATTTACTTTGCAATAATTATCTTCCAATAAAAATTAATATCCTCCTACTAATTATCCTGAATTCACTTCCATAGTAATATCCCTGCACAATTATTTACCGATTCACATTTTTCACACTTTGAAAATAACTTACATTTCCATGTATAAATACATAATCATAAATTTATTTTATGCCCTAAACATTGAATCGGCATTAAAAAATAAATTATTTTAACCATTATATAATATTCAACAAATAAATAGTTTTTTCAATCAACGCATGCCATTACACTCCTTGTGTGCCATTGTAGGAACACCTCTCAATGTAATGACGAAATGTATTTAATTAATTCTGAATGGGTATATTTTGATAAGATAGAATTAATTTAATTAATTCTAATTGGATAAAAGCGAACTACAAATATGTATGTACTTTTAGGGTGTCTACATTTTCCCCTATTTAAAGTGCTATTATAAACTAATAATATTTTAAAGATAGTAGATGCATGCAGATTAGTGAGCGGAAAGTGGTGAAGCATATGGATTCCCTAGTAGGATATGATGGTAAGGGAATTCCCCCTCAAGTGGGTGGATGATGTAGTAAGGTGGTGGATGACTGCTTTATAGGAAAGAGACAAGGAAGTTGAACAATGAGGATGGGAGGAATTGTTCTCATAGCTTGAGTGCCATTTAGAGAGTGTGAATTGTTGTCATGTGTTTTTGAATTGGAAAAATTCAGTAGAAAACATGACAACCATACCATAGTGTCAAATGTTTTTAATGTTACACATTTACAAGTCACCCCCTAGGTCATCCTATCCCCTACATCACTAGTATCCTGTCATTCAAATGGTGCATATGTGAGTGTCATCCTTCCCTACATGTTATTTAGGAAGAAAATGAGCATTCAATTACTTCTGGAACAATGCATCTAAAAGTGGGTTTTCAAGCAATCTTAGGAAGGGCTATCATCAGCCTTCCTAATCCAAGTACACAACTCCTAGAGTGGATTAAAGGTCAAAATTGATCAAGGAGGCATATTCAAGAGCCAGGACCATTAGTGCAATAAATTTGGGAATATTTAGAGGTTTAGGAGCTAGTTCACCAAAAGCGGGTTTTTGAGGCCGAAGGATATTGCATTGCAAAAGAGTACCTGAACTTCAAGAGGTGATTTTGGGAGATCTCAAATGAGGTTTGAGCCAAAAAAATATCAACGAAAATAATTCAACCCTCTACATAGTGAAAAAAATAGATCAATCTCAAACCCCATATTTTTTTCTAGGTAGCTAATTCTTTCCTTGTACGACAAGCGATCCCAATAAAAAGGAGGTTTTTGAATGTTTTTAAAGAAACATTAAGGCATGGGATGAATCCGATACTTCTCAAAAGGAATTTTCCATGTAAAATCATATAAATAAGTGTGCAAAAATTCATCTGGGAGCTCAAGTTATGGTCATTTAAAATCATCCTCCAAGGTACGTTGTTTGACAATTAGTCAATTTCAAGGTGGGGCACGTGACAACACCAAGATGACGTGAAACTTTTTGTCCTCATTTTACCTTCCCATGGAGATAAGAGGGATAAAAAATTGTTCCCTTCCTCCTTTAAGCACTTTGATCATGTATCATATGACCATGACAACTCACTTTAAGTATCTTTGACCAGTTTGACTTTCTCCTCTAACTCTCGCATACATGCCACTTATTAGGTTGGGGCTAAGGCACATTTTTGTGCACCTATTTTCCAAAAAAGGGGGGTAAAGGGTAAAAAAAATCACCCTATCCCCTTTTGACTCCATTATTCCTCATACGACTCAAATCTTGCCTGCATGTGCTACTTTCTAACCCCCCTCCACTCGTCTCAGTCAGTGAATGAGTGACACTTTTCATGAATGGGCTAAGGCACATTTTTGTGAACCTATTTTCCCAAACCAAGTGGAAAATGGGGATGAAAAATTTACCCCACCTCCTCTCTTTGTGCTCAAATCTTATATATTCAGAACTTAGCTATTTTGTGCTCATATCCCCGCATTCTCAATTTGTTGTCGAAACTCTTCCATATTTTTTGCTTGAATCCATTCTCCGCCATTTTCATCCTCCAATCATTGATTTCATGTCATAATGATTTGAAGAAGATAAAATCATGACAAAAATGGATTTTTAAAGATTCCAATGAAATTTCTTGCCTGAAGAACTCCGTAACATGCGAGGAGAAATTTTTCATCACTAAAAAATCGGTGCACAGATCAATGAGTGTTTTTTTGCAATATTCTATTTTTCTAGGAACCTTGATGATCTAAGTAATAGATTTCACATGCATGCCCTATATTTTTTACAGCAAAGAAATCCCATTTTCCCCAGGATAAAATTTTGAATTTTAAAATCTCCATTTCCAGAGCTCAGGATGATGTGAAATTTCAAAGGTGCGACGAAGAGAAAAAACCCATATCAGAAAAACTAATTTCTCAAAAAATGAGATCTAGAACACCACTTTCTAAAAATAGTAAGCATCCTACATAGGCACTTGTTATTTTTATTAAGTCTTCACAAAGAGCATTTTTGGTGGAAGTAGTGTGTACAAAGGTCATCTAGAAGGAAAATTTGACATATCGGATTCGAAACGGGTGGAAAATTTTCACTTACTAAAAATAGTAACCCCCCATTTTTAGGTTCAGGGAAGTGTATAAGAAGCCATGAAGCTTGAATTCACATACATCAAGTCAATCCCAACTTCATTCAAGGTGATAGGATCTTCATGGTTACAATTTCTCATCCAAGCATGTAACTAGAAGAACGAAGGAATGATGTCACTTCAAAGTTTGGAGTGATTGTTTCATTTTGTGGAATGGGACTTCTTAAGTGTTTAAATACACCTTATAATATATTTCCAATCAGTGCATTAGTATGGCCATGTTTCAAAGGTCATTAGGGTCCATTTTCCAGTTTTAACCTCTTCAGAAGGGATCTTTAGGAGTGACACTCGTGGTCACCAAAGGAATCATTCAAAAGTGTTTCTAAACACTTAGTTTAGGGTGTCCTTACATTGTCCAAAAGAGGTTTCTCATAGTGTAAAACATTTAAGGATTCATAGTTCACTACATTTGAGTGTTTCATCGGATTGTATGGCAAGGATCAGTGAACTTCAGCAAAAGCAACTTCTTTATCAGCATTGTTCTCTCCCCCTTATTTCTCTCTCTTCTCCCCCCTTATCTCTCCTCCATGTTCTATTTCTTCGTTTGGGTTGCAATTTTTCATTATGCCTTAATTATTTTAAAAGAGAATTTTATTTTCAAAGTACTAAGTCGCCCTTATTTCATAAAGAGGGGACTTAATCTTGTTCATAAGAATGTGAAAAATCATGAGTTGTGTAAGGAATATTAAAGGTCATGTGGTGGTAGGTGAAGATATTTCCCAAGTCTATAAATTGTAAAGGCACCCTCTTTTCAAGGGGTTTTCAATTTTTTGTGTTTATGAGAGAGAATTCCTTGTGAAGAAGAAAAAAGATAACACTTCCTCCATTTTCTCATCTATATGTTTCTCTCACTCTCGGTATTGTACAATTTTGCTACAACATCAATGAATAAAGGAGTTTATTGACTTTTTTGATGAGGATATTTATGATACTTTATGCTTAGAATCTTAACTTTTCTTGTTTCCCTTTGCAACATTTGGTTTCTTATAATCTATGTATGTTGGAATTTTTTGGTTAATGGTTGTAGGAGTATGAATTTATAATTACAACGTTAATCCCTCTTATTATTACTCTCCTCGAAAATTCCTCTCTAGTGAGTGATTGATAATATTTTTCCATAGGGTCAGTGGAGTGCCCTTATTAGATCCCTGGTTGTAAGGCCACCAGAGAGTCAAATTTCACACACACATACAAATATGTTGTTGCACCGTTCAAGTAGAGGGACTTAGATTCCCAAATTTTTGGTAAGATATCCACTAATTTTTCCACTTGACAAATTTTCTCACAAACAGGATTTGGCACCCTCCATGTGACAGACTTGGCAGTAATCTGTACCCAAAATACAACCATAAAATCCTAAAAATTATATATTCCAAAAAAAATTAAAATTACAAATTGAAAAAATAAAAAAAGTGTTTATGGAAATTCATTGCTAAAAGACACACTATCAATTCTTACAAGTGATCATTTATATTCCACAATGTCCTTTAAACATTCTCATTGTAGGTTTTTTCTCAAAAAATTAGCTGAAAGGAGATATACTCAGGCTAAACATGCTAAGCGGAATTATTGAGCCTCATTTTTTAGGCTTTGCAAAACTCCCAAGAAAGTATCAGAGAGAACACGATACTACATCTCTCAAACCTCCTCCCCATATGATTCATCAAGTGGTACTCCTAGAAATCCCATTCAAACATCTATGCTGATAATCCCCCCACCAATTCTCCCATCTTTCAACCACTATTAAACATTGAATTCCCTCGTGATGGTAGAAGAAGAATTATAAGAAGGATTTGTTTAAGCAAGTGCCTAAGCAGAAGCAGAAATAGACAATGGCAGATAAATAAGGAGAAATACCCCAATCCATTTTTCCATGGAGAAGGAATATAGGCCTACTTTCTCTCACAACTCCTCTTCATGGTATACCACCGTGTTCCAGTAAGAACTTCCCAAAATTCAAAGGAAACGCTAACTTAGCTTCCTGACAAAACACATCTCTTCCTTCACCACACCATGGGGAATTTTTGGAATATGAAAATGAGGAAGTTGATGTGATGATATTTTTCATGGAATCACTTCAAGATAAAGTAGTTAAATGGCTCTACTTAGCTACCAGTTGGATCTAATAACTTGTTGAGATGACATCAAGACTACCTTCGAGGAAAGATTCAAATAAACTGAAGACTGTCATAGGATATCTTAGTATAATTGGATCAAATGAAGAAAGGGTCTAATGAGACCATGAGGGACTTCGTAGCATGTTATAAAAAGTTAGTTAAAAGGATACCTCTAGAAGATGTGCCCTATCGATAACAACATAAAAATGCTTCTTCATTAGTGACTCAAATTCTATAGGTAGGATTATTTCTCCATAGGGTTCAACCAAGTAATCTAGCGCAAGCACAAAGAATGGTCTATTGAAGTTGAAGATGACCTCATCTCTATCAGGGAAAATCAAGAAACCTTTAAAGGGTAAATCTCAGCATCCCGAAGATGACGAGATCATAGATTCATTTCTGCAGAGACTGGTAAATGAAATGAAATTATCATTGAAGAGGGAAGTTTTTTCAATGAACATCTCCTTAAAACCATGACAAAAATTAGATTACATGGGTGCCTCAAAGGCTTGCCTTAGAGGCTACACCTATCAATGTCCATTTGCAGAGAGTCAAGAATATGAAGAAGAACTTAAACAAGAATGTGAATAACATGATTACCTAGAGGTTGAAGAAATAGATAATGATACAAAAATTAGATTCTCTGAGTATCCCAAAGGTGATGATGATGAGGACACAGAGGTACCTAGTCTCTCATGTGTAGTTTTCATCCACTCTTAGTCCCAAAAGAGCTTCTTCCTCCACTACTGAATAAAGACGAAGAGAAAAGATCATCTTGTGATGACTCTACCAAACAAAATAATCAATCAATGATATCCACTTCTAGCTTGCATGGAGTCTGCATTAGAAATACTAGATCCCGTGATGAGCAAGAGGTCACCTTCACTATCCCAAGTCAGTCTCCTAATGATTTCTTCTAAATCTAAATTTTCTTCTACAAAATCTAGTCCTACAAAATTTCTGAGTGTACCTTTCAAAATAACCTTCGTATCTGCAAACATCTACCCTTTCTTCTAAGCATATTCCAACTCCAATAAGTAGTGAATTCATTTCCCCTACCTGTCAAAGTTGCTCCTTTTGACATCATTGAACATGAAAACAAAACCAAAGTGTAGATTTCTTAAACCGAATACCTATGCAGACTCATCCTGAGTCAATTTCAGAGATTTTTCTGACATATCAAGAGTAGTCGTTCAAACCCCAATGTTGTGAATCCTAGTTCTAAAGGACTAATACCAAACCCACTTGCACCTCCATCACAGAACATGTTTTCTCTAACTGCATCAAAGACTGATAAGGTTGACCCTTGTCTACATATCTATTGTGATCAGGGAATACATATTGAATAATTGCATAATACATTTAGGTGCCTTTGACAATGTAATGCTCTGTAAAGGTCACCAAGGCTCTCAAACTCACCATGACTCAACTCCAGTGGCTCTTGTTACTCCATGGAGTCAAAAGAGGTCCCACTTATGTATGGAAGTTCAAAGATGTACTGGTGGCCCTCACCCAATTCCTGGACAAGAAGGTTTCAATGATGATCTTGGTAGATAGAAATTTTGGATTCATTTGGAATGTTGTTGAGTAGAAGTTTCTACCAAACTGTTGGGAGGGAAAATCTAGATGAATTGGTATTTTGTAACCATTCCAGATTAAGGGAGACATGGAAAAATTACTTCCTAAGAAGAAGATGAGGTATACAGTATAAAAGGTAAGGAAACCTAGGATCCAACATCCTTTACCAAAATAGCAAGAGGATGAGATTCCCATCTTTATATGACAAAGTATCCCTTTTTGAGGAGGTATCGATCTTGAAGAAGCATTGAGGAACTTTGAGTTATAAGAGGATAGTCCCAAGTTACCAAAAAACGTGAGTCCGTGATGAAGATGAAGTGAACCTTAATGAATTCTAAGCTGAGGAATCAGGCTGAATGTGCATACCCATGAAGAGAAGAGATGTTCTCATTCTCATTTGGAGATGAATATTCTCTCGATCATGTCATCCATGGAGAAATAAAACCAATTTTTTCTGAGCCATCAGAAATTTTTTAAACAATAATTTGTGCAAGAAACCCTAAGAGTTGCGGAAGAAACAATAAGACCCTGAGCTCAATCTCGAACTCCTGATGTGATTTATGGGTCTGCAAGATAAGTGTGAATCTAATTTTGGTTTCTGAACTAATTCAATAATCAGTCATGATGAAGCAAAGAAAAGTGAAGAATCCAATGTTTCCTCCTGACCCAGTTGATGATGGATACATTGAGAAGTTGAAGTTTTCTCTTTTCCATTTGAAGAGGAATTTTCCCTCCACGATGAAAAAGTTGAAACCAAGAATTTTGAGGTCCTCGAGTTTTAGACTCCCCTCCACAAAGAATTAGTAGAATACCACAATCTCCAAGATAATGAAGCCATTTCTCTCGAGGGTTGCCTTGAATTTACGAACTACTTTTTTTCAAATGAATGCAAAGATGAGATTCTGGAAGTACCAAAAAGGAGTTTTCTATAGGAAATCTTGGAAGCAATAGAAGGCACAGAAGATCCTGAGCTAAGTCTCAACCTCTTGGGTAAAGCCATATCCATGCATGATAGGTATGAGGTTGTTCTTAAATCTTCACTCAACTTCGAAATACCTCATAATGATATGGGTCAAAAGGGTGATTTCAATGCTTCTTGTGAAAAATATGTTTATGAACATAAATGTGGGAATCAAAGGAGCTTAAGATATTCAAACAATTTGAACAAAAATGAGCCTTGGGGAAGTGAAGAGATACTCAATGAAAAATAGGCAATATGGATGAACACTGAAGACAATTCACATTCCAAAATGGATTTCAAATAGAATGAAGGAAATGGAATTTCTGAGAAAATATCTAAGAATAAAAAATATCTTGTAGGCTCACTCCTCCAAAGTACACAAATAATCATGAAATCACCTGGCTTTCATAAGCACTTTAGGAGACGAGGTTACTTTCTTGAACCGGTCAATGTCTTCATGAAACATCATCACTTAGTGTTTCCCACTCAAGGGTAACCTCTGAGAAGAAAAGAGAAATTCAGTAAAAGTAGGATATCCCCCACATTTTACCATAGGTGATTTAGGTGTGTGTTTCCCTTTCTTATTTTCCATTTTCTTTCCTTTTTGCGTGTTGTGTGTTTCCTTGTGTTATGTGTGTGTGTACTCCTAGCTATCTTTTGTAAATGAATCTATGAAGCCTAATGGATAAGGCACTATTTTTATTTAAAAATTTGAGATTCTAGGATTTCTCATGTCATGGTCTCATTTTGCTTGTTCCACAACATGTCCCCAAGCTAGAGCCAATTGTTGTCCTGTGTTTTTGTATGGGGAAACTTCACTAGAAAACATGACAACCATACCATAATGTCAAAAAACTTTAATGTTACACCTTTCCAAGACATCCCTTAGGTCAACATATCCCCTATATCAATCTTCTCTTGTCATTCAAATGGTCCATATGTGAGTGTCATCCCTCCTTGAAGTTGATTTAGGAAGAAAAAGAGCATTCAATTACTTATGGAGTAATGTATCTAAAATTGGGTTTTCAAGCAATCTTAGGAAGGGTTATCATCATCCTTCCTAAGCCAAGTACACAATCCCTAGAGTAGATCAAAGGTAAAAATTCATCAAGGATGTATATTCAACAACCATGACCATCAGTGCAACTAATTTAGGAATATTCTGAGGTTTAAGATCTAGTTCACCAAAAGCAGGTTTTAGAGGCTGAAAGAGGTTGCATCGTAAAATAGTACCTAAACTTCAAGAGGTGATTCTAGGAGCTCTAGAATGATTTTTGATCCCAAAAAATATCAATGGAAATAATTTTCAACCCTCTACATGGTGGGAAAAAAAATTAAATCTCAAAGCCCATACATTTTTCTAGAAAACTCATTCTTTCCATACATGACAGACGATCCCAAGAAAAAATGAGGTTTTTAAAGGTGTTTTTAGGAATAATTAAGGCATGATACCCATACCATCCTTCTCAAAAGGAATTTTTCATGCAAAATAATATAATTAAGCAAGTAAAAATTCATCTGGGAGCTCAAGTTATGGTCATTTCAAGTTAAGGTACGTTGTTCAACAAGTTAGTCAATTTCAAGGTAGTACGTGTGGAAACACTAGGCTGAGGCACACTTTTGTATCCTAAATTTCCCTTACCATGGGTAAAAGAGGGACAAAAAATTGTGCCTTTCCCCCTTTAAGCACTTTGGTCACACCATATGACCTTGGCGACACACTTTAAGCACCTTTGACCAGATGACTTTCTCCTCCACCAACTCCCACATGCATGCTATTTGTCAGGCTAGGGCTAAGGCACCTTTTTGTGCACCTACTATCCCAAACCAAAGGGAAAATGGAAAAACAAATATGCTCCACCCCCTTTTGACCCCATGATTCCTCATACGACTCAAATGTTGCCTCCAGGTGCTACTTTCTAGCCCCCCTCCATTCGTCTCGATCGGTGAATGAGTGACACTTGTCATGAAAGGGATAAAGTGAATTTTTTTCACCTATTATCCCAAACCAAGGAGAAAATGGGGATGAAAAAAATTCACCCCACACCCTCTCTTTTTTATCAAAGCTTATATATTCAGAACTTAGCCATTCTTGTGCTCATATCTCCACATTCTCAATCTGCTGCTGAAACTCTTCCAAATTTTTTGCTCGAATCCATCCTCCATAATTTTCATCCACCAATCATTTATTCCATGTCCTAATAATATGAAGAAGAGAAAATCATAAAAAACACTGATTTTTGAAGACTCTGCATGAAATTTCTCACCTAAATAACTTTGTAACTCGCGAGGAGAAAAATTTTATAACTTAAAAAAACTGGTGCACGAATCAACGCGGGTGTTTTTGCAATCTTATATTTTTCCAGGAACCTTGAAGATCCAAGTAATATATTTCACATACATGCCCTAGATTTTTTTCAATGAAAAAATCCCAGTTTCCCTTTAACATATTTTTGAATTTTAAAATCTCCATTTCCAAAGCTCAGGTTGATGTGAAATTTTAGAGGTGCAACAAAGATAAAAATCCCATATCAAAAAAAATTATTTCATTGAAAACCGAGGTCCATAACACCAATTTCTAAAAATAGTAAGCCTCCTACATAGACACTTGTTATTTTTAGTAAGTCTTTACAAACAACAATTTCCATGCAAGAATTGTGCTTAAAGGTCATCCAAAAGGAAAATTTGACTGATTAGAGTCGAAAAGGATGGAAAATTGTCACTTACTAAAAATAGTAACCTCCCATTTTTAGGTTCAAGGAAGTGTATCAGAAGCCATGAAGCTCAAATTCACAGACATCAAATCAATCCCAACTTCATTCATAGTATATTCAAGGTGATAGAATCATTATGGTTACAATTTCTCATCCAAGTGTGTAACCAAAAGAACAAATGAGTGATGGAACTTCATGGTTTTGAGTGATTGTTTCATTTTGTGGAATGGGCATTATTAAGTTTTCAAATTCACTTCATCATAGCTTTCCAATCATTTTAGTAGTATGGCCATGTTGTAAAGGTCATCAGGGTCCACTGTCTAGTTTTAACCTCTTCAGAAGAGATCTTTAGGAACAACACTCATGGTCACCAAAGGAATCATTCAATAGTATTTATAAACACTTAGTTCGGGGTGTCCATGCATCACCTAAAGGATTTTTCTCATGGTGTAAAGCATTCAAGGATCGAGATTTCACTACAATCGACTGTTTCATCAGATTGCCTGACAAGGATCGGTGACCTTCAGCATAAGCAAATTTTTCATTGGCATTGTTCTCTCCCCCTTTCTCTCTCCTCCATGTTCTATTTCTTCATTCGGGTTGCACTTTTTCATTATGCCTTAATTATTTTAAAATTTAATTTAATTTTCAATATAATAAGTCATCCTTATTTCATAAAAAGGGAACTTAATCTTGTTCCTAAGAATGCGAAAAATCATGAGTTATGTAAGGCATATGAAAGTTCATGTGGGGGGTAGGCGAAGAGATTTCCCAAGTCTATAAATTGTAAAGGCACACTATTTTAAATGTGTTGTCAATTTTTTGTGTTCATGAGAGAGAATTCCTTATGAAGGAGCGAAAATATAACACTTCCTTTGTTTTCTCATCGCTATGTTCTTCTCACTCTCACTATTTTATAATATTTTTATAGCATCAATGAAGAAAGAAGGAGTTTATTTAATTTTTTGATGAGAATATTTATGATATTATGTTCTCATAATCTTAACTTATCTTGTATCCCTTTGCAAAATTATGTTTCTTCTAATATATGTGTGTTGGAATTTTTTGGTTAATGGTTTTAGAAATATGATTTCCTACCTAAAACATTAATCCCTCTCTCTTTTTTTCACTCCCTTAACCACTCTCCTAAAAAATTCCTCTCTAGAAAGTGATTTCTATCTTTTTCCACATGGTCGATCGAGTGTACGTTTTGGATCCCCAACCGTAAGGATGCCATAGATTCAAATTTCACATCTGTATAAAAATACAAAGATACACCATTCAAGTAGAGGGCCTTATATTTCTAGATTGTTGGCAAGATATCCACCAATTTTTCCACCAGATAAATTTTCTCGCCAACATGAATATAAGAGAAACCTTTATTTTATTGTTGCACAATAGAGTTGTCACCATGATTATTAAGGAATCAAGATGGTTAACCTATATATGTTCCTAAAACAACAAGCCCAATATGAACAATAGGTGTAGGCATCAGGGTTATAAAGTAACCAAGATATTATCACACTACTTGCAATTGGTCCAAGAAGTAAACATGAACAATGCAACACTACGTCAAAAAAGAAGACAATCAGCTATTTCCCTAATTCTTGCCACAATGATGATTAAGTAGATGTAAATGCTCCAAAGGTGGGAATAGGACTAGACTAGAAGAGTGGAATATACTTAGAAACTCCTTGAGACACTATTGTTGGATCTGTTGTGTAAATGATCTAAGAGAAATTTCCCCAAGAAAAGTTATATCGTGAATGAAAAGTAATTTTGTGACTTGACCCAAACATAGTAACCATGCAAAGGGAAGAAAATGATAGTTATAAGATTGGAATGATCACTAGGGTATTAGATAACGATTTGAATTTATCGAAATCGTATTAAAAGGTAGAAAGATTCACTTCAAGGTTTTTCCATTTGTAGAATTTCTATAACAATAGAAGATAAATAAATAAAACACAAATTATACCTTCACTGTAGATCTCTTGCAAACCTCAAGTAATATCATAAAAGATTTTAAATTTATTTGAATATTGGATTGCGGATGCTACGAGCAGATTTCATAAGGATGTGGATGTCAAATTGATAGTATTTGGATGCAATTTTCTCAAATCTCTAGGGATAGATTTACAAAGAAAATGGCTTGCTTTTATAGCTATGGGTAGAGCCATGACAGGCGGATGAAATAATGACTAAGCTCTAGGTTAATGGTTGAATCACCCGGGTTAGAAAGTAGACTTGGCAATTGGTAGTTGTAGATTTACCTGGGGGCAATGGACATTTGGAATAACAGAAGTTACATTCGGAATTTGAATTGCATGTACAATACAATCGCCCCCACACTTCTAAGAATCTATAAGTGGAGTCCAAGTGGGATAGGAAAGTGTAGTTGACTAGAATAGGTGGAATTAAATAACTAAATTTGATTAGAGTTTAATTATGAGGAGATAATTAAATGTTTAATTATATTAGCTAGAAGGTGCTAGGAATTAATTTAATTAATTCCAAGAGCATGGTAGAACTAAATTAATTTAAATAGTATTTAATTGTGAGATGATAATTAACCATTTAAATAAATAAATGTTTACTTATATTAGCTAGAAGGTGTTGGGAATTAATATTAATTCCAAGAGCATGGTAGAATTAAATTAATTTAATTAGTATTCAATTATGAGGAGATAATTAACCATTTAAATAAATAAGTGTTTAATAATATTAGCTAGAATGTGTTAGGAATTAATTTAATTAATTCCAAGAGCATAGTAGAATTAAATTAATTAATTATAAAGGGTAGGAATATAGCTTAGGTGATAGAATTAATTATAAAAGGGAGTATTTGAATGATGAAATTAATTTAATTCATTCTGAAGGGGTATATTGCGATAGGATATAATTAATTTAATAAATTCTAATTGGATAAAGGCGGACTAGAAATATGTATGTATTTTTAGGGTGTCTACATTCTCCCCTCTTTAAAGTGATATTACGAAGTAATAATATTTTAAAGATATTAGAAGGATGTAGATTAGCGAGCGAAAAGTGGTGAAGCATTTGGATGCCCCAACAGGATATGATGGTAAGGGAATTCCCCCTCAAGCAGGTGGATGATGTAGTAAGGCAACGGATAACCACTTGATAGGAAAGAGATGAGGAAGTTGAACAATGAGGATGGGAGGAATTATGCTCATAACATGAGCACCATTTGGAGAGTTTTGATATAAGAGAAACCTTTATTTTACTATTTCTCAATAGATTTGTCACCATGATTATTAAGAAATCAAGATGGTTAACTTATATGCATGTAAAAAAAGACATACACAACAAGGAAAAGAGAAAAAGAAAAAAATCCCAATATGAACAATAGGTGTAGGAATTAGGGTTGTAAGGGAACCAAGATGTTATCACACTACTTGAAATTGGTCCAAGAAGTAAACATCAACAATGCCACACAACGTCGAGAAAGAAGACAATCAGTTATGCCCCTAATACGTGCCACAATGATTATTAAGTAGATGCAAATGCTCCCAAGGTGGGAATAGGATCAGACTAGAAGAGTGGATTATACTTAGAAAATTTTCGATACACTCTTGTTGGATCCATTGTGCAAAGGATCTAAGAGAAATTTCCTCAGGTGAAGTTAAATCATGAAGGAAAAATAATTTAGTGACTTTCCCCAATTAGAGTAAGTAGTCGTGTAAAGGGAAGAAAGTGATAGTTGTAAGGTTGGAATGATCACTAGGGTAATAGATAAAGGTATGACTTCATCGCGATTGTGTTGAAAGGTTGAGAGATTCACTTTAAGGGTTTTCTAGTTGTAGGATTTCTATGATAAGTGAATGTTTGTTTGAAAATTTTGTAATTTTTTATTTTTTTTGGAATTTTTGAAACATTTGATTTTTTAATGGTTTTACAAATTTTTAGAGAAATTTGAAGCAAAGAAAAGGAGCGGTGTTTTTGTGTTACACCAGATTTATTATGGACAAATGATGCAACTGAAAGCATAAAACAAGAATGTCAAACAAACCGAATATGAATAGGAAAGAACCACACCAAAATTATATGTGAACTAGGATGCAAAGGAATTTTCCTGCAATTGGTCTAAAATAAAGGTAAATAAAGTACAACAAAATAACAAAATAAAAAGAAGCAAAATCATAATCATAATGTTGAAAAACCGCAACAATACAACACAATTGTCAATAATGACATATAATCACACTCCGAATGCATTCCATATTAAATAACTACATATATATGAATGCCCCCGAGAGATAGCTTAGAAAGCAAGAGTATTGGATTGGGCCGAAGAGAAGAGTGATGCTTAGATACTCAAAACAACTCTTGTTGGATCCTAGTGAAGTTTTATCTATATTGGATTAAAATGTGAAATCCAAGTGTGCCCCAAGAAAAGTTATATTGCAAAGGGTAAATGATTTCTTTGAGCATAGATATACACCACGAGCAATAAATATGATTAACGAAAGATAATCTAGAACAATCATGAGGAGTATCGTCAAATGGTGAAATTATTGAACTATACTACCAGTTGCTAAAAGTTGGTCAAACATTTTCTAAATGTTTTGATTTTGACATTTTAATACAATGTTTTAATTTTTGGTACAATTTTATATTGTTTTTGTATTTTTTGAAACATGTTTGAATGTTTTTGTAGTGTTGTGAAACATGTTTGAATGTTTTTTATTGTTTAAACATATTTGAATGTTTTTGTATTTTTAAAAACATATTTGAATGTTTTTGGATTTTGGAAACTTATTTGAATGTTTTTATATTTTTGACTTGGTAAAAGGGGTTGCATAACTTGAATATAAGTGTAAAAAATTAGAAGCATTCCATTCCATTGGAAGAAATGTAGAATATGTAATTATAGGATGTCTCACTCAACTCATGACTCCACGCAACTAGGAAGATGCATGGGCTCATCACTGAGAGCCAAGAAGGACTTGAAAATGAGGTGAATAGTGATACGAAGGTGAATATATTATATGTTAAGTATAGTCACAAAATCATGCAATTTAGACATCATTTAGTCTCGGTTTCATATTACTATTTAGAAGGTTATTGAGTGAAGAAACTACTAATCAACCCCTTTCTTTTGGCCATCTTGTTTTATTTTTATTTCATAATTCCCAACCTCTTACACCCATATACACAAACACCTTTCATCACTTTGTGATATTATAGCCTTGACTAGGGTGCCCTAGTCCCACCTTGGGCGCCCATGGGTGCCCTAGTCCCACCAGGGGCGCCCCAATCCTTTTCACACTTTCCTATAACTTTTTGGGCTCTTTCTAGCCATTTGAGATATTTATCTTTTTGGTGGTCAACCATTTCGAGGTTAATTGCAAAATTCGATCAAGAGAACCCTATAAATATAAATTTATGATACCATAATGAGGGACCAAGCACTAGTCACTACTATCATCCATCTAGAGGTGCATCCACTTGGAGATTATTTACATCCATCTGCATAGTCATTCCTGCTTCTTGATTATTTTCTTCACTTTCACGACACAATTCAAATCTACCTCCAAATCAGCTAAGTATTTTCCTTGTTCTTCTTTCATATTAGAGTTTCTACTTTCATTAGATTAGTTGTTTGGTTCAATTTCCATACTTGTTTATTGCATTCATTTATTGTATTTATATGTCATTCTAGATTAGATTAACTATAGGATATCTCCTATTTTTAGTTAATCATTTTGGTGAACTTGATCTTTACACACACTCCCTCCTTAGGATTCTTCTTCGTATGCTCATCACTCGTATTGGTTGTTTTGGGCCTTTTTAATATTAAGAGCTACCCTCATTCACCCATAGGGTTTCTAAATAAATGGCCAATATCCCTATCTTCTATCATTTCTATTAGAAATAATTTGGATAGCTCCAACTAATCTTCCTCTTCACAAAATTGAGGAGTCTGAGAGTGAGAAGTCCTACAATAAATATACCAATAATGACCAACATAAACTTAACAATATCATTAAATTTTTTCCAAGCATTTACATGAAAAAGCCTCCTCATCTCCATAATTTCTTGCCTACTCTAAATTTTTTCTCAGTGGGCTCATGATGCTTCAACTTCCATACTTTGCTTCTTCTGTCTCATCTTGTCTCAACTCCACCCACCTATGTCTTTTCTCCCTATTAGTCCGCAACTACCTCTCCCACCGTTCACCATGGTAATCCTCTGCCACACCTTGGTTATTCAAATTCTCTGGATCTTGAATTCCTTACATCAAGACTTGACAAACTTAAATTTCGCCAGATTTATCTTGCTACCTTACTCACACTACTATCTCTACACTCTACAACATTATTTTATATTCCTTTTAAACCCGCTATATGATACCTTTATCCGTTTCTACCTAATTTTATCTCTCCTAAGATTGTTTATATTTAAAGGCCATGGTGACCCACAAGAAGCATCTTCAATAAGCTTTCCATGTAGCTATGCCTTGACTATGCGGATGATCACAATCATACTATCTTTATAGAGCTTTTCCCTCATAGCTTGCAAAACTATGTAATGCAGTTAGTTCTATGACCTACCTTTCACATTCATTAGTTTCTTTAACACATTTTTTTTGGTGCCTTTATCATGACATTTATCTATCAATATTGACTCTAAGATATTCTATGCTTAATTTCTCACATAACCCAAACAAGGCTCTTAACGAACACTTATCTCGATTATGTCTTGTGATTACAAAAACAATTTAGCCAAGATGTCTAATGTCCTTGTGGCTCCTGAGCTTCGACTTCTTATTTATTAAGAGTCTCTTACCCCCTCTTACAAGAGAGTGATTCTCTTTGAAACTTCTTCTTCATTTGATCAACCTTATGTCAAAGTCTCAAACATCTTGAGACCAAAGCTCTTAGCAATAATAGGAAAAATTTGATGTTAGGAGCAACCTTCATCATCCACATATGCTTTCAAAGTAAGCCAACATCCAAGTCCTTTCACACCTGAAACCTATCGACGGAAAAATTACTGTCAACGGAGTTTCTACCCTTAGGAAGATTTAATCCATAACCTTGCAGGTGTACTTTTACTAAGATTAGTACCCCTCCGAGCATTTTTGCTATGACAGATCTCATCAATAGTATTACTTTTTATCTTGCCCTCGACCTCTATAAGTTGACCCATCTCGACATAAAAGACATAATTTAGATGGATAATTCTTATTGTGATTATCATCAATGTAAAGGAAACTCCATTAGATCAGTTTTTACCAACTACGACATATTATTCAATGATTTTCCTTGACAATGGTCACATAGAACTTCCGGAATCTGCAACACCTCTACTTCCTATTAATGAAACTAATAAAATTGAGATATTAATTAATCCTTTACCCCAAAACAAACAGACAAAACATGACTAATGCATCCACTAATTATGTCTATCACGTGATGCAATCCTCCTGCATCAGGGGTTCTTGATTTCCTAGTTACAAATATTTATGCTTTTCCGCCAATCAACTTATTTTTCTAGATCAGGATTATCTTGCAAATTTATCATTTAATCAATTACTTATCAATGCATCTTTTGGCTCGACATCCGTTAACAACACTAAGGTTGAACCTATCATGGCACGTTAATGTATGATACTATTTCACTTTTCAAGACTACTGGATTATCCTCCATTCCAAATTGATTACCATTTCAAAAAACCCTTTAGTGTGGTCAAAGCTAACATATTATAGTCGGTCCTCTTAGGTTTCCCATGCCTTTCCTATTTTGTAAACACAGTTGATGACTATGACATGCTTCTTGGTATAAATTTGATTCCTTCACTCTGTAATCTATCATTTATATGAATCATTTATCAGTTAAAATATATTCACAATAATTAGGTCATTTCTATTGACGATGGTGTACTCTATCATATGCTCCATAGTCTCCATCTTATCATTGTAATAGTTATCACATCATATTACTCCTTCTAGCATGCATCACATTTTATGTTACTTAAAGCAAAAGTATATGCCTTGTCTCACCTACACAATCCCCATCTACACAGATGCATCATTCAACTATTCCTACATATATGTATAGGACCATTCCTAGAATAGTTACAACATCTCAACATTGGTCACCGCCTCAATTTATTCTCATGCGCGTTTTCCTCACATTTACACTTATGCATCTGCGTAGATCTCCATCACCGACGCATTTTACTATGCCATAAGTTTCATTATATGTTCATTACCTCACACACATATATATTTCATTCACCAGTATAACGTTTTTCTATTATAAAACCATTGTTAGACCCATAGTTCATACAATTTTTACCATCACATGTATCAGATGGAGGACATGCATCATTCACAATTATTGGTTAGTCTCATTCATATGTAGACGCTTGGGCGGCATAGACATCTAATACATCTACTTCCACTTACCATTTCGACATCTACGCATCTATTATATTAAGATTCTCATATATCAATATTCATCATCATAGGCATATTCACCCTACATGTTTAGTGTCGTCACTACCTGATGAAAACACTCTTGTGCTTCGGTTCACACTTGACTATTTAGAGATTACTACACATGAAACCCACACACTACATAATAAGTCTTAGCACATCTGGATCTAATCACATATCACATGCATCGTACACCGTACATATATCTATATTCATCATTATGCATATATTATACTTTTATTATCTAATGTTGCATACTATTCATAAAATTGGCCATTACAAATCTCACACATTCTTCATATTATTAGATTATTTACACATATTACATTACATTATACACATCATGTCTTTACACTACATCTAATCAACATTTGTCTTACATTATAAATTTTACATTCCATCTACATCTATGCATTCTCCAGACTACACATATTTTACACACAATGTTGGTCATATCATCTACGCATCTATGATTTATACACCATTCATACTACATCTCACATCAGTACAGTTACATTAGTACATATTTTATCACATTTAGAATTACATTCTACATCATCTCTTATTTAAACATTCTACTTTTCACATGGTCATCTATTATCATCACATATAATACATTGTCTTCTACACATTGCACTCACTACCCTGATGACGTAATTTAGTTCCTCAGTCCATTCTTGAATACCAAAGGGTTTATAAATCGAATGGACCTTACATTCATCCTACATTTATCAATTCAACCTTTCATCACGAAACATTTCTAGGATAGTGACACACATTATAGGCTAAAATCGTCACTTACACTATTCATATCAAACTGGTATATGTTTAAGGCTACATCAAGAGTCCCTACTATTCGTCTTGTAGTCACTATGTCACTATAAGATACCCAACCAATCACTTCCTATATCCTCTTGTAGTGATATACACTTTATGGATAAGTCATCACTCCTTCATGCATCTTGTCATGATATACACCTCAGGCTATAAGGTTCATTCATACATCTATTCTATATATCGAATATCATGATCACTATACACATACACACTCATCACAACATGCTATACACAACACACAATATTCAACCATTTCCTGACAACACACTCTCATGTTGATGGTTCATTCTTAACTACTGAAGGGGGAAAACCAAATCAACCTCATTACATAAATCTCTATTCTCTCAAGAGGGAACGCAACTCCTATCATTCCATTTTCCATTCCATTCCATATATCTACAACATATTACATATCATGGTTTCTTTTAATCTTGCTTACTTTTGATGTTTTCATAATCACTTTATTATGCATGCTAGTTAGCTTACCTATATGTCATTTATCTACACAATCCACACATGTGCATTCATGTATCTCTCTAGTTGTGATCACATATATATGTTCTCTTACACGTAGGATAAATGCTCACCTTCTACCCTTACTACACTCAGTCTCTTGCGGGAATCCACGTTCATCTCTTTACAGGATGTTATTAGTTTCAGTTTCATACTGAGAACTTTACATTACTTTCTTATAAACATGCTTTTGACATACTACTTATCTTTCAAAAATGCTAATGAGTGCTTCATGTGCAACATTTGTTCTGGAGGGATATTTGCTTCCATACATTGTTTATTACATTTGATCGTCTATTGTTTAACTTTTTAATGCGGTATTTTCCCTATGTTTGGTGTGAACAATTGTTTGTTGTTTACACACTTGATGGCCTTGCATGTGTCTGTGCAACATTGTGATTTATTTTCCATGTTTGCAACCCACTTTGTGTGGCTATACGTGTTTTACTTACATGTGCTTACATTAATTTGTCTTGTGTATCTTACACACTGTATGCATAGTTTATACATTGTTTTCTATATGCGTGCTTATTCATACTAACACTTGTTTTGGACCAATCCATCCTTTTTTGTGTGGAAATTGGTTTCTACCAAGTGCATTACCTTCCCCCTAGTAGTGCATTGTTTCATAGTACATATGGTTGCTCCTCTTTTGGGGCCGTAATTTCTCCTATCAGCAACTTTTTGCATGCACTCTCAAAGAGGGGGACATCATTTCAGGTTTTTCTACACTCCACCATATTTGTGTCATTTTACACTGGTTCAGTTCTATTTATATATAAAGAGTTCATTTTCACTATACCATTCTATGGACATCCTGTACACATCTCTATCTACTCTATAGTTACATGAGCTTATCACTCATCAACATAAATCTGGGTGAAACAATTAGTCAAAAATCATGCACGGTTACAGTATTATTTAATCTTCGGTTTCACCACTACTATTGAGAAGGTGGCATTGAAGTCGCCAAGAAAATAATAGGATGTAACCCCAGATATTTTTTCACATCTTACAGGGAATTTAGTTTCAGGAAGGATTCTCAATGCATATTTACATCCATATACTTCTTGATCCATTTTGGTCATGAGATCTCCTATTATTTTTTCCTTGCATGTACAGGATATCCGAGGACAATATAGGGGTTCGACATGGATCAAGTGCACCTGGTCCTATTCATGGGCACTTTGATCCCTTTATTTATTCTACAGTTGCATACTTTTACATGGCTCTTTCTAGCATTACATTTTTACAGCATTCATACATACATATTTGATGTGACTTGGCCATTTTGGGGTTATTTATGAAATTTAACCGTAAGAGAACCCTATAAATAGGAAAAGTTTTGAGCAACAATAACAACATCAATGAACAACACTTTGCGACAACACACACTATACTAACCATGTAGGTACATCACACACATCAACAACTACACACATGCTTCTGCCCTAGGTTCACTCTCATCACAAGGACAAGGCTAGTTCATCTACATCAGACTACATAGGAGGAGGGATTCTATTCTATTTCATGCACACATACTATTACATTTTCTACATTTAGCTATTGCTTGCTATTTCACAAAGTGTGACTAGCACAAGAGCACCTAGGGCACATTATGCACACATACACCAGAACTATGTTTGGGTTTGAAATGTAGTGCATCACTCAGTTAGTAAGCCCAGTGTTATGGCAGTTGAGGTCAGTGTGACCCATTCATTTGCATTATTTTTTTGATGGTTTTAATACTTCTTTTGGTCATTTTACAGGTCTATATATCATCTTGGATTATAAACGACACCTGGCGTAGTGAAATGATTATAATGCGACAAAAAACGAGGGTTTCAGACCACCTACTGAACCTGTGAAATGTAATTCGGAAAAATTTTCATAGACCAGGGCACTCATTCTATATACTAGAGTGCCCGTAAGTGCCCCAGTCCCTCTCCAAGTGCTCCAATCTAGCTAATCAACCCAGATCCATCCTTTTCGAGACCTCTTCATATTTGTTCCTACTTTCATATTATTGTGTTCATTTTCATGACAAAGTTCATAGCTGCCTCTGAATTAGCTAAGTCTTTTCCTTGTTCTTCTTGCATATTAGGGTTTCTACTTTCATTAGATTAGTTACTTGGGTCATTTTCCATAATTTTTTATTAGATTTATTTATTGTATTTATATTTCATTCTAGATTAGATTAACTATAAGATATCTCATATTTTTAGCTAATCACTAAGACACAAGGTGTACAAATTATCCATGTAAGAAGAATGTAACTCATATTTAGTCAATATTATCTTATCGATTCCAAGATGATTCTACTTTATAGGTTTTGAATAGACTTAGATTCATAGATGGCCTCCTGATTGGGAAAATCCGGTTAAAGGAACTGTTGTATCTCTTTAACATGAACAACTAAATTACTTCTTGGAAAGTTTTTGATTAAGAACTTTTAATTAATATTTGATAAAGGATTTATTTGTTGATTGAATTTTTGAATGACCCCTACATGTTTCCCCATGTCACCAGTAAGAGACAAGGGCTCAACACCAAAGATAAAATGTAGGTGAATAAGGGCATCTTCCTTCATTCCTAGTATCATACTACTAGTGAGAAGTATGGGCTTATCATTGAAGACTGTAAAGGATTAAAGTTGTAATGATTGATTTTTTATTGTTTTTATATTTTTAGATTGATTTTTCCTTTTATGTAAATTATGTTCTTGTTGGGAAGGCACATTCTACCCCCAAGTCTCAGCCGCATGCAACCAGTAGGATGCAAGGATACAACACCATAGAGTGAAATGAATGATCAAAAAGGTCTAGGTAAAGAATTTTATTGTTTTCTATTAAAGAGAGAGATTATTTAAAAGGAGGATTTTGCCATTAGTAAGCTTCAAGACAAAACTGTAGGTAAAAATACCTCAAATGGTAGAAACCATAACAAATATGAGACACACAATGCCCAATAGTAACAAGGTTAACTTGTGTCGTGAGAGGTGAAGAATGTGAAGATATAATAATGGTATGATTAAGATATCATCCAATATATGGAATGATTAATTTTATTTGCACTTGTTTTTCGAATTTTTATTTTCAAATAGTGCTTTAAGTAAAGGTTTAATATGAAGTTTTATTTTTGTTTTATGCTTTTGAATTTTTCTGAATTCTGACGAATGACATATTTCAATGGGCTCATCAGGAGAGAGGTACATGATTATGAAAATGGAATGGTCTTGAATTATAAGACTTGGGCGGATGAAATCTAAGTCAAAGGAGAGGATCGAAATATTTTCAATCAACGATAGATGGAATTAGTCTGAATTTATGAGACTTGGGTGGACAAAATCCAAGTGAAATGATTTGATGAGTCTTGAGATACGGTATTTTTGTGGACAAGGTCTAATTCAAAGGAGTGGATAAAATGATTCAATGAGTCCTAAGTTACGAGACTTGGTTGGACGAGATCCAAGTCAATGAAGTGAATCAAAATATTCAAGGAGTCCTAATATATGAGACTTGAGTGGATAAGGTCCAAGTCAAAGGATGTTTGATTAGATAATTCTTTGATGGGATCAGAAGACCTATGTGATATTAGAGGAGGATTGTAAAGCCAAAGTATAAATTGAAATGCACATTCATTTATGAGTGGAAGAATGTAAGGAAGGATTGATCTCTAGATGTATATCTAAGGCTCCTTATAGGCCAAAGAGAAAAAATATTCAATGGTTCTCTGTTGAGGTTGTGAAGTAGTTAATTTGACAAAATATTTTCAATTAAATCTTTAAAAAGGTTTTGTAAGGATATTATTGGGTATATTTACGTCATAAAATATACGCATGTAGATGTATCAACATGTAGGAGCCATCATTAATGAGGTTCCTGCAAGAATGATCATTTGAGGGAATATGGACATGGAAGTTGCATTGTTGCAAGTGTCCAAGCTTATTGTGGTTGTGTTTCTACAACAAGAATATGGATTTAAGGCATAGGAGTTGATAGTGAAAGAATAGAATCAATATCAATGGTGCTTGATGATGGATACTCTTTTGTAGAGTCTACAGTTATATCAAGGGTTAAAAGGGAGTCTTGAAGCAAGGTAAAACTCTCTTTTGGTGTTAGAATATTATTGTCCAAAATAATTTTAGTGTCTATGTGGACTAAAGAAAGTAAATATGGAGAAGATATTGATATGTCTAGAGGGAGAGATACTTTACCTTCATCATGATCTTATTGAATGTCAGTATGTATAGAAGTGGGGAAAATAGTCAACTCTTCATTAGAAGTCATGGAAGTTGAATTTTATTTGGTTGCTATAGATTTTTCATCGAGCTCTATAAATATATCTCCATCATCAATTAAGTATTGGACATAGTTCCTGAAATGCACACATTTATCTGTTGAGTGGCCATCAATTCACTGAAAATCACAATATACATGAGGTTTATACCAATATGGTTTAGGTTCTCCTTTAACCCAAGATTTTGTAAGTGAATATTTTATCATCATCGCCTCTTTGAGTTGATGAAAGACACTAGAGTGACTTTCACCAAGATATGTAAACTTACATTTAACTTTATGCAAAGTGGTGTATTCACTAGGTTGCATGAATGGATTTTTGATTGATTGATCATGTATGTTTGGAAAATTGCATTTATCGGTGACACAATCATTTATGGCATTACGGTTTTGATTGATGTACCAAGAGTTATCATAATGATTTCTAGGGTAGTTGTTATTTTTATTGTGCCCATGGTCTTTAGAATGATTCTTGACTAAGCCTTTAGCAATGAAGGCATTGTCTCTTTGAGTCAAGGTGACTTCGGAGTCAATGTTGAAAAATAATTGTTTGATGAACTTCTTCAAGAGGTCCGCAAATGTGGTAATAGATCCCTTTGGAAGGTGTAAAAACGGATCTAAATATTTTCCTCCTAGACTTCTAGGAAAAAGGCACAAGAGAAAGCTATCGTTTTATGCCACTACATGACATGCTATGTAAATTTTTTTGATATGTTGTCTAGGATCAGTTTTTCCCTTTGTGATTTCCAAATTTGTGCATCTTGAAATATTTTTGAAAGGGTATGCATAATATTTCCATGGGTAGCCTTTCATCTTCATTCAAGTGTTATGCACATTGACACCTCATTCAGAGAGATCTGAATGCTCACCCGAAGCGTGAGAAACTACCCAAGTCCCTCCTTTTTGTTTTCTTTCCAAGATGTTAGGATACATATTTGTCATAATATTCAACCAAGTATTCATTCATTAACCATTTTGGAAACACATATAATAATGAAATATAACAGTTTAAACAATGATCAAAATTAATTGCACTAGTAGATCACCATATTCAGACATGTCAACAATTATAATCTAACCAAAATTTTCCATTATACTCAAAAGAATTACATAACAAGGATTAAGATTACAAATCCAGTCATAATAGTGTTGTACAGAACCATGCGTGGTATCATCAAACCCTAAACCATCGCAGCATGAATCTACTACAACATAAATAAGATCTCTACAATAACTAATATAATAGATATATATAGGGGTGGGTACTTGCCCTTCACCACCAATGTGCCCAAAAATAGCCATGCATATAATAGTTGCATGCTTTACAAAACACTTTCTAATAATATATTATATAAGAATATTTTTCTTTAATACTATTAATAGGTCTCCATGTGTGTGCTTGATCTACATGTTTATTCTCCAAAAATAGCCTTTACTTGGCCGCAAAGTCATCATGCTTTAGTTATTTGCTTGGTTGGAACTCGATCTTTTCTTTTCCCATTTTTATCCCATGCTCTGCAAAATTGCTAAGTCTTGAATTAGTCCTGTTTGGGCATAAACCTCATGCATTTTGTTTCAACCCTACATGTGAGTGTGCCTACACACCTCGCTTGTGTGCTCACCAAACCTCTACACGCTACTCATACTGAGGCATTTTTCTTTCTCAACATTACTCCACACTAAATATATTTCCCATCCTCAGCAATGAGTTGTTTGACTTATCCCTCTAAAGAATGAATAAATAAAGAATACTAATAAATGAATGAGAACCAAATGGATAAAGAATGACCAGGCATGCCTTTAATCTTGGGATGGCTGCAACAATTCAAGAAACTCCTCATTGATTGTGATTTCCAACTTCTACCAGTTTGTTAGCTCCTTGACTGCTACATCTTGCATTACCCTAGCAATTTCTGGTACCTGCACGAGATCCATGTCTCCTCCCTTCTCCTTAAGCTCTCTAACAATCCCTGCGAGGCCCAAGATAACACCCTCAAATGCATCCATTCTTTGGGAAACCAATGACCTAATCTCTTTGAGTCTAGTCTCAAAAGTATTTCAAATTGTTTTGAGCATGTCACACATTTTCGTAATTTCAGCCATTTTCTCCTCTCGCCCAAGTTTTTCATCCTTTTTGGTTGTGAGCACTTTATTCTCTCCATTGATGGTATACACTTTAAGGATAAGATCAGGGTCCTGAAAAAAAATTTAGTGCCCATCCCGACTTCTGCAATTCATCTTGTAAGGTGGTAACCATAACATCATATTCTAAAATATGTTGTGTTACTGTCACTCTATTATTCTTTTTCTCAGCTACTTTGTCTTCTTCTATTGGTCCATACACACTTGGTTTTTCTTTTAGCAACATTTCTACCCACTCCTTCAAGTAATGCAACGCTGATGGATATATATTCTTTGTCTATTCATTTGTTCATATCTAACCTTTAATCTGGATGGCCATATCAATTGTGTACTTGGCACTCTTTTTAGATTTCTCTAGTGCCTATGTCAATCTTTGTAATTCATGTGCCTTATCCCTTTTGTCCTAGAGAAAAATTTGAATGATGGTTGTCTTGTCCAAGTTTCTCCACGTTAATTTTTATAGCAACTTATTTAAATCATTGTTGGCTTGCTCATCAGTTAGCTCTTTCAGCTTCACTATAATCGACTCCTTTAGCACCTTTTTAAGTTTGTGTGTGGAAAATGCATCCTTAGAAATTTCAAAATTAGGCTCATCTATATGAGTTTGCATGCTCCACAAAATTATCTTCCTTGTAAGCATAGTCACACCTACTAGGTCAATTACTTCCCATCCATAAAGCTTCTCCATCATCATAGAACTCTGGAACCTCATGCGCAACACCATGGACTGAGCATCAATATAACTCACTTTTAGTGTGTGTACAACTTAATCCTTTTTCCTTGTTCCACTAGTGTGCCTTCCTATGGGTACATGCTTCTAATTTCGAGTGCACGCATTGGTTCCACCCGACGATTCATCCCTTGCCAGTGTTTTATCTCCATTATCCTTTTTTTCACCCTGAGGATGGTATGTATGCACCTCATGCATCTCTACATCATGTGTGGTGCTCTCTTCTCGGTGATACTATTGGATATTATTTTCCTTTTATTTATTTATTTACTTGGAATATTTTCTACACATGTTGACTCATCTTACTTAAGTGTTGTTTATGTCATAGGAGTTACTATGACATGTTTTCCCTAAAAATATTTTTCTTGGAGATACAAGACTACAATGGTCGAAGATAAGCATAAAGATTTTACATGTGGTTTGTATGTAGAAGGCAGAATGTGTAGTGCCTCATTGAACTGACCAACTTTACATAATCAAATCATTATAAATATAAAGCATAGCCTAAAAGTTGCACCACATTTAGATTGAAAGATACGTAATTTAAATAATAAGAGGTGGTAGTTTAATTGAAAATACTAATCAGAATCCTGCAAATACACATTCCTAAAAAATACCCAAAAATAAACAGAGACAAGACTGAGCCTAGATTATAATCACAAGTGAAAGTGGTTTCTTTTCATTAAAAATTGAGACACGTGTCATCATTGAACTCTTTCCAGAGTTACAAACCCCTAGTCAATTTTTTTACTTACACTAACATGATATTTACTCATTTTTAAATAAAATGAAATCAAATACTGCTAACATTTGGGAATGATACCCGTTCCATTGCTCAGAGGCAGGGCAGAACTATTGTTGGAACTAAAAAAACTATTTTTAATATTTTCGCAACAATCTTCAATCAACAAAAATCCCTGATAAAGGCACTGTTGTGGCTTTGCATTTATGCCAATACCAATGTCAAGCCATTCTTATAAACCCTAAATTGGGCACAAAGAATTCAGAAAGAAAATTTTTAAATTAAAAAAGTGCAATCGGGAAAGTATAGGCACACATGAACAGTGTCAAGGAATTTGACTGCAGGAAAAGGTCACCGGAATTTGACTCTTTCCAGTAGGGGCCATCTTCAAAGGTGGATGCCTTTCGATGTATAATTATGGGTAATAGTATAAATATTTGATATCGTATACATAGATATCTTAAATATATATACATCTATAGTATATATAATATTTATTACATGTAAAATAAATATTTTAGTTTATGGTCATTAACTATATTATGCATGAATCATTCTATAGGAATTATCTATATATAATGCTTCGAGCATACGCAAGAATTATTTGTAATAATACATCTATGTGAGAATTCCAATACATCTATAATTACTTTCAATATAATTATTTTTAATATACATCAAACACCAAAAATAATTATGTGAGAATGCTAATACATCTATGTGAGAATACCAATACACCTATAATACCAATAATTATTTTTAATATTGTAATAATACATCTATGTGAGAATACCAATATACCTATTCACACTTATTATTTACTTGGGAGTAATTATCTTCAAATAAAAATTAGTATCTATGCATTATAATATGCACATTTATTCATATGTGTTATCTTTGATTCGGCATTACAAAATACATTATTTTAACCATTAAATCATATTTGGCACTAATTATCTTCCACTAAAAAATATAATTACTTAGATGTAAAAGTAAAAAACTAAAAACTAAAAATAATATAAATCAATATAATAATAGTATACTTACTTACCTATTATTTACTCCACAGTAATTATCTTCCAATAAAAACTAATATCCTCGCACTAATTATCTTAAATTTACTTCCACAGTAATATCATCGTACAATTATTTATCGATTCACACTTTGAAAATAACTTACATTTCCATGTATAAATACGTAATCATATATTTATTTTATGTCCTAAATATTGAGTTAACATTAAAAAATAAATTATTTTAACCATTATATATTAGTTAGAAAATAAATAGTTTTTTCAATCAACGCATGCCATTACACTCCTTTCCCTGCTACTGTAGGAACACCTCTCGGTGTAACTAGCATAGATATCTTAAATACATCTATCTAAAAGACACCGAGAGATATCAATATCGGGGTGCCTATGTTGGTATTCTCACAGAAGTTAGATAGGCACCTCGGGATTGATATCTCTCGATGTATTTTAGATAGATGTATTTAAGATATCTATGCTAGTAGTACCCACTGGTGTTGCATGTAAAACGTAAAACATTATTTTTTAAAAAATATTCAAAATTCGGAGCATAAAATTTTAATCTAAATGCACAATAATATATATCAAAATAAATGATAATTTTCTAAAAGTATTTCATATTCAAAATATACATTGATTCAAAATTATAATAATGCATGAACATAGAAAAAAATCCATATGCATATATGGTATATTTGCACTTGATGAATCAATCATCATCTATACATTTCTTCCTATAATGATTGTAGTATTTTTCTTCCTACTTTCTTCTCTCCACTCCCTTTTTATTCTTTGATCTCTCAAACCGGTCATAGGGGAATGGAGGTGAGATCCGTAGTCCATATAATGACTTGACACATGATACAACAAAAAATCTAAGACCTTGTCTTTCTGTAAGTCCTATATCAATTGTAGCTTTATTAAGTGTTAAACCCTGTGATTTTTGGGTTGTTAATCCCCATGCCAATTTCAAAGGAAATTGACGTATGTGAACCCTTTCTATAGGGGTGATTGGAATTGTCATTGGATCTGCATCAACAAATGAAATCCTTGTGTAGTTATCAAATTGAACCATTATATATGTAGGAGGTTTAGGAGGCACTGCTCCTTGTTTTTAAACAATGCTTCGAACATACCCAACAACACCATTGAAAATACTTGCTTCTATCCATAATTTTGTAGTAAGTATCACCCTCACACCTTTAGAAATCAATAACTCCACTTCTAATTGTTCATCATCCATGTCGGAAACAACATTGTTTCCTCCTCTACTAGTAATTCTTCATGCAACAGGTTCATTCAATGCATACAAATTTATCTTATATTGTTGATTCACATTTTCCTTTGTTGCGAACAAATGTATTTGTTCATTAAAATATTTTTTTCAACTGTTTAAAGAGAAGCATCAATTCTTGTCATCAACAATTTCCAAACTTCAATTGTTGGATTTGCATTTCTTAGATTTGTTAGAAGTTTTTGAAACCTTTGTTGCTCTTCACTTTCACCTTCTTGTCGAAAAACCTTATCTAATGTAACAACAATTATGAATTTTTTCCATAATATTTTTTCTTGTGTTGTGCATGCATATGGAGTTGTATCC
Source organism: Taxus chinensis (assembly GCA_019776745.2). Taxonomy (NCBI): domain Eukaryota; kingdom Viridiplantae; phylum Streptophyta; class Pinopsida; order Cupressales; family Taxaceae; genus Taxus; species Taxus chinensis. The sequence continues at coordinate 91,965,195 of CM034153.1, forward strand.
AATACTAGAGGCAATTGTCCCAAATCGCCAAAAAATATCATAGACCTTCCACTAAAGAACATATCAACATTTTATGGAAATGCTTCTCGTAGTCGAGAATCTATATTTTGAAGAATCTTTTGACCTATAAAATTCATCTCATAAAATAAAAATATACTTAACATGTTATATTTCTTCTTGAAAGCTCGTTAACCTTGATCCTTCTAATTTTTCAAAATCTGCAATAAGCATTTGCAATGTTGTATGTATTGTTGATACACCAATGTTAAATGTTGCAACTCCGGTTAGATCAAGTAGTAGAAGGGGGATACGTTGTGGTCATGATAAATCTAGAAATGCCAACTTAATCCCTCCAGTGAGATATGATTTTCATGTTCCTATTATTCATTGGATTATCATATGTAATGGAGGTGTATTACGTCCTTGATTATAATGTTTGATGATTATATCAAATGCTATTTTTTGTTTCTCACTTAGGTTATCATATCTAAAATTGGAGGATTCATCTTCAATTCCAATTAAACAATTATCTTTAGCCATGGTTATGAATTTGAGAGCTTATTCATTTATTTTTCGCCTGGGTAGTCTATATTCTATGGTGCTTTCCTATCAATATCCATTCGACCAAACATATCAATCTCATAAATGTGTAAAAAATTTCATTGGTGTAGTCCTAATATTATTTCCCACTCATATTTTGTGGTGTTTTGCTGGATATTATCCTCATTTTCATCATCTACTTCACATTGAACCTCAATATTTGTTTTAATATTTCATGAGTATGCCAGGATATATTTGAAATTGATTCCCAAATTGAGTTTTATCATTTCATCTCAACGGCAAATGTCCTCTTAATCATAAAATGGTTTGTACAATCGATAAATCTGACACAAAAAATTACGCAAATTTATGGCTATCTCAGTTAGGGATTCTAGAAACCTTGGCCCACACCTTGATGAAAAGAGCTGCCTATGTTCTTGGCCTCCACTTTTTTAATTTTGAATTTTTGGATTGTTAATCCCATGCCATTTCAAAGGAAATTGACGTATGTAACCCTTTCTTAGGGGTGATGGACTGTCATTGGTCTGACATCAACAAATTGAAATCATGTGTAAGTTGATCAAATTGAACCATTATATATGTAGGAGGTTTGGAGGCACTGTCTGTTTTTAACAAGCTTCGAACATACCCAACAACACCATTGAAAAACCATTGCTTCTATCCATAATTTTTTAGTAAGTATCACCATCACACACTTTAGAAATAATAACTCCAATTCTAATTGGTCATCAACATGTCTGAAACAACTGTTTCCTCCTCTACTAGTAATTCTTAATGCCAAAACAGGTTCATTCAATGCATACAAATTTATCTTATATTGTTGTTCACATTTTCCTTTGTTGCGAACAATGTATTTGTCATTAACTTTTTTCAAAGGTTTAAAGAGAGCATCAATTCTTTCATCAACAAATTTCCAACTTCAATTGTTGGATTTGCATTTCTTGATTGTTAGAAGTTTTTTGAAAAAACCTTGTGCTCGTTCACTTCACACTCTTGTCGAAAAAACCTTATCTAATGTACCAACAATTATGAATTTTTTCCATATATTTGTTCTTGTGTGTGATGCATATGGAGTGGATACAACTAAGCACCAATTGTCCCAAATCGCCAAAAAATATCATAGACCTTCCACCAAAAAGAACATATCAACATTTATGGAAATGCTTTCGAGTGAGAATCCTATATTTGAAGAATCTTTTGCTATAAAATTCATTCATAATAAATATACTTAACATGTTATATTTCTTCTGAAAGGCTCGTTAACCTTGATCCTTCTAATTTTTTCAAAAAATCTGCAATGCATTTGCATGTTGTATGTAGTGTTGATACACCAATGTTAAATGTTTGCCCAACTCCGCGTTAGATGTAAAGTAGTAGAGGGGGATACGTTGTGCGTAATGATTAAATCTAGAATGCCAACTTAATCCCTCCAGTGAGATATGATTTCTGTTCCTATTATTCATTGGATTATCTATGAATGGAGGTGTATTACGTCCTTGCTTTAATGTTTGAGTTATATCAAATGCATTTTTTGTTCTCAATTAGTATCATAGCTAAAAAATTGGAGGATTCATCTTTCAATCCAATTAAACAATTATCTTTAGCCATGGTTATTGCATTTTGAGCGCTTTATTCATTTATTTTTCGCCCTGGGTAGGTCTCTAATTCCTATGGTGCATTTCCTATCACTATCCATTCGGACCCAAACATATTCAATCTCATAAATGTGTAAAAAATTTCATTGGTGTAGTCCTAATATTATTTCCCACTCATATTTTGTGGTGTTTTGCTGGATATTATCCTCATTTTCATCATCTACTTCACATTGAACCTCAATATTTGTTTTAATATTTCATTATGTATGCCAAGGATTATATTGAAATTGATCCCAATTGAGTTTTATCATTTCATCCTCAAGGCCAATGTCACTCTCTATATCATAAAATGGTTTGTACAATAGTAAATCTGACACAAAAAATTACGCAAATTTATGGCTATCTCAGTTAGGGATTCTAGAAAACCTTGGCCACACCTTGAAAATAGCTGCATCTTTTCTTGGCCTCCACTTTTTTCCTCTTTTAATTTTTGGATTGAAAACCCACGATTTAGCAGCCTCAAATGAGTGGTAGATGTTCCATCATGTGGGGTACATCTTCATATCCTTCAACTATTAATTTTCCATGTGTTTCATTTTCATCATCCCCTTTTAATACTGGTTTGAGCCCTATAGATCCCATATAGAGAGAGGGCCCCACTCTATCTGCCATATCTGATCTATAGAGAGGGGAGGGGAGGGGAGGGGAGGGGCCTGCCCCCTCTATATATCTAGGGAGGGTGAGGGGGGGGCGAGGGCCCCCTATCTATATCTCTATCTGAACTCTGAATGAGACTATATGGCCTCTGGGTCGTAACCCTGTGGCAGCACATACATCTATTACAAACGAGTATCCATCATCCCACACAGAAGGAGATTGCCCGTATCATGGTTGTCCACCAACGTGAAGCAAGGGGTTGAGCCTAAATGAACTAGCGAACTGAAGTCACTTTCAGAACCATACTTCTCACACACATGTCTAGCAAGCAGCCCAAATCCCCGCCGGCCATCAGGACCGAGTGGTAAGGTCATCCATAAGGAATCTGATTGATTTGGCATTGATCAAACAAGGGAACGGATTACTCATTCTTTCCTCCATTGGGGACAGGTGTGCAACAACTCCGAGCGTCACACATCCGCCAATGCCCTTCCTATAGGTGGAACCAACGAGATCCAGCCAAGCAGCCTCGCCGTGGTGGCTGCTCCGGAAGAGAAGAAAGAGGAAAGGATCCCTAGAGTTCTATAGGGGCGGCCTATATCTATCTATATGGCCCTCCTAGTTCAGATTAATATATGGCGACCTGGAGGCCTATCTCTATATGATATGGGGCCCTCTATATGTAAATGAGCCGACGGGGGAGGAGAATTTGAACCCAAGCAAGATGATGAGGAAGAGGACGAAGAGTAGGAGGATAGTGGTGGCTTGGTATAGAGGAGGAGGCAGCCATCTGGCTAAAAGGAGAAGGAGCACGTGATGGCTTCACAGGGAGAAGGAGTTACTAGGGAAGAGCAGGGTGACCAAAGATTTAAGAAGGTATTCAAGTGCACAAGGGCACAAGGAGAAACCCAACAAGTAAAGGAGCTAGAGGAGAAGAAAAGAAGAAAAATCAAGCTAGGCAAGGAAGAAAAAGAGTCTGTGGAGAAGGTGCCCTCATCTCCAGTAGAAGAGGAGCCTCAACATGAGTAGGAGGAGAAAATGGAAGGAGGAGAAGGGGAACAATCAGAGGCCACACAAGACAAGGTTGGGGATACATCTAGTATTCATAACCTTGATGCAGCCATTCCAAGAGGGCCAAGATCCCATCGAATAGGTGAGGATGCCAAGGCACATACAATGGGATATGTAGAAGACCCAAAGCTGATTGTTCACGCTCAGTTTTAGAGCACCATTGAGTAGAAGGATCTATTCACATGGGCGCTCAAAGACAAGGACAAGGCAACATTGCGTACATGGAAGCAACTTTCATGGTCAATGCACACACATATGGATGAGCCAGAATTTGATGTCGATGAAGAATCATGTGCGTCAAGACGATTGAAGAAGGCACCTGAAATAAGGCACATGACAATCAAGCCAACAGTGATGATAGATGAGTAGGTAAGCAATGCTCTCGTAAAGGTATTTGCTAAAGTAGCAAGAAGAAACGTTGATAAATTTGCTACCATTAAGAAGCTGACAGAGAAGCTAAAAGCCAAGGATGTGGAGATAGCATGCCTAGTGTAGGAAAAGGACCTGATCAAGAGAAAATATGACACTTTTGTTAGTATGGCGGAGGAAATTGGAGATGATGTCCTAAAGGTACGCCCGTATTTGGAATCCCAAGTACCAAAAGAATTTCCTTCTGCGATGCACTATGTAAAGACAATGATAACATTAGTGTTGGAGGATGAAAAGGTGCGTATACCAAAACAACCCAAGGACCCCGCAGAAGAGGTAGAGAAAGCGCATCCTGCAATAGCAAGGAAGATTGCTACTTATGAAGGCCTACTGCAAGCCATCCGTGACGAGCTGAAGAAAACTGATCATGCACTAATGATATGCATAGCTCCAGATGCATTGATCGCATTAAAAACATTGGAGGAAGAGAATGAAGTACAAAAGGCTATGAAGGATGCAACCCTAGGCCGCGTTGAACGATTAATCTTGGTGAAGCAGAAGCGTGAAACACTAGTTGTGACATATGCACTGCATAAGGAAAGGTTAGAGGAGATTGGAAAGCTCATTGCTCAAAAGATGGATATATTAGAAGGGGTGAAAACCTCTATATCAAGTGTAATGCTTGTGATACAGAATGATCAGGGAAAGCTAACTATGGATGAGTTAGAGTCTATCCTTGTAGACATACCAGAGAAGGTAGGAATGACGTTGACAAAGTGGGAGAACTTGGAAGTAGATATAAAAGAGGAATATCCAGAGTTACTACTTCGGAATGAAACGGAAGAGCCTGAGGCCTAAACAGTTTTTGTTGTGTATACCTTATTCACAATTCTTTATTCAACCATTCTTTATTTATCCATTATTTTTGTACATTTTGGACATCACCATTGTCAGGGCGAAAATGAGATTAGTGTGGGGTAATGTTGATCAAAGAAAACACTTAGTATAACTCACACACAGATTCCGTGTGGGAGAAAAACACGGGAGAATGAGATTAGTGTGGGGTAATGTTGATCAAAGAAAACACTTAGTATAACTCACACACAGAGTCCGTGTGGGAGAAAAACACGGGAAAAAAGGCGCGAAGGTATAGGAATACGTCACGCGCGGAGGTGTAGATTTAGACTTTCAGGACTTAGCCAATTTTGGAGATCAGGGCTATTTTTAGAGGTTGGTGTGTGGAGCACACAAATCGATGCCAAGACTTGTGCACCACTCTTCATGGAGATTTCAAAGAGCATGTTCAATCACTCTTGCATGGACATAAGCTAAGAATAGATCCAGCACTATAGTTAACTATCAGCAATCTATAGATAGCATACTTACATGTATGGCTATAGTTGTAAAATGTGCATGGTTATTATTAGCATGCGACCTATTTTGGTAGAGTTAAGCAATGAAGGGCTAGTCCCCCACCCTATATATATGTAATGAATTACTTAGTAAGAGATAGACAGAGACACATACTTTGAAGGGTTAGAGATATATGAGTGCATGAGACTGATGATTATAACAGATCCATGCGCGCATGTCTGGTATTGTATGAAGCTTTTGTATTGTTGGTACAATGAATGTATGAAGAATATTGGCCAAACAACAGTGTCTGATATGTTTGTCATTGTACACTATTGTTATCATGATGATTTATATTTAAATGCTTATAGATCTGGTACGGTGTAACAATGTATAGATGGATTAGTTTCTAAATATATGTTTGTTATACTACTTCATGATGCTACCATTCTACTACAGTAACCCTAAAGAGGAACCTGGTACCTTTACGCGCTTCAGGTGAGTGCTCAGCCTAGGCTAAGTGATGTGCCAGTGCGACTAGGTGTTATCTGAGAAATCTAGGCTACATCAGTCTCCTTAACATATGAACATATACTCAACCATCCCATTCACCCATCTATGCCCATCATACCATATCCTCCACATTGGGAATTTCCCAAATTCACCAAATTTAATAGCAAAGAGGATCCTCAACATCATATCCATACATTCAAACACGCATGCCACCTTATTGTGCATGACCAAGACTTAATGCTACATACCTTTCCCATGTCTTTGGTCAATCCTGCCCTGGATTGGTACAAAAATATACCTCAACACTCTATATTTTCCTTTTCCCAACTCACACAATTGTTCCTAGAACACTTCTCAATTAACATCGTACATAAAGTAACCATTAACGATCTCTATACCATCAAACAGTTTGAGGACGAATCCATCACAGATTTTGTCACTCGATGGCATAACACCATAAATCAACTATATTTCCCTATTCCACAAACTAATCTTATCAAAAAAAATTCACAGTCATGTGCGAAGCACATAGCTTCTACATTACAGATCTAATCTTTCTGAACTTTCAACAAAGCCTTCTATAGACACCTATAATTATGCCCAAGCAATTTAGATACTTAAATTGTGCTAATTATCTCTTTTCCCGCAAAGTGACGACATATTGTCAATAGCACACATTTTCTCTTCCATTATCATTAATTGATTACATTAAGCTAATTAATTAAGTCACCTTATCCAACGCATACCCTAATTAACGACCTTTCGTTAATCAAACACCTTCTATCTAGATTAATTAATTATTATTAATTAATTAGCCTTCCACTTCTCATGTAAATCAATAAATTTCAATATTTAATTGGTTTAATTCACCTTCCTAATGGTCTAAATCACACTAAAATTCCTCTAATTGGCTTATAAAAGCTGCACATCTGCCTATTTAATTAATCACATTTGATTAATTAATACACCCCCTTTACTCCACATGAGCCACTTAAGGACATGTACTAAACCTTCTAAAGTAAGGTCAACCCCATAATAAACCCCCCTTATCCATAACTAACTCTACATCTTCCTTTTATCCCACATTCATGAAGATGTGTTGAATCCTTTATCCTTTTTGCTATATAAAGAGCCCTCCACCTACCTTTTTACTTATGCCTACACTCCTTAAGAGAGCAAATGCAAAGCATATAGGAAAGAGACTAAGAGCTTGCACTTTTTCCTCTTGAGAGTTCATCATCTTGAAGAGTTAAGCCTCTTTCTTAAAGTGCTTAGGTCATATGGGAGGTGTCAAAAGGGTCTTGTAGCCCAACTTTGACTAGCCCCCATTCCTAGGTTCTTGGAATATTAAGGACAACTATTTTTGATAGCCATGGAACCTACCTAGGTTCCTTCATTTATATGTTGTTAGAGAATAGAGGATATTTAGGTGCTTAACATAGTTAATTTCGTAGTTTTGTATTGATAAATGTTAGCATCTAACCCTTGATTAATTCTTATCATGATGGTGTTTATAATGTTGTTTAATTCTTGCTAATTAAGACTATTTAGGTGTTAGTCTTTGTTTACATTAGCATTAGTTTAAAAACAACACTTGCACACATTTGGCACACCTGGTGGGACCTTAGTCCCATGGCATTTTAGTTTAAATTTCATTGTTTTGGCTAACTTTTGATATGCACATGTAGTAATTAATGTCCATTTTTTGGAAAATTTACTCATTTGATATGTGTAACTTCATGTTCATAGCCATAATTTTAATGGGTAATTGCCATTTTTAAACTAATTTGTCAAAATTTAGAGATTTTGTGAAGTTTTCTTTGTTTTTTTTCCATACTCTGGTTACAGGTCTGGCGCAGGCATGATTTTCGAAGCGCATGCACAATTTTTGGAGTGCAGGTATGGTTTTTAGGGCACACACGTCTCTCTGGTGGCACAGGCATGCTGTTAAAATCTATCATTCTGTCTGCTGACCCCTGGCACATGCACACTAACCCTGGCGCACATACCCTAACCCACACACAGGTGCATTAACCTGGGCGCACATGTCATTTCGTACTATACCTTCACTACATTCTAAAACCTGTCAGATCGGCACACACGCCCTAACCAGGGCGCACATGCAGTTTTAGTGGCACAGGTATATTTTTCTGGTAATACGGTTATTCTGTTTGTTTTCTAATAGTATCGCATATGTTGTTTTCATGGCGCATACACCTCTATGGTGGCGCAAGCATTTAATAGATCTAAAAATTCCACAGAGTGGCGCATGTACTATTTTAGTGGCATAGGCACTATTTTCAGGGCGCACACATCTCTCAGGTGGCGCAGGCACACTGTGAGCCGAAAAACTACCTTTGGTGGCACATACACCCTAACCCACGCGTAGGCACTAAAAAGGGGGTGCAGGAATCCCTTTGCATTTTTTGAACTTAAAGCAAAGATGTGCTAGCATTATTATAGGTTTATCTAATCATATATTTGTCTTTGCATGTTATTTTTACATGTTTGTATTTGATTAGGTAATATTTTGTATTGTCTACTTATAAGATTAAGATCACGTATGCTCTTCCCTCACGTCTCTCGGGGAGATCTTGGGAATCAGAAATGATTCTTGAGTCCTTTTGATACTTTGAGATTGTTAGGGGTATTTGATTTGGAATTGGTTAATTTGGCATTGTTGAATTAAAGTGTTGTTCCATTTGGTTATCTTTTGGGATTTGTGAAGACATCATGTATGCTCTTCTCTTGCGTCCTTGGATGATCTGGAGAATCAGAAATGATGCTTTCTCTTTTGATGGAAAACTACTAATCATCATCATACAAGACCAAAACACTTGTCAAAGAATGAAGGATTCGAAACAAAAGTCAGAAAACTACTAATACAGTTGTTATACAGGTTGTCAAACGGTGTTCAAACAAACCACATCTAATTAAAAAAGATAAAAATAACAACATATTCAAAACATTGTATTGCAGGTTTCGAAAAAGGGTATGTCCCTCTCCACTCAACTGGAACATAACCCCTTTGGCATAACGCCTTAAGCTACAACAATGGGGGTGGTTCCAGGAACCCCAAAGTAGTCCACACAAGAGGGAACCTTGTGGATGAAACGGGAAGTGCTCCGCACTACCTATATGACTAGTAAGTCCTTTGTGAGATAGAGTTACAAGTTGTCCCTACACTACCCTTTTAAGTACACATTTGGATGCATTTATTGCCCACTGTGCTTGAAGGGGGAAAAGTCGAGATACTCCCAAACTAGTCATTGTGACTTTTTGGGTAAATTGTCCTGCTCGTGGATAATCTTTGTAGCACCTAGGACGAGAGAACCACCTAGGAAGATATACTTTGGCCAGGAGCCCACTTTGACCATTCTAAAATAGTGTTGAGTTGTGAACCATATTTTAATTGAGAAATGTGGGACGCATTACTTTCGCCTAGTTTTTACTTGCCTTAGGGTGAGGCGAAACTCTACCAAAGTGAAGCCAGCATTTTTCATCCTTTTTGATTTACTTCCTTCACATTATTTTGACACTTTGTTGATCAGAAGAAGGGTGACTACCTTTGTGTTACCAATCGACTATTTCTCTCACTTTTATGTCTGTTTACACCCATCCATGTTTGCGGCTGGGTTAGTTAAACATCTAAAGTGTGCGGAGACGTTCTCACATCATTGGTAGCCATTGTGATCTTAATACCCATGTCAAGATCGTCATTGTAGTTAGGCGTGGTTCATCACCGCAGAATCCCTTAGAAGAGTTAGCTTGTTTGTATCATATCACTACAATTTTGATATTTACGCCTTGTTTCTTATAAACTCAACATAAATATCTATATTGTAAGGTTACGTTGCACATATTTTTAACTATTCCTAGCTATACTTTGAGCTTTTTGGTTTGGTTCTATTATTACCTCAATTTCAAAGAGTGCTAGGTGTCACTATTTGTGTGTGTTATATCAATAACACCTTGATATCAATACTTCACTTTCTCGCAAAGTGGGTTAACATATCTTGGTGATATTGTTGTGTCATTCGTAAATTGTAATTGGCACTTTTTGAGATATATGTCTTAATCAGATTTGAGCTCGCTCGTCCTATATCTTGATTGGGAGATCGCATTGACTTCTTGTATTTACTTACGTCTTGTTCATTCCCTTGGACTTGGCATAAGTGAAGACATCTTGTTAATCATCTTGCGACGCGAACTACTTTTTGAAATGTAGTCTAGGAGGTACTTTGTTTAAACGGGTTTCAATACCAAACGCTTGTATCATTGGTGATTTTATCACTCTATCACATTGGTATGCTCACATTGTTGATTTATTCATACTCTTAACAAGTACATCTTGCATTTCACTTAGGGGGTAGTCATTAAGCTTTGGACACATTTACAACTTACCCTAGTGAAACTATCATGAAAACATGGCTCCCAAAACACGTCTAGGGTTAAAGAAACAGACATATGAGGAACAACAAGTGCAAGCTTGGGAAAAATCTAATAGACAAGGGTCAAACCCCTTCATTGGACATGACTTAGGCCCATTGTTTTCTGCAGAAAAGGAAATAGAAGAAATGGTCAACCATAGTGGAAATGAATTAGAATCACCACGTGCAGACTTTGATTTTGACCCTACTCTACTAGACGAGTTTCTTCTCAGGAAAAAAGATAGAGTGTTGGCACGGGTCATCGAATTAGGGGCCAAATTACCCATTGAGAATGAACCAATACTACCTATAAATGACACTACTGAGGAAGAACGCCCCCTTATCAATATGGAAGATATTTTAACAGAGGGCATGCTTCCACTTCTTACGCAGAAAATGATAAAGTGGTAGGGCATAAAATACCCCTCATCAAAGTTCCACAAAGAAACAAGATAGAACATGAGATAGGGGAAGAACCTCCACAGTACGAAGAGGAGGAACCTTTAGAAGAAGAGGCTATAAACCAAACCACAATCTAACAACAAATCAGAAACCTAGGCTGACAACTAGCTTTGCTTACTTCCCATGTACAGAAAGACGTAAACAAGAACATTCAAAAGTTAAGACCTAAGGTTAAGATCAACGAACTCCATCGGGAAAAACAAGGATAAGAATACATAGGGTATCATCGTGTTCACATCCCCACTTCTCCCACTAAAGAACAATTTCTTTTACAGGAAGTGCAATCTATGAAAGCGACGCTTGTGAGCTTACAAGAGAGCAATATAGGGAGCATCAGGAAATATCAATATGAAGAATTATGCCCCTATCCTTTTGACAAGACAATGACCCTTCAACCCTTTCCAAAGAAATTTGATATGCCAAAGTTTGAAAAATACAAAGGAAAGGGAGACCCAAGGGATCATGTTAAAGATTTTTACATGGCATGTCAAGAGGTGTCTTATAGTGATAATTACCTCATCAGACTTTTTCCCAAGAGTCTCGGAGGTCAAGCATTGGAATGGTTTACGCGCTTACCACGAGGATCAATTTTCACCTGGCTAGAATTGGTAGAAAGATTCGTGAATAACTTCTCATATAACATAGAGAGTGGTCACCATGGTGTGCTTGTGAGCCAAGCAACGCCCAAATGAGACCTTCGCTAGCTTCCTCCAATGATGGAGAGGGATAGCTAGTCGCTTCCCTTGCACTTTCCCTGAAAAGTAGCTGGTCAGTATTTTTGTTCCCAATCTCAACCCAGATATAGCTTTCCACCTCCATATGCATTGTGTCTGTACTTTTGAGGAGGTTATCGAGAAAGGGATTTAGATAGAAAAGGTCTCTCATTGCCAAAGGCACCCTCAAAACCCAATCTAAAGATAACCAAAGTGTCAAACCCACTGGAAAAGCCTAAGATTTTCAACAAAAACAAAAATTTGGTGGGAGATGGAATCACTGATTCCAAACGCATTCAAATGGTCCAAACTGGTCAACCTTTTAAACTGACCAAGGGCCCAATTCAACCACCACCAAAGTGAAGAACATTCACTTCTCTCAATGAACCATTCTCAGTCATACTAAAATAGTTTGATGTGGCCCACATGATGACCTATCCTACCACACAACCATTTGATGACAACGCTCCTAAACCTTTATGGTATAAGGAGCATGAATATTGTGAAATGCATCGCGTTAAAGGACATAAGATAGACAAATGTCTACGTGATCTTCGCCATTATATTCAGGACCTCATTGACAATGGGGAGATAGAGGTGGATAACCCTGGAAAAACACAAACACCTAATGAGAAAATGGGGATTTATAAGGAACCCTTCCCCAAGCATGATAAGTCGGAAAAGACAAAGTTGGATTGGGGAGAGTCATCCCAACCTATAAAGTCGTGAATTACTTGTATACCAAAAGAGATAACAATCATTACGATTCGACTTATCAGATGTATTCGCTTTCCTGCTGACAGTGTCAATACTATCCGGATTAAGGGAAAGGACTGCACTGCGGTAACAAGGCGTGCCTGCCTTGTGATTCTAGAACCCTCTCTATTGACCCCGCAAATAGGTAAATATAACCTTTTAGAACAACTTGAGAAGACATCTGCTAAGATTTCAATCTTAGATCTTCTCAATATATCCAATGTGCATAAGGACATTATGTATCAAAATCTTCAGGGGTCGGGAAGTGCCCTTGGAAGTCGATCTTACACACCTTCAAGCTGCGGTGGCAAACATTGCACCAAGTGAACATCTCACTTTCAACCATAGGGAGATCCCTATCGAGAATCTGGCACATAACCTTCCCTTATACATTGAGGTAGTTGTCACCCATAGGAAAATCAAATGGGTGCTTGTGGATAACGGATCAGGATTGAACATCTACACACTTAAGTTGGTCAAACAATTGGGACATACGGAGGAAGATCTTGAGTCCCATATTATCACTATCACCACATACGACAACATGGAAAGAGATTCAGCAGGCACCATTACGCTTCCCATGGAGGTGGGCCCCACTTGTCATCAGACAAAGTTTCACGTCCTAGACTTGGAACTTCCATATAATATGCTTCTAGGCTGACCATGGATTCATGCTATGATGGTCATGCCATCAACATTACATCAATGCATCAAGTTGAAGCATGAGGGACTTACAATTACAATACCATGAGATTCAAAGCCCTTTGCTCATTGTAGGGCTCTCAATATCTTTACACAAAAGGGTACATATGCATGTCCCTCCGTAGATATCGTTGTTCCTCTTTAGTCCAAGGCTATGGAATCCCAGGTGGATTCAGATTCTCTCAGTTCTTGCACTCATGGGGCGTCCACTTCAACATCTCCATTTGATTCATGGGAGATGAAAATCCTGGAATATGGCTATGGGGAGTATAATGTACAACAAGTGCTCTTGGTTTTTGACCTCTCATTGTCACCCAAGACTAGAGGTCGACCTAACTACCACTTCAGGAAACCTAGAGAAGAACACACTATTGGGTCATTCCTACCTAGAGGCTTGTTAGCTGAGGAAAAATTACTTGATCCACCTACAACTTGGGTCCCTGAGGACACTCAGCCATCTTGTTATCGAACCCTAGAATATGTAAAATCTAACAGAATGATGTACTCCATGGGCTACAAAGTCCTAGGATGTGGGAGGAATGAACAAGGACAAAGAGAATCAGTCCCTCTTCCACATTTCAAAATAGAAAGATATGACATTGGGATTCATCCTTATGGAGCACACCCCAACGATCAAGATGTGACTTGTTTTGAGCATGAGGATAACTCCAATTATCTAGACAGTGTTACAGATTCCCATTGTAGCCAATATGAGGATCTAGCCTCCACGAACCTTTTCATGAATAACATTGTCCTAACCATAACCCCTACTGAACCAACCCTTGACCTTGTATACCCTTCCCTTATTGAATGGGACAAACAACATCACGTGTCACTAGATTTATTCAAGAATGATGAGGCTATTGCAGAGTTCATGGGCATAAGGGATACAATTCCCATTAGAGATCACAAGAAAGGTTTCTTTATCGACTTAGACACCTACGCCTACTTCGGCGAGGAGGCTGAACTTCATGGTCAGCAAAATTTAAAGAAAAGTGAGGGAAAATTTCTAAAGAAAAGCCTCGGAAAAAATCGAAGTCCAAGTCACACAGTGAAAACCTCTTTGAGGCACTGGCTGACAAACAAATAAGAAAATCAAAGGACAAACAAAGTGACCATGCCAAGGATGAAAATCTTGTGGAGACATCCTTGGATGAAGATCTCAACCTTCCTCCTAATCCTACGCGTATGGAGGATTTATCAAAATTGTTAGTCAAAGAAACCATTGATGTCAATATTGGTACAGAAGAGGATCCCAAGATAGTAAAATTGGGGGCATCACTCTCAGCTAGAGAACAAAATACGTTCACTATGTTGTTGCAAGAGTTCATTGATGTGTTTGCATGGTCTTACAAAGACATGCCCGGCTTGGATCCAACTTTGGTTGTGCACAACCTAGTCGTGCACACAGATGCACTAAGCCTATCAAACAGAAGCTCCAAAAGATGCATCCAAGAGTGGCCTTGTTGGTTAAGGAAGAGTTGGAAAGATTGCTTGCAGCGGGATTCATCAAACCAATTGATTATTCTCAATGGATATCAAACATTGTTCATATCCAGAAGAAACCTATCGGTATCCGAATCTACACGGATTTTAGGGACATCAATAAGGCTTTCCCTAAAGATTATTTTCCACTGCCCAACATTGATATGATTGTTGACTCAACAACAAGGTACGAAATGCTATCACTCATGGATGGATTTTCAGGTTATAATCAAATTAAGAATCACGAGGAGGACCAACACAAAATAGATTTTACAACTCCTTGGGGCACCTTCTACTATCAAGTGATGCCATTTGGCCTTAAGAATGCAGGAGTCAACTTATCAGTGGGCCATGACAGTAATCTTTCATGATATGATTCATGACATCATGGAAGACTACGTAGATGACATCCTGGGAAAGTCCAAAACAAGAGAGGATCATCCTATCATTTTGCAGTGTATCTTTGAATGCCTGCGTGAATACAAAGTTAGGCTGAATCCAAAGAAGTGTGTCTTCGGTGTGCTATCTGGGAAACTATTGGGCTTCATTGTGTCAAGACGAGGTATTGAGGTAGACCCTGCTAAAGTGTCTGCCATCACTAAAATGCCTCCACCTGAGAATATCAAGCAACTGTGTAGCTTACAGGGGAAAATTCAAGCCATTCACCGCTTCATCTCCCAGCTTGCAGATAAATGTCACTCATTCACCCATTTGCTTAAAAAGGACGTTGCTTTCATCTGGGGACCCGAGCAACAACAAGCCTTTTCTTTTCTTAAATAGTACCTGCTAATCCACCTGTCCTTATGCCTCCCACCCTAGGAGAACCACTTTTTCTCTATATTTCCGCTACACAATACGCTATTGGTGCACTGCTCCCCTAATACAACCTTATCCATAAAGAGAAAATAGTGTACTATCTAAGTCACACCCTTGTTGCCTATGAACTCAATTATACTTAGATTGAAAAGGCTTGCTTGGTCGTTGTTTTTACCTTTAAGAAACTTCACCATTACCTGCTAAATACTAAGACCAAAGCTCATATCCAAGGTTGACCCACTCAAGTATTTGTTGTCCAAACCTGCCCTCACAGGAAGAATGGCTAATTGGATCATTCTACTCAGTGAGTTTGACATATAATTTGTCCATCAAAAATCAGTTAAAGGACAAGTACTTGCAAACTAGCTAGAAGAAGCACCCTTGCAAAGCACAGAACCTTTGAGTCTGGATCTTCCAGATGCACCTCTTTGCTCTACATTGAAGAATCTATCATATGGCAGATACATTTTGATGGATCTTTTACATTTCATGGTTCTGGTGCAGGAGTGGTCCTTATTACTCCTTCGGGTGATCCTATACACAAGGATTTCCGCCTGGCCTTCCCTTGCACAAACAACATTGTAGAATATGAAGCACTTATTGCAGGGATGAAGCTAGCCATCAAGTGGAATATTCATCATGTTAAGGTTGTAGGTGATTCATGCAGTTAATCATCAAACAGGTTAATGATGAATATAAGGTTAAGGATGACAAGCTCATACCTTACAAAAAGTTAGTGGAAACTCTAAAGGAGTATTTTGTGCGCATCACCTTTGAGAAAATCCCAAGAGAGCATAGAACAGATCAGTGGATGCTATGGAAATGGTGGGATCTATGCTTCGTATTCCACGCTAGGGAACAATGATATGCCATTCTTCATAGAAAATCTATGCTAGCCCGCGTATGACATGCCAAAATATTTCCTGGCTTGTGAGGTTGTTGGTCCCCATTCCCCATGGTACGAACCCATTTTCACCTATCTTAAGGACAACACATTCCCTCCTGATATCTTCCATTCTGAAAAGCAAATCCTAATTCACCAGATAGCCCATTACACCCTTTTAGGAGGTACACTTTATCATCATGGCTATGATGGGAATCTATTATGTTGTCTGGATGTGACAGAGTCAATCCAGGCAATCAAGGAAGTACATGAAAGGGGTATGCGGAGCACATACAAACAGAATGGTCTTGGCTAAGAAACTATTGAGAGTAGGTTACTATTGGCCTACCATGGAAACTGATTGTTGCAATTATGTTAGAAAATGTGTGCTTTGCCAAAAGTATGGAAATTTCATCCATGCTCCGTCGCAGCCATTGCAACCAATCACTACCCCATGGCCATTCTCCAAGTGGGGACTCGATTTAATAGTGGAAACTTACTCCTACCTCATCTGATGGTCATACACATATCATCACAGCCACATAATATTTTACAAAATGGGTGGAGGTCCGTCCGTTTAACCTATGTCACAGGAGCACAGATTTCTAAATTCATCATGAATCACATTATTTGCTGATATGGTATTCCGCACAGCCATTGTTACAGATAATGGGAAGTCATTTAAGAACAAAAACTGTGAAAGGTCTTTTCCAATGGTTCCAAATTAGATTGAAATGATCCACACCATATTACCCTCAGGGTAATGGACAAGCTGAGGCAACAAATAAGACTTTGGTCAAGATAATGGAGAAGATGGTCAGCAAAACAGGTCGAAACTGGCACCTAAAAATCCATCCAGCCCTTTGGGCTTACCTGAACATCCATTCACACTCATATAGGTGTGACACCATATTCCTTAGTGTTTGGGACATAATCTATCATCCCCTTATAGATTGAACTTCTGTCCCTGAGGATATCTCTTCGGGACTATCTGGATAAGGATGAAGATTATCGAGTGGCAAGACTAGTTGAGTTGGAGCTACTAGATGAGAGATGCATTCGTGCCCTTAATCACCTGAAGGTTTATCAACATAGAGTCTCCAGAAAATACAACAAGTGAATCATCCCTCACCAGTTTGAGGTTGGTGATTTTGTTATGAAGGAGAACCAGTTCAACACCAGAGCAGAGCGAGAAAAGAAAGGGAAGTTCAAACCACATTGGTTAGGACCCTATGTCATAGTTTCCAAGTACGGCACTGGGGCATACAAACTGGCTCACCCCAATGGTGATGAAATTCAGGATCCCATAAACACCATGCATCTTAAGAGGTTCTATGCTTGAACATGGTGCAACAAAAATAAAAAAAATACAAAAACAAAAAAATTTCAGAAAAAGAAAAAGAGAAAACAGGTTGTCCATTAGTGAAAACCACGCAATTGTGGCACTTTGGACAAGTCCTTGGGTGAAAACCGGTTTCTGGCACCTCGGGAGGATTCGTTGTTCACAAGCATTCTATATTAGAAGGGTAGTTGTCTTTGGCCTAGACCGGGGTTCTAATTTCGAGATTCCTTGTGCACACCATCCTATCCAGCCTTGATCTGGCTTTGCCTTCTTCTATTCATCTGTGAGGGACGTGGTCTTTCGTTATTTCCCATCTTACGCTGGGGGCAACTCAATGACTTCACCTTCTTATTCATAAGTGTGTGGCTTCTGCCCTTGTATATTCCCCACCTAACGCTAGGGGAATCCATGCTTTCTTGGTTACCCAGACATAGCTTTGGAAAACCATTAAAAACACAAAAACAATTAAAAAACATAAAAACAATAGAAAATTGTTTCACAAAACACAAAAAAAATATAAAATTGTTTCGAGAAAAAACACACAAATAATAGAAAATCGTTTTGAAAAAAACTCAAAAACAATAGAAAATTGTTTCGAAAAAACACAAAAACAATAGAAAATTGTTTCACAAACATCAAAAACAATAGAAAATTGTTTCACAAAAAAAAACTAAACAATAGAAAATAGTCCATGAAAACATATGTTACAAAAACATTTACTTGCATTGTCTTGTTTCCTTGCTTTGCTTGTTGCTTGTATAGTGTTTTGCGTTGCTTTCTTTTGAGTTGTTTGTTGCTTGGGTGTGCTTTTTTAGGATTTATCTTTTCTTTCTTAGATTAGATTTATTCTTGCTTGTGCATATTGTGGTGTATTTTTACACATGCTAGTGAACTTTAGGAAATCATGATGTAATGTGTTAATTCATTATGTTCTTTCTTGAGTATTTGGTTGTGTTTGTTACATGTTAATAAAGACATGGTGAATCATGGTGTATTGCATTAATTCCTAGTGTTCTTTGTTAGCATTTAGTTGTGTATTGCATTTGCTCTGTTTTGTTATCATTCACATCACATTACCATCATTATCATCACATCTAACATCATCTATACATCATATATAAACAAAAATGCTAAGTTTTACATCATGCATGTATGCTAAGCTAATCATCACATATCGTATCATCAATGGGGGCAAGAGGGGTTGCGCATAATCAAAAATCTATCCCCCCCGCACCAATATCATCATATCATCCCATCCATATACATCAACAGTAACACATGAGAAATACATTTGATATCATCTAAGGATCTATCATCTAACATTCTAAAACAAGCACATGTATATACATCAAACATCAGGATAACCAGATACATACAATGTGGAAATCAGATAATGCAACATAATAATCAACATCCATAAGTGTTGTATGCCCACTCGTGTCACAAAGAAGTTTTGAATAACATGCATCGAATCCAATGTAGGCAACATGCCCGCTCAAGATACTAAATACGATTCATGTCCAGTAGTCAATTAGTTCCCCATGAGTTTAAAGACAAAGCAACAACCATCTATATACATGTATCAAAAAACAAAGATATACATCATCTCATAACCATGTGTATCTGAGCCAAAACAAATTAATCCTCATATATATATATATATATATATATACATGTGTGTCAAATATACATCTATATCAAAAATGGATACATACAAATCTATGCTCTATATCAAAAATGCCTTTAGCTGAGGCGTACAAAGAGGATACATCAAGAATGTCTATATACATACATACAATTTCCTGTGAAGTACTCAATACAAATACATCATCGATACACAATGCCATAAAAAAGGGGCATGTATCTAAAAGAATCAAGCCTTCATCATGAGGCATCATCAAAAATACATGTCTACAATCACTGTACATCAAAATCAGCCTTCATAAGAGGCATACATACAAAAGAATATGTACAATAAAAATATGGCTATCAACCACAACTCTCACCCTTGTCGGGGCTTCCAAGTTTGTCCTCTAGATGCCAAAACTCTAAAGGCTGGGATGGCGCTGGTCTCACTGGCTGCTCTGGAAGAGGCTGTCTGACGGATCTAGTGGAATTCCTGGACCTCCGTGATCGAGAGCCTGATGCACTCGACCCTGATAGTTGTGGCAGTGCCACTCGCTACTCTGGCGGCACCACTCTGTAATATGTTGTCCTATAAAAAAGGGCCTCACCACCAAGCCTGGTGGCATCATGAATCAGATCCACATCACCAGAGGTGAGCACTGCCTGAAGGGTAGTATCTCTCTCACTTGTAACTCGGCCCAGGTCTACCTCGGCCTGTCTAGCAGTGGCCTCTTGATCCCTCTCTGTGGTCATCACCTGTAGCTTGGTGCGGGCCTGCTCCCTCTGTGCTAATAATGCCTGTGATAATGGGTATGCACGTGATCCCTCTGTGCCACAACCATGCGCACCTGTGACTGGGACTGATGTAGGAGGCTCAATATCTGTGCCCCCTGTGTGTTGTCTCTCGGATCTGGCTCTGCCATGCACCTCTATCATCTCTTGGGCCATAGCCTGGGCCCAAGCCTGATCCCACCCTAATAGTAATGTCACAATGTGGGCTCGGGCCTCATCACACTCTGCTATGGTTTTCACGCTCCATCCTCGAGCCTCGTCTCTCTCCGCTCAGGCCGTGTCTCTCTTGGCTATGAGCTGTTGTACATGTACCTATGTTGTGGCTGTCTACACCACTGGCTGTGAGGCTATGTGTGCCTCAGGGACTGGTCCCTGAGGTGCTCTGGAAGACTACCCCTACTCAAAAACTCTACCTCTGGGTGGCTAGCATGGCTACCTGTACTAGGCCTTGCAGCCTCGGTCCCTGTTCCTGTGGTGCACTGTGTCCATCAATGTGGGATCCCATCAAAAGGATGCTCTTAGTCTAACCCCAGTGCCACTTCTCTAGCTTGGTGCTCTGCCCCATGCCATACCTCTACAGGAGGGTGAATACCTGCTACCCAAGCTACCTCTAGAATAGTAAGTCTATCGGGGTAATACTGTAGCATACCAGGATGCATAATCAGCTGTAGTCCCCGGGTCTCTCACCTACCATAATGGGTCCCATGCCTGGGGGACCACCTATAAGAAACTAGTCCTAGCTCGGGCCAATAGTATATGAGGCCCCATATTCTACCTCTCGAAATCTCTGCGAGCATGCCAGATATCTGGCTGAGGGATGCCCTGTACTCGGCCAAGCTGCCGCTGGCACCTGTCAACACGATACAGCTCCATGATGTAGTTGCGGCTGCCAATGAGAAAGTGCTCCACCAAGCACACGCTGAGCTCTGTGGCATCCTCTGGCCATTGGAAGTGCCTGTATGGATTCCAAATGATGTCTATTGTTGCTAACTCATCAAACTCCCGCCTATATCTGAATAGGCTACCAAGGTGACCACGGACATCTCCGCCAGCTGCTATCCAAGCCATGTATGATGGCTCCTTGGGATCTTGGACTTAGAATGGGCCCACAAGGTGTCCAATAGCTATATGATCCCATGACCATATCTGTAGTAATGATGCAGGCCCCACAGTCTTCTGACCATGGTATGTAATAAGGTGAAGATACTAGTATAAGTGGGCCAGTATACACTACCCCCAATAGTATCTCTCACCACTGTAAATGTCCATGAACTAATGGCAGCAATCCTCTCAGGAACGAAGTCCCTATCTTATCAGTGAGTACAGAACCCACTGATAAGCGACATGATGTAGTGAGGTCCCCGATGCAATGTCAGTTCAAAGATGCACTCATGTGAAGCTACGGTCATCCCATCATGTGGAATGTCATCAACCCCAAATAGAGTACTGCACGCTACTCTGATCAACCCTACATCCAAACTATACTCTATCAGTATACCCATCGTGGGCATGTGCATAATTGGCCAAACATCCTTGATAGTCACTGTCATCTCCCCTCTGGGTAGTCTGAAACACTGACTCTCACTATTTCATCACTCAGCTAGCGCAGTCAAGAGGCCATGATCTAATACAATAGATGGCATCCGAGCCACAAGGCCCAACCACACTGCCTCCAGTAGTATCGCCATCACTCAGCAGTCACACCGGCATATACTTCCCTCTAACTTGGTAATCCGGGAGTGACGCTCCCACATCTGCAATACTGGTAGTCGTCTCTACAAAATAACATGCCACTTATTAGATTCTAACATTTTCCTCTAAAAATCTATCTCATCTTTTAGGGTTAACCCACAAATCCTAAAAATTCTTCTAAGTGTCACATTTTTGGACACTTTCCTATCTTTTTCTACCTATCTAGGGCACCTGTGCACCCTTTTGGGTGTGTGCGCCATGTTTCTAGTGCCTACGCTTGCGTGCATGTGTTTTCTGGCATGTGCACCCTCTTTCGGGCGTCTGCGCCCCCTTTTTGGCATGTGCGCCACCAATTTGGTGCCTGTGCTTGAGCATGTGCACTCCCCAGTATGTGTGCTTTCCTCTCCATGCCTGCACCACATTTTTGGCATGTGTGCCCCTTTCTTGGCGTGTGCACATGCACATGTACATGTGCTCATGTGTGTGCGTGTGCATGTATGTGTGTGTGATTTTGGCCGCGCGTGTGTGCGCATCGACCTGGCTCCTGCGCCCTCAAACAAATGCCTGCGCCCCTAAAATGGTGCATGCGCACCCTATCCCATGCTTGTGCCTGCGCGTAGGCGTGCCTACGTGTTTTCTACGCCTAAAATACCTAATTTAATGCACTAATGAAAAAAATTATGGGCAGGGTTGTGATACTCATAAACGGGCCATCGTCTGCATGTCGTTGGTACCCCCGAACTGCATCCGTACGCCTCAAACGGTTTCATGCGATCACCATGGTTCTCCTGAGTGTCAGAGCCTCACAGTAATTTTTCTAAACTGAGCGGTTAAAATGAATTGATTGTGATGTTTTTACCCCCCTAGGGGGTATATTAACCTATTTTTCACCGTTCGGAGGGCCGGGAGACCCGTTTTCTCCTCTGTTCACTGTGGAATAATTATTTTTATTAAATAATTATTTTTCTCTTATTTTTCACCGTATTGGGGCATTTTTTGTTGTCTGATACCCCTTTCTTCTCCCTCAGACAATTTTATTGCTCCCTGGTGATTTTTACTCTTCTTCCCACTCTCGTAAATAATTATTTTTCAAATAATTATTTTTTCTTAATTTTTCCATTAACAAGGACATTATTTGTCCTTTGTTCCTCCTTTCTTCCACCTAGGGCACTTTCTGTCACCCCTAGGCCATTCACTTTCTTCTTTAATTTCTTCTACCTTTCACCATGGTTTGGAACAGCAAAAATACTAAAAAACAATATATATATATATATATCTAAAAAATCCAAAAACAAGGCAAAATTTTTCAAAAAAATCCTAAAAAGTAAAAAACCCTACAAAAATGGTAACTTGCTTATTACAGCTGAAACTTGTGTCTTGCGCATGGTATTTTCTCCATATCCTATTGGTTTGTCTCACATCTTCCCCAATTAATATGACTCGCGGATCACCGGATTCACAACCATTCACAAAGCTAGCTGCTTGCTTCGTATGTACTCTGGGGCACTTTTGTTGCCTGGTGTTATTTCGTTGCTGCACAAATCACTTTTCATGGACCCCATGTCCATTTTCATTTCCCCTTGCATGTATCCTTGCTTGGGGCATCATTTTTTAAACCCTTGTCATCAATCATGAACTTGTGGATCTCTTCAGCACTGATAACAAAACATTTATACAACTGTCTTGACCGTTGTTGGGTTGGATATGTGCGTTCGTACTTGTTTTCCCTATTATATGAGCTTGTTTCCTTCTCGTATTGCATTGCATTATTGTATGTTGCGTGGAGTTGGTACTTTCAGCAATGGACAATTGTTCATAGTATGGCTTTTCATGTCATTCTACCTTTGTCGTATGCTTATATTTTTCATAAGGACCGATGATGTAGTTCCTATGGCAATATGATGACATCAAAATTATTTCCAATCAACATACAGTGGCTAGAGGCTAAGCTCTTCCCTCCCCTCTTCCATATTTCTTCTACATTCACTTCCCTTTCACCCCTAATTTTCATCCTCTCATCGGGGCATCCTGCCTCTTCCCCATTCTTCTACCTATATCTCAACTTTTTTTTCGATCGTCGATCGACTTCTTCCATCACCCCATTGACACTCGAGGGGGCATCTCTCCCTCCTACTAATTTTTCTTCTATCCCTTCAAAAATTTTCTTCCATCTACTATCTTTGAAGTGGCATCACTTACGCCACCCCAAAGAGGGGAAAATGTAGACACCTATAATTACGCCCAAGCAATTTAAATACTTAAATTGCGCTAATTATCTCTTTTCCCGCAAATTGACGACATATTGTCAATAGCGCCCATCTTCTCTTCCATTATCGTTAATTGATTACATTAAGCTAATTAATTAAGTCACCTTATCTAATGCATACCCTAATTAATGACCTTTCATTAATCAAACACCTTCTATCTAGATCTAATTAATTATTATTAATTAAATAGCCTTCCCTTTCATTAAATCGATAAATCTCTATTTAATTGATTTAATCACCTTCCTAATGGTCTAAATCACACTAATACTCCATCTAAATGGCTTATAAAAGCTTGCACATGTATATTAATTAATCACCTTGATTAATTAATACACCCCCTTTACTCCACATGAGCCACTTGCTAGGACATGTACTAAACCCTCCTAAAGTAAGGTCAACCCCATCTAATACCCCAACCTTATCCATAACTAACTCTACATCTACCTTTTATCCCACATTCATGAGGATGTGTTGAATCCTTTATCCTTTGGGCTATATAAAGATCCCTCCACCTACCTTTTTACTTACACCTAAACTCCTTAAGAGAGAAAATGCAAAGCATATAGCAAAGAGACTAAGAGCTTGCACTTTGTCCTCTTGAGATTTCATCATCTTGAAGAGTTAAGCCTCTTTCTTAAAGTGCTTGGGTCATATGGGAGGTGTCAAAAGGGTCTTGTAGCCCAACTTTGACTAGGCCCTCATTCCTAGGTTCTTGGAACATTAAGGACAACTATTTTTGATAGCCATGGAGCCTACCTAGGTTCCTTCATTTATATGTTGTTAGAGAATAGAGGATATTTAGGTGCTTAACATAGTTAATTTCATAGTTTTGTATTGATAAATGTTAGCATCTAACCCTTGATTAATTCTTATCATGATGGTGTTTATAATGTTGTTTAATTCTTGCTAATTAAGACTACTTAGGTGTTAGTCTTTGTTTACATTAGCATTAGTTTGAAAACAACACTTGCACACATTTCCCTCTATGACTATGTGAATCTTGACATACGAAGCCCTTGACGAGGCCACCCTATCATTGGTGAATGAAAGGGATACGCGAGCCTAAATCCTACCTTGAGGTCATTGTTCTCAAAATGGCAAATCAAAGTGTAGCATCCTCACCTATTGGCTCCTAATTGTCATGACTTGATCATCCTCTTCTCTCGCACTCCTACGTAGGTGGACTCAAGGTGTTGTTGCATGACACCTGATCAACTACTGTAGACTCCTCTTGGAGATTCATGAGGTCCGAACAATATGGGCAACAAATTGCGGGTCATGCGTAGGAAAACTACATCACACTTTCCCCCATCCGACCGATTGATGATTCTCATGGGTGACCCATCCTGTGTATCGACGTAAGGCCACTACTACAGGATATCATTAATTCTGTAGAAGGTTATGAAATCATTTTAGTTGTCAAACGTTCAATGATCTAGGCCAAAGACTCATCGATGAGGGTGATCTCCAAGTGGAAAATCCTAATTTACCCAAAGTGTCTAGGTGTGTAAACAACCATTCCCTAACCATGATACCAACGATGTCAGTGCCACCAACTCGGGACAACTGGAAACTACACCAAAATGCTTATACTATAAAAACTCTGGGTAATTTTTTTTTTAAAGATCCGAACAATTAATCCTAACACTTTGCTTAAGCGATACCTGCATCAACCATCATATCCACTTTTATATTACATTTGATCTTACATCCATAAATTTATTAATCACTTCTTCCAATGCCTACACCAATTTTAATTATTTACATCTGTCTCGGAAGTTTGCTAGGGTCCCACACCCATACCTATTCTAAACCCTTTTGTTGTAATTTGTATTTCAATCCCCTTTTTAATTAATTTCCCACGCACAACCATCCTTTATTTTATTTCTACATTCGCTATTAAAGTCCCATGACTTAAAAGTGTAGCTAAGGTTAAATGTGACTCCTAGGATTAATCAAATCTTGACCCTAGATCTTCAACTTTGCCCTAAAGTTTGATGTATCTCAACTTTATCCATTCCACTTTTCTCTCCATGTGTTCCATTTTTTGTTTTCTTGCCCCATGTGCATCTGTCTACATGTATTATGTTAGCAATGACTACATCAAGAGTTGTGACCACATATACATTCACTAATAGTCTTCTACAGAACTTTCATCAGCTTAAATCAAATTCAATGCACCATCATGCTTAGAGCTTAAGAAAAACTTCAATCTACTAACATCATCTGCATTAGAACATGACACAAATATTCAAACTAACATGTTAGATCCATTAATCTCTATCTCTATTGACATGCTAATCAAATGAAATGAACCTACTCCCTAGATCCTTAACAATCACAAGGTTTGACCTTCGTATCATTTGAATCCCAAGGTTTTCAAGAATGGAGTCTTGTCAAAGTTTCCATGGCTATACAGAACCATCTTGACCCATATGGCCCATTTGACTTCAATGCCCTCTGGGTCACATGCATCACAAGAAATGAAAGTAGGGCTTAGCTTCTCCTAATGAAGAATTCTCCTAAGATGCCACTTCATGGCATATAGCTCTATTTTGCTACCACTGCGCACTTCATTACCTTCCTCTATTTTGGGACCACTAGGTGTCATCAGTGTAAAGGTAGGAGAAGGGCTCTTTATAGAGCCGAATGGATAGAGGAATATCTACATCGGCTTCTATATGTGGGATAATAGAGATGTTGACCTCTAGTTGTGGATAATGGGGGTTCCAGAAACCAAGTCTAGGACGTTAACTTTAGGAAAGTTTAATTTGTCCGTTAGTGAGCTCATGGGGGTAAAAGTGGTTTATTAATTAACCAAAGTGATTAATTAATAGGTGTGCAAGCTTATAAAAGTTTTTTACGCTAGGACCATCATTAACATGACCTTTAGACCTATAGCTACAGGGAATTACCCAATCAACTCGAGTATATGATACTACCATGATTTAATCAATTACTCCAAAGCTAATTAATTACCCTACCACTAATTAATTAGTCTAGATCAGAAGGAAGACATTTACCATTAGACCCGGAAGGTCGTTGACTATTAGGGTATTTGTTGCATATCATTGTGCACTTAGGCATTACACCTAACATGATGTAATTAGCCCTTCAATGATGATCAGGAGAGAAGATGAGCTTATTGATGAATATGTCACCAATTTTTGGGAAAGGGAGATACCACCTCTAGCACTAATTTAAGTATTTAAATTGGTTCAGGCTAACATGCATACGTGTCAGAACATTTAGGCCACCTTTTAGGGGTGGCATCAAGTGACTCTTGCCACTTTAATCCACCATCAGTAGATGGATAAAATTTTGAAGGACATCACCAATCCACCACTAAAAGAGGATACATCTAAAGACATCACAAACCTTCAAGTGTCAAATGAGGGTGATGATAGGAAGATGATCCCCTGATCGAAAAAGGTGAGAAATGGATAGAAGTAAGGAGAGGAGCAGGATGCCCCATTCTGAAGAAGACAGAATAGTGTTGACTAGGAGGGTGATGTAGAAGGAATATGGGATATCAGAGAGAAGAACTTAGCTTGTCATCCATCTGCATTGAAATATCTTACTGCATCCATCACCCCCATCATTACCTAAGGATCTATGTCATCGGTTACTTATTAAAAATCATCCCAGCATACGAGCAAAAGTAGAATCTTCATGAAAAGGCCATAGTACGTAACAATTGTTCACTGCTGCTGAACATGGTTCCACCAAATAGAAACATTGTCAAAAAGAAATTCAATATGCCCTAGGAAACAATATCACTTTAACAGGGAAAACAAGCTTATCCAACACACATATTCCTAACCAACAAACAGGTCAAGACGGTTGTATAATGTTTTTTTATCAAGATGAAGATGTCTGGTATCAGGGTCGTGATTGAGCCTGACACGTGGCTTTAAAAATGATGCTCTCACAAGCATATGTCGATACATGTCCTCTGAAGATGATAGAAGGATCCCCAATAGATCCAATGAGAAAAGCATGATAGTGCACTATTCAAAACAATCCACTAGGAATGACACATGTATCTGATGCCCCATGATTTATACTGTTGCTAATAGCAAGATCATTTCTTCTAACAGCTTTAACCTGCTCAAACTACCTAACATGGTTGTAAATCTGAATGATCCTACAAGTCATGTGATCGATTGAATGATGTGATAAATCCCCCAGTAGGATAGGGAAAGAATACCATGTGCAAGACACAAGTTTCAGCCACTATAAGAGGGTCCTACCTATGATTTGTAGGTTTTATAATATAGAAGGATAATTTCAGTTGGAAAAGTATTAACTTGTTTTCAGACGTCCTTGGATGGATGCCATGCACCATATCTTATTTACCCTCCATTGTTGTTTTCAAATATGTCCATGATTGGTGACTATGTGGGACGTGTCCCCACTAATGCCCCTCCTTTAGAAGAATCAGCATGGAGTGACCTAGACACCTAAGAAAAATGCCCTTGGGGGAAGAATCCAAGAAGTAATCTGACAAATCCACATGTTCATATACAATGTAAAAATCTACATTACCCCATAATGGATTTAATAAAAATAATGTATTTGATGCAGTGTGGATTTCCTAGGAAGAAAATCACCTAGGAGCAATAAAAATCTCTTCCTAGTCCAGAACCGAAAGGGGTACCAGATAGAAAAAAATGCCCCAACACGTATGAATCGAAAGTTGGGTAAAACATAATTATTTAATTGAAATAATTATTCTACGGAAACCCACCTAGTCTAAGAGAAAACATCAGTCAAAACAAGCCTTCTAGGCATCACGGCCGGTGAAAAATGACTTGATATACGCCAAACTCGGGGAGGGGGGGTAAATCATCCTCAGCAGACCAATTCATTTGCCTACTGACATACCTGCCACCATTTTTACCGTGAGACACCGAGTATTTGCAACGGGGCATGATGAATGAGAGTCACAAGACCTCCTGAGATGTGCTGACATAGTTCGGGGGTATGACCGGCATGCCAAACGATGTGCATATTTGTGAGCTTAGCCTAACACTCTTTGTCAAATCCCGCTTTGAGAACTTCTACATGCCTCTTAATTGATGCTAGAATAGGGGGTAGATTCAGGGTCCCTGGTGTAGGTGCACATCGCACTAGGGGCACATGCATCCCAAATGATGGCGCAAGCTATTCCCTCTAAGCATATGTGTGCATGTGTCCAGGCATTTCCCTTGAATCGAGTCATGTATCACGCGCATGCATATTACACCCAGTCATGATAGCGCACACAGCATCCAAACATGTGCACAGGAAGAAAACACCTACAAATGGTCATTCTTCACACACTTCACATGATAACACATATTATTGCATGCACATGGGAGGCACAGGATTCTAATGGTTCAAACGTCCATAGGCAGATAACACTTCCACGTGTATGCACTAAAAGGAGTGCACACATGCCATGGGGAGCACACATGCCCTAATAGGATGCACAGACACACAAAATCCATAGTATGAATGAGAGAGGAAAAATGCCAAAAAGCCATAAGACACTTAGAAGAAAATTCACTTATTTGTAGATGAATCCTAAAGGATAGATAGGAAATACTTAGATGAAATGGTTAGTAGCTAACAGACATGTCAATGATTTTGTTTTGCAGCTATCATGGTTGCCTATACTACAGATGTGACCAGTGACACACCCGTATAATGGAGCTAGAGCAGGAGCTATGTGACGCATGAAATTGGCATGCGAGTGGCTCATATTATTAAAGAGTAGGTACAAGGGCTTATTTGGCCCAGTTGCTCATATGCCCATCCATCATCACTAGATCTATGGTCTAACATTGTACTACGTTGATTGAGTGGTGGCATAGTGAGAGCTAGTCGTTTAGGCTCCTAATTGGAGAGATGATAGTCTCACTTAGTCCCTAAAGATGTACTGGTAGATCCTCTTCCCATACATCGATCAACTTGTAGGACCTCGACTGATCAAGTACATGAGATGACCTTGTGCAGATCTTAAGGATGGTTTTTCAAGGACTATATTTGACTCCTGATGAGATACCCCCATGATCAACATGACACATCCTTCATTACCCCATGAGTCCATTAGCTGATCTTGACATTGCACTTTCGAGTGGCCACTCTACATGATGTCACTTATCAATGGTCCATGAGCTATATCTTTCATGATCTCATACATAAGACCATAGAAGACTATGTTGATGACCTCTTGGGAAATTTTGAACATCGATGCGATCATATTTTTATCCTTGAAATTATTTTTGAGTGTCTTCTTTATTTCTCCCTTTGCCTTAATCCCACCAAGTGTGTTTTTGGTTTGTTAACAAGAAAACTCCTTGGCTTCATAATTTCTATCAGTGGTATTGAGGTTGACCCTGCCAAAATCAAGGCTATCCTTGAGATGCCTCCTCCTTCTAATCTTAAATAACTTCATAGTATTCAAGTTCAGCTTCAATCCATCCACTGCTTAATCTCTCAACTTTCAAACCGTTGTCAACCTTTTCATCATCTTCTTCATAAAGACGTCAACTTCCACTGGGACGATAACTTCCAAAAATCCTTCGATGATCTTAAGCAGTATCTCCTATCTTTGCATGTTCTTACACCTCCACGCAAGGGGGAACCTTTTTACATATATGTCTCTACTACCGATCATGTGTTAGGCACCATGTTCACACATCTTGATGACCAAGCTAGAGAGAAGGTTTTCTATTACATCAGTCAAACACTACACAAGTATGAAACTCGCTACACTAAAGCTGGAAAGTTGTGTTTTGCCATTTTCTTCGCCACTTCCAAACTTCGCCATTATCTTCTCAATCAAAAAACGTATATAGTCACTAGTTTTCATTTCCTCAAAACTATGCATTCTAAGCATTACCACAATGATTGCATCACTCGATGGCTCATGCTCATGACAGAATTCAACTTAGATTTCATCTCTACAAATTCTATCAAAGGTCGGGCGATCACAGATCAATTAGCTGCAGCCCCTCTTCCTATCATTCAACTTCCTCATGAAAATTTTTCAGATGATTCCATTAATTATCTTCATCATGCTTCTTTTCCCTTTTTCATGACACGCTTCTTCGATGGATCTAAATTTAAGAAAGGGGGAGGCATTGGCATCATTCTCATTCCTCCTTGGGACACTCCCATGCCCATTTCCCAAAAACTTGACTTTGAATGCACAAACAATATGGCAGAGTATGAGGCCCTTAATTTAGGTCTTGAAACTTCTATCCTTTTGGGTGTTCAAGTCCTTAACATCTATGGGGATTATGAACTCATTATTAAAAAATTACAAGAAACTGTCAATGTAAAAATGAAGTTCTCCAAAAGTATCTAGATATCATCCTCTTTATTCTTAAATCCTTTGATTCTTATACTATTCGAACCATCCCTCACTCATCTAATAGTTTTGCTAACACAATGGCTTCCCTTGCATCTCTCTTTCCATGGAAAACGAATGGATCCAAACTTTCAGTGGTTATTCATCATCGTGATCAACCATCTCACATCCACAAGCTACCTTGTGTTAAAAGTATTAAACACATCTTATCATATCTTTGATTATCTATCCAAATCCATCATTCCCTCAAAATTATCTAAGAATGGTAGAAGGTCATTTCTTCAACATGCCAATTGTTATGTCATTCTTTGAGGCATCCTCTACAAACCTGGGTTCGACGGTATTCTCCTCCGATGCCTCAGATACCATGAACCTACTTGTGCTATCCAAGAAGTCCATGATGGCATTTGTGGTGGAAATTTTAGTGGCTTAGCTATCACCAAATACGTGCTTTGCCTTGGCTATTATTGGCCTTCTCTCATTCATGATTGTTGTGAATATGTTAAGAAATGTGTCAAGTGTTAGCAGCATTCCAATCTTGTCTGCATTCCTAGCCAACCCTTACAACCATCTCAAGATCTTTGTCCTTTTTCATAGTGGGGCCTCAATCTCATTGGTACTATCAATCCTCATTCTTCTTAGTGTCATCATTCCATTATCACTAAAACTGAATATTTCACCAATTGGGTGGAAGAAATTCCACTCACCTAAACTAAATCCAATCACATCACTAACTTCATCTATCAACACATAATTTTCCACTTCGGCATCCGTCACAAGATCATCACAGACAATGAGAAGTCCTTCAAAAACAAATATGTTAGGAAACTTTGTGACTCATTCAATATCAATCTTATTTTATTGTCTCCCTATTATCCTCAAGCTAATGGCCAGGCCGAAGCAACCAACAAGACCTTACATAACATTCTTGCTAAAACCATTGACAAAGTAGGTCATGATTGGCACCTTCAGCTTCCCTTTTCTCTTTGGGCCTACTGGAATAACATTTGTACCTCCACAGGCGCTAACCCCTTTTCTCTCGTATATGGTTCTGAAGTCTTTTTTCCCGTTGAAGTTCAAATTCCATCCTTACTTGTGTCTCTTCGAGACTTCATTTCTGATGAATATTATCACCAAGAGTGTCTAGCACAACTTGAATTGTTAGATGAGCATCATCTCCTTGCTCTTGAGCATCATCATGTTTATCAAGAGCATGTCGAGCATGCTTATAGCAAGCATCTCAAAGAACGTGATTTTAAAATAGGTGACCTTGTATTAAAATAAAATTAGAATGTCACTACTTTAGAAAGGAGCCAACTGGGAAATTTTTCTCCCAACTGGATTGGACCATACGTTATCAGGAATAAGTATGGGTCTAGGGCCTATCATTTGGCTTCCCTTGATGGTAAACCAAAGAATGAACCTCTTAATGCATTGCACTTATGGCCATTCTATTATTAGCATATATACCCATAAGTAGATAGTCATATCTTTAGATAATTCCTCCATCATTAGCTCCTTCAATCTATCATTGTAATGATTTGGAAATATATGTTCTACCGTCACTTCCTTGACATAACCTTAAATATGGGCACTATGGCTCTATCCATAGCATTTTTCTTATGGATATTTTTTCCCTTTTTGGTGAGAACTCCGCAATCATTACACCCATCACCTTCTTGTTTACCGATTGAAACCACACTAAGGGTCCAAGGATGTCATTTTTATAATCATCATACCCTCCTAAGTAGTCTACCTAGCTATACCCAGCTCTTTCCCTATAAAAAAGAAAAGAAATAAAGAATCAAAATTATGGATTCTCTAATCTCATGTTATCTTATCCAAAAATAGACTGGTCCCTCAAAGGAAAATTATTCATAAAAATTATATAATAACAATATCCTGCATATCTTCTCCTACCATCTAGAATAAAAAGTCAAAAAAAATCCAAATGCAAAAGCAAAAAGTAGACCATACCCTCAAAGGATGTCTACTGTATTGTATCATGACAACAAAGGCTTTCTGTATTGATCAGCATTCTATATATTATAGCATCCTAAGAAAGCTTCCCTTATCAATCAGCTTTCTCATAGACATTGCAGACTTCCCACATTTATCAGTTTTCATCTTCCCCCTTCCCACAGCTGGGGCATAGTCTTAGGAACAACCACCTACGGAGAATCCTCTTCCCGCATACAAGTTACATCTCAAACCCCCTTATCGTGTCAACATTAGGTTTACAAGACTATTCCATCCAATTTTCCCTCATGGTCTTTTAGTATAATTACATGTCATTTGTTATGTACTAACACCTACTATTGGCTGTAAGTGTAATGCCTTAAGTGGTACCCTTTCTTGTTTACCTCCCATCTAGCTCAAAGCATGGTTTCTTTGTATGTCCCTTGTTATAATCATGTGTCATTTATCTCATCAAATTCACTTGTTATCAAAATCGCATTCATATAAAATTTCAAACCATGAATTTTATATGCTTACCTTTAAGGATGGCATATCTGACCATCATCCATAATCCCATGAATTCTATTGTTATTTATGAATGCTCTCACTAATACACTTTTCATTTTGGGAAGTATACTTGATCTCTGTTGCATTTTGTGAATCCTACTTGAGGATATCTCTTAAGTAGCATTCATTATCTAGCAACTCCTCATCCCCCACCATGGTCACCATGTATTTGATCCATTCATCCTTGCTCCTAATTCCATCTTGACAATCTTACTTAATCACCCCTTTCATGTGGGCATCTTGGTTGATATATACCCTCTTCCTGAGATCCTCACCCTGTAGGAACTCCTCCACCATGCCCCCTTTTATCAAACAACAATCACCACCACACACATCTTTCCGCTCCACCTCTTCCACTTATCACTTCTGCTTCATCACTCTCACCATGTGGGCATCACAAATAAGGATTCTCTTCACACTCTTCATCCTACACCACATATATTCCTCCATCCATTTGTATTACACTCCTTTGTTTCCTTATTTCCTTGTTATCACCTCCTCTCATCTCGTGTTCCACTCTGTTATACACCACTCACTCATTTCTCATCCTTCCTAGTATATGTCTTATGCTTGGTAATATTACTTACACACTCTCATAATATGGTGAATTCACTTGAAGGTTCCCCTTTAGGCCATCTAGTCATACCCTCCTCCCATCAACTATGTCAATTACTTACTTCTTCTCATCATTCCTCTTCTTCTTCGGCTTGGTGATCCTACATAACCATTCCTTCCGCATGGATATATTACTTAAGATTCCCTCTTAAGGTTGATATGTCATCTAGCACTCCCCCATACCATCCTATTTCTCCCATCCCTCCCCATCACCATCTACTTCGATCAACCATTCCACTCCTATACCCATTACATTTTTGTCTTTCTCCTTTAATATCATCACTGTCAGTTTGGCGATATTACTTAACCACTCATGCGGCATGATGATCTTACTTAAGAATCCCTTTTAAGGATGATCTGTCATCCTGAACTCACCCATCACTACACATCCTCACCATCCACATTTTCTCATTAACCCTCGTCATCACATCCTATCACCTCCTCTTTCATTCTCACAAATGCCACCTCCCATTTTCCCAGTTTTCATCTCCATCATCCCTCACTTGTCACTCTTACTTAACCACTTTCGTCTCATGATAGTTTTACTTAAGGGTCCTCTTTAAGCCCAACTTGTCATTCTGGACTTCTCCTTCACCTCATTCTTCATTCCCCCCGATTGATTGTTTCTTCCTCCTGGTCTTCCTTACCAGCCACATTTTCCTTCTGCCATTTTCCTTTCTCAGCCTATCATATCACAGAGTGCATCTACTATCTTCCACCTGTGACCATGTTCGTTTATGTCATTTTCTCGTTCTTGATCCATCATCCTTCATACCATTTCTTTCCATTCTTTTCATGTCTTGTTTCTTCATCTTTCCCTCATTAATTCTCATCCACTGTATCCTCTCCTCGCCTTCATCTTAGCATAAATTGTTATCCCTCCTTTCTTCACTCTTTCCACTTCATCTTCTCGAGTTCTCCCACATATCCACTCCCATGTCTAACCAACAGTGTTAATGGCCTTCCCCTAATATTCTCTCATCATCATCTTCCATTTCCACACTAACAATTATCGGTGGAATTCTCCTAAAATTTATTCATCCCCATTCTGTGTAGCCCTGTTCACTCTTTTTGACCTCCTCCATTCTATCTTCATTCCTTCCTTCCCCTATGCACATTGATCATTTTCATTGGACTTCTCCTAACGTCCCTTCATTGACGTTACTTTCTACACCATCCATTCTCCTTTTTCCTTACCACCTCTTCATCTTCATCCATCCCCGCTAATAATTATTGGTGGACTTCTCCTAATGTTATTTCACTAGCATTGCTTCTTCCATCCCCCATTCTCTCTTCCCTCATCTCCCTTTTCTCCACTCCTACACTTTCTTGTCACTTCTTCCCCACCTCTCCATATTTCCTTCACCCTCTTCAATATATCTACTGTCTTCATCATACACCCTCTCTCTATTTTCTCATCATCCTCTTATCATCATTTCATGCATCTCGACATCTTTTCCAATCTGTGTCATCTTCTTCCCTTTTTTCCCTTGTGCTTCCTTCTTACTTCCCCCTTGATAACCTAACTCTTCGGGGTTATCCCATATTTTTTTATCATCCCACCCTCCACATGCATCTCCACGCAGTATGTCCTCTATTATTTGCATTGGTTTTCCTTCTAATAACCTGGTTCCTTCAATCTTCTCCACATACTCACTCTGTCATCTCTTCTTTCCCTATCATTTTCACCTTCCCACTACCATCTCCTTTCCTTCTCTCTCACCCCCACCTTTTCAATCATTTTGCATCATTTTATTTTATATTCTTCACTTTTCTCCACATCTTCTTGGTCTCGCATTGTTTCTTTCTCTTCTCTATTCTACCTCCTCTTTTGTTGTCTTTACATTCTTCATCGTCCTCATCTCCTTCCTTTTTTCACCCTTCTCTCCCTTTTTCCTGATTTTACCCCCTACTCTCATCTCATCTTCTTGTTCGTCTTTCCTCATTCTCTTCTACCTATTCTTGTTTTCTTCACCTCCAACTTCTATAGCTCAGTCATTTTCTCCATTCTATTGTCCCTTTCATTTTCTATCATTTCTCTCCCTTCATCCCCTTCACCCCCTTCACCCTTCATCATTCCCTTCATTTTGACCCTCCCTTTCCCTTTTTCTTAATCTCACCTTTTGCTCTATCATTTCCTTGTCTTCTTCTTGTTTTTCCTTCATCACTTCCCTCTTCCCCTATCATCCATGACTCTTATTTTATTCTACTTCTTTCATTATTTTTCCTCCTCTGTCTATGCCTGTTATATCCAATACCTTTGCCTTCTTCACCTTTACTAGCTCTTCTCATTATCTACCACTACTTCTATCCATCCCTCCTTTCTCTTTCCGCTCTCAATTGTTGTGTCTTTGTTCCTTTGTCTACTCTTCTCCACTTCTCCCTCCTCCACCGTGGTTTCTTTATTTTCTCAGCTCTATCATCTCTTTTGTCTCCCATACACTCCCCCTCTAACTCTTCTCCCTTCTTTTTTCACCATTTCTCTCCATCATCCTCTACATCCTTCTCCATGTTGTCTTTTTTTTTTGTTTCCACTACTTTTATATTGCACATCTCTCTCTCGTTTTCACCCTCTACTCTGTCATATTTTCTCTTCTCTTTCCCTTTTACTTTTCCTTGTTTTTTTCCATTAATCCCTTCACTTTTCCTCCTTTCACCCTTATTTCTTCCCCTTTTTTCCATTTTCTTCTTTCCTTTTTTCTATCATCTTGTCTGTTTTTGCCTCTCTCATTCCTTGTTTCTATTTTTCCATCCCGATACGGTTGATTACTACTTCACCTGACATCATCATCATCTTCCAATTATTGTTGGTTTTCCCTTCACATTCCTTAACTGGCATAGCCTCTACCTGATGGGTTTTTGTATTCTCCAATCATTTAACCAAAAAATTCTTTTGCTAGTGTCATTATAAAACTAGGGATTTGTGTCCTAGGGTGTATGCAATGAAGCCTTATGTAACTCAGTTGTTTGTTGGTTCCTTTTGGGGGGGTTGGTTGACATTTTTCCCCTTGTCTCTACTAATCTACAGAAATGTAATGCTAAACTACTGAAACAACATTGATGTAATAAAATGTGTTTAAAGGAAAGACTTTAACTAGAATTGAAATGTGCACACCAAATTAAGATAACATAATTCAAATAGCACACATATATTGAATTGAAATAACACACTCTGAATTGAAATAACATTAAGGAAATATACCAAAGTAAGGAAATAAGCAATTGCATTCAAGTAAGCATTTAGATATAAACTTATCAAAAAACCACAAGCATGCATGAAATGTAAATCCTCCAATCGCCTAGGTTGAGTGGGCCCTTGCTCTTCCTTGGGATGGAGGTACTCTCAACACTAGATTATATCCAAAATGGCATCAACTATATTTACTTGAGTAAGTTATGACACATGATCGGCATAACATTGTAAAATAAATACTAACTGGTAGATCATTGTACTATAAACTACTATATCAACTAACTAATTGCATTGTTCTCAAGAAGATGTCTATATATAGACATAGTCAGTTACACATCGTGCCATAACTATAGGAATTGAATTCATCCACTAAAAACCTTATTAAATTTTCAATTAAATCCTACAATAATGCCAAAAACAGGATTCACGTTTATAGGCTTGTTGTGGAAAAAGTCATCCATGATGGCATGATGGCTACAGACTCGTCCTCCTTGATTACAACCTCTACAATTGGCAGTAAATGCTCAATATTATCCTACACATGTCACCATATTTACTCACAGAGGTGATTAGTGGGGATTCTACAATTAACAATTTGCATGAAATAAGAACAAGAGAAAATACATTATCTTTACTAAGAATATAACTATATGAAGCATCCCCATGCACTAATTAATATGTTTTAAGAACAAATTAATAACCTCGTAGATGATATAATGAGATAAATAATTCACTCATCATCTCCCCTGCACTTTACCTTTTGCATGTCCCTATGCAAACTTATCTTTGTCCTGCTCTCTAGCCAAGTTATTGTGTCATGTCATATTCTTCAAATTGATCTGCATATTACTTTTGCAGATAATTTTTGTTTTGTCAGGAATTCTTCTATTTCACGGGACTGTGTATTTAATTTTTCTTGCTGGAAGTGACTTTTAAATATTTATCCTTCCTTTATAATGTTTTGGTATGATTTAAAATGGTCTTGGTACCAAAATTGCCTAGGACCCACCATCGGTTTGATTACCTTTGTTTTACGTTGGGAGGGATTCTTTTAATATTTTAAAACAATTCAAAGCCAACTCGGTCAAGTTGGCTACTTTTCTAGCATTTCCGATCACGCCAGGTTTCTCGTTTGGTGCCACGTCGCAGTCTCTTCTATGCACCAACGACCCTATTTACTCATCGGCGAGCTCTTGCAAAGGGTCGGACCATTGATAGAATGTCGACCGACTTTTATTTCCACCTCAACGCCATATACTTCCCAATTCCTTCTTCACATTCATGGCGGGAAATCCACGTTGGATTGGTTTTGCTGACTCGGCACCAACCCCAAGCTCATTGGCTACTTCAGCTCTGAACGGCCCATTTGGCCCGAATTCAAAGATAATCTTCTCATCTGCATTTCTCAGGCCTCTAACTCACCTTTGCATCCACCAGATGTGCCTCGAACCATGTCGGTCTGCACTACATTCATGGAAAAGTCAGGCTTTCGTGGCCAGTTCGTCCTTGGGCCAAATTTCTCTGCTATCTCCGCAAGCCTGACCACTTAGGCGATTCCAATACAAATCCAACCGCTTTTTCCGCATATCACTATAACTACGGTGATTTTAGCTCTCCATGGCCCAAATGTTCCTGGGCCACATGGGTCATTTTTCTATGCATTCATTGTGAAACAACACTGCGGGCAACTCGTCTTGATGTGACCAGTTTGGCGAGCATGAGAAGCTACTCAGTGGATTCAAACAACTCATCATCGTTGTTCAAAGTCATGCCCAAACTGATTTCAGGGAGCCATTTCAATGTGTCATTCTCGCTATGATGTTGAAAATTTTGTCTCTACCTTGTGTCAGGCTTGTCTCACCTTTTATGTTATGAACGAGCACGCACGGGAACACATTTTCTATCCTTAAAATGACTTGGCTGTTCCTGCACGAGCTTGGCATATTTTATAAATAGTTTTGGTTTTCTTACGTGCATGATTCGACTTATGGAGTTTTAACCATTTTACAATTACCTCGGTTTGGATTGAAGTGTGGCCAGCTCAACATTTTTAGGATCAAAATTCAAATGGCTCACCCACTCACATTACATGGCACGACACCCACTTTCTTGCCTCACCGTTCAGACTTATTGCAAGTGGCAACTTACATCAATTCGGCCATTGAAAGAGCTCAAAGCATGACCTATTTTCCTCTGTTGCAACATCTCAATCTGCTCACTTTAGTTGATGCGCGAGCACGTCCATTCCTCATCCGAGCTCAAACTAGGTAGAGTCTTGAGCTTGATCTCTTTTTCCAAAACCAAGCTTGAATCTTGCAGTTTATGGAGAACTGGCCCCCTTGGGCTAGCTCGGTCTTCGAATCTAACATGCCTCCATGCTCAGTCATTTGAAACATAGTTCGAATTTAGATTATTGGCTCATCCCCCTCATGCAATGGTTTAGCTTGATGCATCACACGACTCATCCAAGGTTACTAGCAACTCGCTCCTATAACGGCTCAGCGTGATCTCTATAGGAACTCGGTGAGGTGGGTTGAACCACTCGCCCTCGCAGTCAATAAATACTAGCTTGGCCATGCATATTATATAGTATGACCCTCCTCGTCTATTGTTTTTTCATTGATGATTCCAAGTTAGCTCGATGGTCTTGATAATGGCTCAGTCAAGAGCTCAATATATCACATTGTCCATCATCAAATCAGCAGCTCAGTTAAGTAGTATGTGAACTCAAACCAACTTGAAACATCAGTTGGACTTTGATGTATCTCAACTGAATTCCACAAGGCACAACTCAGTCTACCATGCATAAGTGTTGGCTCGGCGTGGACCACAAGGCATTGTTTGAAATCTTTTCAATTTCCCCACCCGGTCCTTGCCACTCCTTTACGAGTGGGTCCATCTTCTCATTACTTCTGTATTCGACAAAACTTGAACTTCGAAATCTTTTGATTCCCCTAAAGACCATGAGTCTCCCCTGCATATCGAAGTCAACCAGTGAGCTTTGAATGGCTATGGAAGTTCCCACAATGCAAAAATCCTCGTTGTTCAACTTCACCAAGGTAGTGAAATTGGATAAAAAACTTGTCATGTGAATGGGCAACATTATTCTTCTAGGTGGTCATGGGACTCAGAAGAAGAGGTGGTCTCACCTGTATTCCAATCCACTCATCATTGTACCCTTTTTCATTCTTCTCAGACAACTACCGAATGATTTCAATAAGTGTATCCCCTCTCCTCAAGCTCCAACTGAGATTTTGGGTGGAGATTACTTCCCTTCTCTTCAACGGTAGATTCAATGTATCCCATCTTTTATCACAAGATTGCAATGCCTCACCAAAATGATGTTGACTGTAAATTTTGAAATATTGTACACACTTTTGTAAAACTTGTGAAGTATTTTCTTCAATGCCATCTTTATAATTAAGAGATCTGAAATTTTTCTTCATGGACACATCATTATGATGGGTAGGCCTAATGTAGTAACCTATGGTTCGTGATGTCTGATTGAATAGCTTTGTTTGCTCATTCCATATAATTTGGTTTCTAAGTAATGACTAAAAATCCTTCAACTGAAAATTCCCCACAAACAAATTAATGATAAATTAGGCATATTGGTGACCAACATATTGTGAAGGTAAAATTCACACAATAGATTTTGGATATCAGGAGTACAATTTTGATAAATTCCCAAGAAAGTGTTACTGTCAGGGGCTTCCCAAGGTTTTTTACTGCACATTCTCATCAACTTCCAAACATAGAATTGTTCTTGAACAAACATGTTGTACACCGAGGAAGGTTCCCTATAGATAAGAAGTTTAAAGGCCAAAGGAAAAATAGAGTCTACAATAGATTCCAAATTTTTCTTGTCATTTGTATTGGTCTCAATCTCTTCTTTAAGTTGTTTATTTTCCTTTTTCAACTCTTTATTATGAAGAGATAGTTGGGTTAAATCATTACATATTTTTAGACCAATATCCATTTACTTTTTAAGACTACTAACTTCTACTTTTAAAGCAGTAATTTCCCTAACTTTCTCTACAGTCTTTTGTGTAAAATCAGTTTGCAAAGACAAATTGGTTTCTTTCATACCTTTCAATTTTTCTTTCAAATAGGAAATTTCATCTTGGTAACACCTCAGCAAGTCATCTCTATGTAGTTCTTGACCACCAATTTCCATTGCAACAAATTTTGAAGCTCTCGTCTATGTTTCCAGTGTTACAGGCATTTCCAGAGTTGTGGACTCAGTTTTCGAAGTGGCAAGAATGTTGGTTATATCGTTGTTAGGGAACTCTGTTGCAAGATTAGTTGTTGTGATTTCATCATCCTTTGATTCCTTAGTAGGGGTGGATGAAGTACCAGTCTCATCTCTCTCCTCCAAAATAGGAGCAAAGTCCTCATGAAACATTTTTAGTGGGGAAACTTCTGGCATTTATAAGGTACAAGACCTTCTTGGTCGGAATGTCATAGAAAAATGGACTAGTAGGGTATTATTACCTTTGGAATCTTGTGGCACAGAGGATGGGTTATCCTTACTAGTAGATTCCTCCATAGTTCCTTTTGAAGGGTTAGGAGTCGACTCAAGCTTAGGACAGAAACTGGGAGATGGTTCCTTCTTGATTTTGTTTTGTTTTGAACTCTCTCGTGTACTGATTCTTTCAAACTTTTGCTTTGGGTTGTAGAAAGCCTGATGTGAACAAATTAATTGGATAAGTCTTGGGTGCTTCAATGCAGCCTTACCAGGTCTCCATTTTTGTACTTTTGTCCTACTTTGATGACCGCGTCAGCGATATATTCTACTAAATTAACCCTGAGTTTAGGGTTTGTGTGGCCCCTCTTTAGATGACTCAAAAAATTTAACGAATCTCCTCCAAGTATAGATGGATGTCGATCGCAGATAAAATATATGTTAACCCGCTTGGCTACCTCCTTCCAAATAGTAGGAAAAATCACCTACCGAATTCCTTTTTGAGTACCAAAGGAAGTTAGAATAACTTTTGGAGGAGCTTCACCTTCTTCATGGAACAGTGGTATTAAATCCTTGAGTAGGGCATTGGTCACAACTTTGGGACCAAAGTCTGGTAAGACAGATAGGTCAGCAATAATTTGACTACTTATCTCAATTCTTTTGCCCCTAATTTGTGAATAAGTTGCCTCAAAGTTTATCAAGAACTCATCAACCAAATACTTTTCAAAACCCTCAAATTTTCTAATAAACTCTAACCACCCTACGTCATGAAATACCTAAGAAATAACAGTATTTCATAG
This sequence comes from Taxus chinensis, assembly GCA_019776745.2. Lineage (NCBI taxonomy): Eukaryota > Viridiplantae > Streptophyta > Pinopsida > Cupressales > Taxaceae > Taxus > Taxus chinensis. Next base: position 92,008,239 of record CM034153.1, read on the forward strand.
CAGCATCTCTAGAGATTCTGGTTTGGATTTCTTTTTCTGGCCCATAACATGAATTAATCTAGATGTTGTGCAGTGAAATGGTGGAAGTTTTGTGCTAAAAATTACAAAGCAACGGCATGAAGTATTGGCTATAAAAATTTGAAATATACTTTAATCTTTTAGCTACCCTGAATTGGTGCAAGTTTGGTGGAAGAAAAAGTTTACAGAACCTATCTCGCATGGAAATATTTAATGCATGGTAGGGTTCCATCCTATCATCATGGTTGACAATGTCACTTGTCCCTTTCATAGAGCCACGCATCCTTTTCATAGAAATAAGAAATGTAATATATTTTCTCATTACGCCCCACTTCATGACATGAGATTTTGATTTATATTCCCAATAAATACATCAAAAATTATGTGTGATTTAATATTGTTAAATAAATGTGATGGGAGTGCTTAAAAATTTAATATCAATAGAAAAGTAAAATGCACTTACCCCTGCAAGCTCAACTCCCCGATATCAGTATAATTTCACGTCCTGCACTCATAGAATAAGGGTGATTAATGCACATTCTAACAACTGGAATTTCTAACCTTTACTAAAAGCATAAACAAAAACAACTACAATCTAAGGGGAAGAAAATCAAAAGCATGATCATCTCCTTTTATTTAAATTCAAAAACAACTACTCTAGGCTAGAAGAGCCAAGCTCCTCCACTGAATCCATTCCTTCACATATCAGCATATATTTGTTGAAGGTTTATTTATCCAATGGTCACTGATACATCCTTAATCTATGTCCATTTACCATAAGAGTTCTTCATTCTCCCTCGATAGGCAGTAGTCTCACAGAATCGTTATCAAAAATGTTTTTGATCTGGTAGGGTCCCAACCATCTTATCCTCAGCTTTCCTTTGAACTATTGGTACTTTGAGTTAAATAGTAAGACCCAATATCCTTCGTTAAAATTCATGTGCTTGATACAAGTATCATGAAAAGATTTCCTTTGGTGTTACAGAATTTTAATTTTGTTTCGCATCTATCCTCATTTCATCCAATTCATTCAGTTACATTACTCTCTCACGTTGTGCTTCATCCAACTTAATTCCAATGTTTATTGTTTTCCTCCAAGTCTACAATTCGAACTCAAATGACAACAATGGCTTCTTCCCATAAACCAGTTCATAGGTGGAGAAACTAGTAGTAGTCTTCCAAGTCATGTTGTAAGCCCAAACTGCTTCTGAGAGTTCTGGTACCCAGTTCTTTCTGTCTGCATTGACAACTTTCGTTAAAATTTTCTTCAGCTCTCTGTTGGTGACTTCCACCTACCCATTGGATTGGAGGTGGTATGGTGATAATTTAAAATGCTTGATTCGGTAGATTTTGAGGAAGGCCTCAATCATATTAGACACAAATTGAGGTCCCTGGTTAGATATGATGGCTCTATGGGCATAAAATCTCAGCATAATCCTATTGTACAAAATGTTAGCTACAACATCCTCATTGGCAGATGTCAATGCTTGAACCTCAACCCATTTCGTGACATAATCAGTGCAAACCAGCAGGTACTCTTTCTCATGGGATGGTGGATCAAAATTTCCAATGAAATCAATTTTATGCTTCTCAAATGGTCCTAAGACCAGTTGAGGATTGAGGGGCATCTCAGTAGACAACGTAGGATTCCTAATTCTCTAACATGCATTGTACTACCACACATACTTCTTGATAGATTTGTGAAGTGAGGGACAATACTACCCAACTCCATGGACCTTTTGAATTATCCTCTTGACTAATTAATGTCCTCCTCCAGGCTCATCATGACAAGATCTTAGTATGTCATATGCTTCGTCCTCTCAAACACACCTGCGAAGAACCATATCAGGACAAAATTTAAATGGAATTCCATTACACCATTTGTATGTTGAAATGTTTTTGAATAATCTCCTTTATTCCTTATTGGTAAAGTAGGCTGGAAACTTCCTTGTAGTTAAGTAATTTGCAAGATTAGCAAACCATGGAAGTTGAGTTGATACTGTAAGCACGTGCTCATACAGAAAGTGGTCCTAGACTATTTTTTCTTCTCCTAAAACATTCAATCTCGAAAGGAAATTAGAAACAACATTAGCCTTACCAGGCTTATCAATAATAGTCAAGTTAAATTATTGTAACAAGAGTAACCATCTAATAATTATGCCCCCCACTACTGGTTTATTCATCAAATATCTTATGGCTGAATGGTCAATGTGCACAAAGATTTTGTATCCAGTAATATAATGTTTGAATTTTTTTAGAGAGTAAACATCAGCTAAAAACTCTTTTTTGTAGTGGTATAATTCCTCTTTATTGGGATCAGATTTTTGCTAATGTAATAAATAGCATACATTTGGTCTTCTTCATCCTTTTGGCCAAGAATAACTCTCATTGTTGTGTTAGAAACATCAGTGTGAATATGGAAAGGTTCTCCCCAATAGGGTCCTCTCAAAATTGGAGTCGTTGTTAACTTCTCTTTAATAACTCCAAAAGCATGTTGACATTGAGGAGACCATTCATAGACACAATATTTGGTCAGCAATGAAAACATGGGAGCAGTAATTTTACTAAAATATTTTATAAACCACCTATAGTATCTTGCATGTCCAAGGAAACTCTTTATATCATTCTGATTCGTTGGTTTAGGTAGTTTAGTAATTACTTCTATCTTTTTAGCATCAACCTATATACCTTGAGTAGAAATATGACAGCCCAAGACAATTCCTTGATCAACCATTATCAGACATTTTTCATGACTCAAGGAAATTTGGTGTTGCTCACATCTAGTTAATAATTTTTCAAGATCGCTCAGAGATTCATCAAAAATTGAACCATGGACAGTAAATTCGTCCATGTAAACTTCAACACATTCATTTGTAAGATCTATAAAAATGGCTAAAACTGCTCTCTGGAAGGTAGTAGGCGCATTAAAAATCCCAAATGGTAGAAATCTATATGTGAATGTACCCCAGGGACAAGTGAAGGTGGTTTTGTCTTGATTAGTAGGGGATATACTAATTTGGTTATACCCACTAAACCCATCCAAGAAGGAGAAATATTTCTTTCCTTCCAGAGTGTCCAAAACCTAATATATAAAGGGCATGGGAAAGTAATCCTTCTTGGTGGCCTTATTAAGTTCCCTATAGTCTATGTAATCTCTCCACTTACCATTTTCCTTGGAAACTATTACTAATGGTGATACCCACTGACTATCAGATATAGGATATATGAATCCTGCCTTCAACAGTTTTTCTATATCATTGTTGACAATGTCCCTAAGTGATGGATTAATTCTTCTTTTTGCAGATTTCGAATAGGTTTAACATGCTCAGTGTAAAAATGGTGAGTGTATATGTTTGGATGAATCCCTTTCATGTCAGTTTAATCCCAAGCAAAAGCTTTGGAATGCTTCCTCGGGACTTCTACGACCCTAGTCTCTTGGTTGACTTCTAAATTGTTCCCAATGGTCAGTTCTTTTCCTATGTCAATGTCACTTGTTTAGTATCTTACAGAATAACAAGCTTTGCATCAGAAGTTAAAGAATTCAATGGAAAAACATGAGGCTATAGTATGTGTAAAATAGTCATGTTTTCAAGGGGAAAAACCTTGGCTAAAGGACAATGGAAATCAGTGATTGTATATTCTTCATGATAAGCATAGATTTATTCACAATTTCCACTATAAATGCCACTTACCTCAGTAATATTATCCGCTAGACTTGAAACAATGGTATCTGTAGCCTCAATTTGAATTTCTAGAGCCACAATTCTAGCTTCTGTAGCTGTGGTGTCCTCATTATCAAACATTGTGTATAACTCAAAAATTTCATCCATATCATTTGTTACTGTAATATTGGCCAAATAAGAGGAACTCATATTGTTAGTTTCTGAAAAATCAACCCATACACGGTCACAGACATCCACATATGGTTGGGCAGGAGGATAAAATGAATTTTTTTTTGCCCATTCAAAATAGTCATATTTCCTGACCTGCAATCAATGTATCTAGCAACAGTAGCTAATCAGGGCCTTCCTAAGATAATTGGGTATCCCAAATTCCAAGCTTTAGGCTTTGAGACCATAAAATTGATAGGATATTGTAATGCCCCGTTCGGCGTGTACCCTAGTTCTTATCGCAATGACCCTCTTGTTGAGCGTTGAATGGCTATGTGTATTTCCGTTGTCTTAGATCTTGTCTCAGTGATGTTTTAGAACCTTCCCTCTCCTTCTTGCGTTCTCAAGTCGTTATTGACACCTCTGTGTGTGGACTGTGTAATGTCCTATGCATTAACCTATTTAAAGAAGGATCTTGTTGTCGCATAGTTAAGCCGGATCTTTGGTCATTATTGATGTGAGTAGAAATTATTTATATTTATAGTATATAATGATAACGATGTTGTTTTAATTTAATTATCGATTGGCCTCTATCTTATAGTGTTATTGTTTTACATTATCGTCAAGTTGGTATATACGTCTTTGTTAATATGATTAATAATTATTTTAAGTGGTAATAATAATAATAATAATAATATTAACAATATTATTATTTTAATTATTGATCGACGATAACTCATTATTTTTAGTGTCGATTGTTATCAACTGTATTATTAATTATCGTTAAACGATTTTATTGTTTGGTTGGTCACTTTGCAGAATGAAACCCGTTCCGCGCTGAGGAAGGGATTAACCGTTTTGGTGTCATGGTCGTTCCTTGCCTTGTGTTTGCTTTTGAATGCCAACCTCTAGTTTTATGCGCTTGGTTGCTTAGGCCTATTCGCATGTTGTTTTTAATCCTTGTGAGTAATGGAGAGTTCGATTCTTACTTCCTCTAGCTTGCTCGTGTATATATGATTAAATTTTCTCAGGTTGAATAGTAATCATACAAAATTTGTATACCTTTTTAGCTTATGAGAACTGTTCAAGTAATCTTGTAACTCCTTTGCATTGTATTAATATATCTTCTTTCGTAGGCTTTGTGAGCTTACCTTAGTTAGTAGAAATTTTGTTATCATGTATCTTTGCTAAAGCAGGGGCTCATGGGGGTGCCAGGTCGTGGTGAGGACTGCGCAGTTTTTAAATCTTTTAAACTTCTTTCACCTACCCTCCACGGCCACCTTGGCCGACCAGGTCCATTCGCAGGTCTTGTTGCAAGTGGATGGCATTAGTCTCCTCCCAACCACCAACCTGCAGACCGTAATGGCCATTATGTTTCTACCTTGCATGAGGGAGATGGGAGTCGGTGGAGTCCTGTTTTTCTTCACCTTGATCTCATTTTGATTTCTTTTATTCAATGTGTATGGGCGCAGTAATGGGTTTGACATGATGGCTAGATGGAGCTTCAAGCTAGTGAAGCAGGCGTGTTACCTCCACTTTCATTGGGTGCTGCGAGGTGTTTTCTTGTCAGGTATCCACAGCAACGACCTGCAACAGGTCATTTCGGGTTCCAAGCTGAATCGCTTCAATTTGTATTTTCAGGTTGTTTTCTTCCTGCCAAAAATAGCAAATCAGATAGAGGCAGATGTAGAGACTAGTTTCACAGAAAAACATCTCTTCACAGAAATTTCTACTTTAATATGTAGAATATAGCAAAGAACAGAGAATGGTAGCTTCACATTTCTTCTTAGAGGTTGCTACTTTCCTTATGAAGTAAAAAAGGATGAATAGCTTAGATATCTTCTCAGAGATAGCAGTATACACTAGCCAGGGGGCAGGCATGTTGCAGTATAGTAGAATCCTTTATGAGCACTTCCAACAAGCAAGTTTTCCAACTATGTTGTTATCTGTTCAGTATCAAATGCATCCTCAAATTCGGGTTTCTCCTTCAAGATATTTTTTATCAAAATCGACTATGTGACAGTGAGAGTGTTACCAGGAGACCTGATGAAATTTATTTACAAAGATTCTCTATTGAGACCCCCCCCCATCGATTTGTGGCATTTTTTCACGTTTTGCATGCTTCATGGATTCTCTCTCTCCTTGCATACGTTATTTTGGAGGCGTATTCTTCTTCAAATTTCTATTATCCTTGTTCCTTGTGCTTTTTCGATGTCTCTGTCCTTCTCTAGTGCCCCATCTTTAACGCAGGCTAGAAGGTTGTTTAGAGGGTTGTGCAGTCTGGCCTTGTCCCTTTCTTTCAAGTATGTGCTGGACATTTTTCATTAAAACCATATTGTGCATACCGTAGTCTTGACAGCACCTAAGACCACCATTCTTTCCGTTCGACATTTCTTATAAAATGGAGCTCTCTGCCCACGCTAAGCATAGACGAGAATGGAGCTTGAGTGCCCAGCCTATAAAAAGGGGAGATTCGACCTGAGGATTGTTGTTGTTGGTCCGGGCGGTGTCCATGAAACCTATTGAATCTGGAGAAAAAGGCAAGATATTTCTACACTTTTCTACTGTTACTATATTTAAAATTATTGTGAAATCGAACCACCTTTTCCTTGCATTGATTTGTCAGTTGGATGTCATGATGGGAGATCTCCCCTTTCTGCTTGTTTTCTTCTTGTTTTAGCTTTTATCGTTGTCAGTATGTTGGTCGAAAGGATGCGTGTGCCCTCTCCTCTAGGTGTTATGTTTCTCTTGCTCGAGTGATAGACCTTCGTCTGTTTGTTTATGTATTTATTCTTCTCTGCAATTGAGTTGTAAGTTATTATGTTGATCAAACTAGTATTTTTGATATCATGGAAGTAAGTTTATGATAACTATGAAGCTCCTCCCTAGCACCCAAGTTTTTCTTTTGACATTTTTTGTTAACTCCTTCTCAAGTCCCTTTGATAACCTTTTGGCATCGAGAAAGAAAGGTTGTAGGATTAGTGTGATCAATGCTTGGGCTAGCCAGCTTAGAGTTTTGGTATTAAAACTTTTAGAATGAAAAGGTTTGTGTGCAATGTGTTTTCCGTCTCGCTTGTTTAGACTCTTATATTATCTTTCATCTTATTTCTAGGCTTTTAAGGCCATCCTCAAGAAGTACCTTGACCATCCCTATCAACTTGAACCATAACTAGCTTTTCGGATCAACTAAGCTCAAGGTTTCATTGTGCGAATCCAGTACCTCGTTGACACTAGAATAGTTTTGGTCTAATGCCCCCCTCAGAATTATTGTTGATGGCGCTCTTCTATTTTTCCTAACTTGCATTATTTCTCCTTTGTAATGTTAGCGCTATTAATTAATATTGGTCGGTTTTTATGCACGTAATTACCTTAATATTTTGTGATGGAAATTTCCTTAAATGTGATTAATCTTTGGGAAAAACTCATCTTTCATTTGATAGTCTTATGGATTCATAGTGGAAGGTTTTTTTTTGATAATGTCACTTAGAAATTATGTTTGTATCTATGTGTGACGGTTGACTGTGTTACCAAGGGTTGCCTTAAAATATTGTTGTTGTGGGAAATAGGTAATTTATTTTAAATTAACCAAACATTAGAATTGTTGTGGAGGTTTGCAAATCTTTAGTGTTATAAAATTTGTTGATGACATTTTTGTATACTCTTGTTTGACGAAACTCCCTTCTTCTCTCGCGTGTTTGCTACTAGCCTATAAGGCATTGGCCCTTCTTGAATGATTGGAAAATCTCTTGGAGTTAATGGTCAAAACTAGTATACTTTTCCTTCGCTTCGAAACTTATGTTGTGTGTATACTCTATTTGATTTCCGGTTTGAAACTCTATTATACATGGCTTTTTGTGTTTTTTTTTTTAAACCCGTGGTTCCCCTTTCTTGGGCCGATCAACTCTTGTTCTTTTAGAAATATATTATTTTAGCCTATTTGTTTGGTACCTTTGATAAATTTCTAGATGGTTGGTCTATATATCAAATCTTAATCTTGTAATTATTATTTAATTATTTACTTGATGGGAATTCTGTTTTTGCTAGATTGTTTTTTTTTCTCCTTATAGGGCCAAGGGCCAGTCTCATACGATTGCTATACTTTCGTTGCTTTTACTCCTAACTGAAGTACAAGGTCTTCTCCTTCTTTGATTGGCATGATGGAGACTTTATTATAACTTGATGTGTTGATAGTGTTTATAGATTGGACCCAATTCTTGTAATAAAGTGCTTCCTTTTGTGGTATTGTTAGATAATAGTTATGGTGGTTTTGTGTAGCCTTATCTTGCTCAGTTCTCGCGAACTGACTCTTGTGGAAAATTTGTTGTAGATGGATTTTTGCGAGTAGATGAGGGATAGACTTGTAGATTTTTACATCAACCTCAGTTGAGAAGTTATTTTGCATGAATCCTTTTTATATTGTTCAACTATTGATAACATCTAGTGGAAAATTTAGAAGAGGATCAATGTCTTAGTATATTGTATTGTGGAATTATGTCATCTTAACTTTGGAACCTTGAATTGTCTGCCTATCATTGAAAATATAAGAAAAAAAAATTATTGCTTGTTGAGTGACCTTAATGGATTATCGTTATTCTAAGAGTTGATGTCACCTTATTTCGTTTTCATAAATGAGTATTGTTAAAATTTACCCCTACGATTAAATGTTGAGTTAAATCTTTCTAAGACTTAGTAATAATGTGTTATAAGTAAAATAAAATGGGTTGTTTAATACTTATAGAAGTTAAACTAAAATTTATATTGCAAATAAATTAGTGTAGAGGTGACCAACTTGAGAGCATGTAATTCCATAAGTGATCAAAGATGAAACTATCCTTTGTTAAGTAACATTATATAACTTGATATCCCTAGCTACACTAATGAACACTATCCCTTTCATGGTGAAATTATTAAATGAACGTAAGGGAAATCTATGGTTAGATCTGGAAGATAATAAGATTTAATAAGCAGGAGAAAACAATTTGGTAACTACACAATCTATCTCTCAGCCATTGGAAGGTAAATTGGGTTATTTTATAAGACTCATTTAATAAAGCCTAAGTAAAATCTTTAATAATTATGGTTAAGTTCTCAAGTTTCAATTAAATCTTGGTAATAACAAATGAGGTCTTAAAGATGATTTCAACTCAACCTTCTCCCTCTAACCTTTTTCCCAGGGTGCTTGGTATTTTTTCTCTTAAGTATGTTGAAAGCGAATCCATATTGTAATAAGGGTATGAGCGAGTTTTAGTAGCGTAAGTGTGGATAGAGGGCCTTGTGGAATTAATTTACCTCCTCTATTAAATAATTGATTTAAAAAAATAAATGTCATAATAGAGAAGATTTAAAGACGATTACTCAGTGTAAAAAGAATAAACTTAGCTTGGTAAGATGAATTGTATGAATCATATATTGAGCCTCCTTGAAAACGTAAGCTAAGAATTGCAAGATGTCTTTTTAAAATAAATAACCCTCAAGAATATCTCATTATGGTTGGCCCTAACTATAAGTGTGTTCTGTGGTTGGACTTCTATGTTGTCATGTCAAAAAGACAAAGTGTATTATCCTTTTGGGTGTGAATGTTTCTGTGTTGACCTTGTGGTCATCCCCATAACAAGTGGTTCCCATAGTTGGTTGTAACTTTGTGACGACATGTTGTGTCGTGTTATGTGTGGAAGCAAGTCAAAAAAAATATATCCTGTCTTTTACTGTGTTGTTCGTGTGTGAATTTTTGGGTCATTACAGATACTCCCAAGATTCAATTGTGACCATAACATTCTCGATCACTCTATCTGTTATAGCAATAGATTGATCTACTAATTGAAGAATAGTATTGGTTATATGCAATCCTGTTAAAGACAACATATTGAACATAGTTGTTGTTATAACATTGATAGAAGTTTTGATATCTACTAATACATTGGATATTGATTGACCATTTACAAAAATAGTAATAACCAGACTCCTAGGATCCCCATATTTTGATGAAATAAGCTTTCCAACCACAAGATCAGCTAGATTTCCCTCCACTTTTATTGTTTTAGGGTACTTCCTCCTCCTTCCTGATGCTTTCATGCAATAGCCTTTAATAGTTTGATTTAAATCGGGAATTTCCTGTATTGCTCTCAGAAGTGGGACTTCAATGTTCATATTTTTCAACTCCTGGACTAGTGTTGTTTCTTCCTCATTCTGTGTTTCTCTCAACCACTTAAGGAAAGGAGCTTCATGCAAATTTTTGTTTCTAGTGGCTTATGTCTATGAAACATGTTCAACTGCCTTATTTTCCTCAAGTATATCCTCATTTTTCTCTACCATCTGCTCATTTTCCTCAGGAAACTCAGTGATAACAATAGAAGGATTTTTTACTGTCCTTCTAGATCACAGTTGCACATTATTAATGGTATTCATCTGCATCATCTCACCCTATCTAGCTTCATTAATTGAAGTTGTTTGTTGATTTTTGGGGTTTGAGACACGATGAGCTAGAAGTTGAGTTTGTGCCACTTTCCCTTGTTGATAATTTTTTGTGGTGGGGTCATTAAATCTTGTTGTTTTTGTGCAAACCTCCTTGGTTGATCAGCATTTTGGTGAGGTGCCCATTATTGGTTTTTCCATGGTGGCATATTAGCTATAGGTGCACAAATTTTCTGATTGTATGGGGATACCCATGGTGGTGGTTGTGGATAGGCTACCCAGTTTGGTGGTGCCCATTCAAGTTGTCCCGGGGTTGGTAGAGGATTCTAATTGGGCCATGGCATCATCCATGGGTTCTGACCAGGTCAAGGGGCATAGCCAAATTGATTATTTGATCACTACATGAATTTTACCTTTGCATTTGATTGAGTTATAGTGTTTAATCTCTCTTGTAGTTGAGGTAGGATATTATAATGGTTGGTATCATGATCAAAGACATCACAAATCAAGCACATGTTTGTGACGTCCAATGGGAATTCTCTCAAAGGATGTCTCTTTCTGCATTTAGGACAGTATATATCTAGAGGTTCATTTGCAACATTTTTTTTTACTTGGTGGGGGCATTAAAGCTTGTTGTTGTTGTGCAAACCTCCTTAGTTGATTACCATTTTGTTGAGGTACCCATTGTTTGTTTTTCCATGGTGGTATATTAGTTAGAGGTTCCCAACCTTGCTGATTGTATGGGGGTACCCAAGGTGGTGGCTATGGATAGGCTACCTAGTTTGGTGGTGCCCATTCAGGTTGTCCCCAAGTTGGTGGAGGAGCCTGATTGGGCCATGGCATCATCCATGGGTTTTGAGAAGGTCAAGAGGCATAGCCAGATTGATTATTTGATCATTGCACAAAGTTTACCTTTGCATTTGATTGAGCTATAGCATTTAATCTATATTTTAGTTGAGGCATGAGATTACAATGGTTGGTATCATGATCAAAGACATCACAAATCAAGCACATGTCTATGAAGTCTAATGGGAATTCTCTTAAAGGTTGTCTCTTTCTACATTTAGGACAGTATATATCTAGAGGTTCATTTGCAGTATTGTTTTTGGATTTTAGCCCATCTATGGTTGACATTAATTGTGACAGGATGTCTATTTTTCATGTTAACCATTTCCTCTAGAAGTATGAAGTACCTAGGGCATTCTTTGATGTTTTTCTGCACCTTATATCTCCTCTTGTTCTAGATTAACTCTTATATAACTCAGTAATTTATGCCATGGTGAGTTTGTGTACATCACCTTCTCCCATAATATGGATGGATTTTTTGGTTTCCTCATCGAGTCCCTTAAGTAAAACGGTCTTAGTGATTTTCTGCATTCAACTCATAGTCGATCCTTCTATGTAGAAAGAGAAACCTATCCAAATAATCTTCTAAATTTTCATCTTCTTTTTTATTTATCTAGCAAACTGACATTGACCAAAACCTTAGGATACAAGTCTTCCAAAAACAACAACAGACTTCCAACAGATCAGGACACAGTTGAGAGGGTTAAACATCGAAGACGACCAAGCATATCTGTTTTGGTCAAATCAGCCAAACTACAGATTACCCTAGAAATACCCACATGACTGTAGAGGGCTCGAAAGAGAACAAACATTCGGGTGTGATCCTTTAGTTCCACAGCCAGACGCTGGAGACACCCTAGTAGATATAGATACCAGCTTAAGAATCCAATTTGCGATAAACACCTGTAAGGTATTCTGAGAAGATCGCACAACTGTTGGTTCTAAACATAGAAGCTGAAAAAGCTTACGACTACTGGATACTAGGATCAGAACTTGATCTCCCGTATGACCATAACGGGACCGCAACAACCAAGAGTCTATGGTTGTGATCCACAATCCCCACAGCCTAACGAATCCATAAAGAGAATTAGACATAGACACTGGCCTACGTAAATTAGTAGTTTCAGTCTACTCCGATTCCACCTCTCATCATTCAACAGTTATCCCTACTAGACACAATAACTAACGAAGCTAGAGAATTTTGGACTAGGCCAGAGAATCGTCCATAGAGTTGACTATATTCACCATATGACCCTATCAGGAGAAATACACGAAACCATCCCGGGTCATTTTCCACGCATCCCACAACCCATAGATCGAATCACGCCAGAGCTCGATATTGATTGGAGCCTTCGAGCAGTCATCCTCGCTGATCGATCTATCACACCAGTCCAAGTTAGAAGGGCCTTCTTTGCCTTAGATTCGCAAATACCATTAGTGCGTGTCGAAGACATTAGACTGCCTAACTAGTTTGCCTCTGCATATTCTACCCCCACCGGCTGTCTCTCGGCACGACCTCGGGAGGTCGGGTACGTGGAAGAGTCACTTGTTGATTCTCACGCTCACCTGTCACTTTTCCGACGTACAAAATTGGTGAACCCGACGTGAAAACAACAATTCTTTCACCTTCTCTTTGAGAAGTTTCATATTCTCCAAATCACCTTCGCTCCTTCCCATTATTCTGCGGGTATTCATATACCCCCCGAATATGTCGGGATTCGATGCATACGGCAGACCCCTCTTGGGTCTTGAGGCATACTACGCCCAACAGAATAGGCAGTCATCACCCTCACTCTCAATGTGGGGCGACAACTATTCAACTAATAATCAGTTGTCAACACAAACACCAAGGATCAGATATAACTCGTCCCTTCCAAAGAGAGGGGTTGGAGCAACTTGCTCAAACACAAACAGAGCCTTCAGGCTCGAACAATATGACATTAACTGGAGAGTCTGCTTCATCTCCTCAGGTATTACTACTCGACCGCCTATTAGTAGACAATCAGATCCATACTCAGTTCTAGATGACGAGTACTCAATACGTTATCCTAGGAGTGAACAACGCTCTCAAGGCATGTGTACCCACCTGTAGGATTTTTTGCAGATACAACCCGAGTTCTCTCCTCAAGAAAATTCCCCTATGCCATCACGTATGGAAAATACTCTCAGAGATGCTTGGCAGGATAGTGATCAGTTCATAGCAGGATATCACATGCCTCCGCAAAGCCATGATATACAACAAACGCCACCAAGGCACGATATCGTGGCTTCACCGAACGAAGTCATTTCAACTCTAATAGAAAAGGTTAGAGGATTAGAACTTGCCCAAGCAAGTCAAAAATTCGAGATTCATACAAACAGGGAGTTCCAATCCTCCGCACCATCCTAGCCAAGTAATCTCCTCACAGGAGTAGGCACGTTAGGTATGACTCCTCAATATTCACAACAAGTGCCAACTAGACCCACTATCGCTAACACTGTTCCTCCTGGTCCAGTACAGAGCAATCCATTCCTGATAGTACACCTTCGTACTTAAACATGTACTCCAAATCACCACAAGGGGATATGTGTACTCATCCCCCGGCATGTTTACTCAAATAAGGATTGCCTTATGCCCCTGCTAACGCGTACATTACGCCATATCAACAACCCGTTCCGCCCACCGCCTCCTCAACAGGCACCATCAATGGTTGAGACGTATGCGATAGGGACTTATTCAGAATATTTAAAGGAGCCCTTAGATTTCGCCATACGAAGCGTTATGCTTCCAAGGCCTCTTCCCGATTTGCCCAAATACAAAGGAGAAGGAGATCCGAATGCACATATCAAAGCTTACGCTACAGCCATTCGAGAACTACTCCCATGGGATGGGGTTGTTGCTAAAATATTCCCCAAAATGCTGGAAGGCATTGCCCTCGATTGGTATTACAGAATACCCGAAGCTTCCATACATTCATTCAAACAACTCGTGTCTGAGTTCATCAAAGCCTTCGACATGAACAAACTATTAAGGACAGGAATCAGGGAGTTCTTGCACATCAAGCAAGAACATAACGAGTCTGTCGCCCATTTCATCCAAAGGTGGCGCACAGTCCTTTATTCCTCGGCAAGCGCTCCAAACATGGATCAGATGGAGCTATGCGATTTATTCCTTCATTCTCTTAGCAGAGAAGTGAAGGAAGAAGTCCAGAAGTTCCCACTAAGGACTTATGACGAGGTACTTGAGAGCGCTCTGCGAATTGATCAAGCAGCAATAGATAGTGGCCGTAAGACGTATGGAGCAAACGGGAGGTTAATCACCTCTACTCAAAATACTACAACCACACAAGCGTCAATCAAGGACCCAAAATCCTAACAAAAATCGTGGGGTAACAACAGATGGGGTAACTGACCAGCCCAAGAGGGTAAATGTCGTTAATACTCCGTCACAAACAAACAACCAAAGAAACAACAATTTTACCCCGACGATCAATACGGTGGATTTTAATAATCCACAACAACAACAACGGCGAAATCCCATACAAGGACCAAGCCAAAACTCCTTTGGTTATCAAAACCAAAGTCAAAACCAAAACAACAACAAAACTTTAGTCCTAATAGGCAACAGTTTGATCGGAATTTTAGGCCACAATACACACCAAAAACCCACAAAACGGGGATTACAACCCCAATTCTTATTGTGGTTTCCATAAAATTCGGGGTCATGACACTAGAACGTGTCGTGATTACAACAAATTCATGCAACGCTTGCCAAATGAACAAAAACAATTTTTTATGGATATGTTCTTAGCAGATCCTACGTCACCAACGGCAAATACCTTCGCAGGGGCAGTTTCCCCTCAGAATGCCCCTCTCAAGATCTTTAATGATCCACTCCCAAATCATGATATAGCGATAGGTTGAACCAACTGGAACAAACAAAGGTGCAATAACAGGAAACAACGATCACGAGGCCTCAACCTCGCTAAATCCGTTAGTCGCGCCACAACTAGGAAGTCAACCACGACCTAAGGTAGTTGGATTAGTAGAGTTAGACTCCGAATTACCCGTTGAAGCAATTACGAGAACACGAGAGTATTTCTCTCAACCAAGTCCAAGCCACCTGCCGGAAACAGATAACATCCAGCAAACCGTAGCAAAACCTATGGGTGCTTACGATCTAATTAATGATCTAACAAAAACCTTCTCGCATATTTCATTCCTTGATTTACTAAAGAATTCCCCTGCTCACAGGGCTGCTCTTTTAGAGGCGTTAGGTTTGGGTCATTTAATTAGTATCACTCCACCACCAGAAGCACAAGTAAATCATATAGACTTTGATGTTTATCCTCGGGACAGGCAGATAGGGATGTGAATTCATATTCGAAATAAGTAAAATGCCTACAGATGCTGAGATCGCACGCCGAGGATCCAGCCCTACACTTGCAAGTACAAGTTTATAATAACTATGTAAAAAACGGGCAATGGTTGACGATGGAGCTGCGGTTAACATAGTCCCTTTCTCTTTCTCTTTTCTCCAAAAATTGGGATATGGAGAAACAAACTGTTTACTACTACACGAAATACCTTGAGAGGCTACGATAGCCTTAAAGCCACATCGATAGGAACTATAATAATACTACGGTCACCTTAGGACCTAAAACAATCCTGACTGAGTTTTTATATTATAGATCGGGAAACTAACTATAATATGATCCTCGGCCGGCCCTGGATACATCGAATGAAGGCAATCCCTTCCACGCTATTTCAAGAAGTAAGATTCCTGCATCTGGGAAAGGTATTTGTAGCCAAAGGTGATCCAAATCCGTTTGACGTACACCTAGCTGATTTAAAAAAAAAACCAGGTGTACACTCAGAATTCGAACTTCCAACAAAACAACTTAACAAACCCTCTGACCCAAAGCCAGGGAAAAGTTGATACCTACGACGGATCTTGAAACTACCAACATAGCCCAAACAATTCCAACCCCTAAAGGTAAAACTAAAGAAATAGTATCATTAGGGACTACTGCGAAGATCGTTGAGTTGATAGAACAAGATTCACCAATGTTCTTACCATTCGATTCAGTAGGTATAGGATTTTCCCTAGGTGTTGGTTCCTTGCCAGCAGAAGATCTCTGTATGGTAGAAGTAGAGTGTGCAAACACAGCAGATACACCTACATCCATACTCCCGGCTAAGTATTGGACTCTCCATTTCGATGGAGCTAAATGCCGTTATGGAGGGGGCAGGTATAATTCTTACCTCGCCCGAAGAGAAGGTCCTCCCATTTCTCTTTTAAATTAAACTTTGAATGCACAAACAACGGCGCTGAGTACGAAGCCCTCCTCCTTGGCCTTACCTTAGCCAAAAGAATTGGTATTGATAATATCAGAGTTTTAGGAGACTCGCAATTAGTGGCAACCAAGTTTCAGAGGTATATGAAACTAAAGCCGAACACTTGCAACTTTACAAAAACGCTGTATTAGATTTAAGCAAGGCGTTCAACTTCATATCCATTGAAGCAATCCCGACGAGAGAAAAAAATCTTCTCTCGCCGATTCAATAGCAACCTCAGCATCACGTTTTACTCCAAACAATGAGCTAGAAGATACTCATTTTCACGGTATCCATTCGTAACGAACCATTAATAAAAACAATGATGGATCCTCTTTCAAATAGAAGTGAATCTACCGTCCTAGACCATGTTGGAAATGATGCAGCTACTTTGGATTACTTAAATGCCTTTGCAGCACTACATCTCTCCTATCACATGCTAGATTTATCTCTGATTCCGCATTCATCTTCCTACTTCGGAAATCCTGTAATGAATCTTCCCTCACAAAAAGAACCTAATATATACGGTGGAAAACGGGGATGATATAGATCTACCTCCGGCACCACCTGAGTTCGAAGAGGGTAATGCCTCTTTAATGAAGAAAAATCGATGTCAATATCGGAATGTGAACCAAGAATTTTAAGTTAGTTCTTTAAAAACGAAAGATGACCAACGGAAGATGAACCAAGAGATAAAACTAGGTTCTTCGTTAACCCCAAAGAAGTGGAAATACATACTCAGGTTCTCAAAGAACATCAAAGGCAGCATTTGCATTTAATTACAAAGAGATGACAGGAGTCGCACCCCACATTGCGGTACACAACCTCGTCACTAGATCAGATGCAAGCCCAATTAAACAAAAAATCAAGACCCATGAAGCCCCAAGTAGCCCTCATGGGTAAAAAGAGGAGGTAATAAAACTCCTTCAGGTAGGATTCATCAAGCCAGTTGACTACTCCCAATGGGTATCAACATCGTTCCCGTTCTCAAGAAGAATGGAAAGATACGCATCTGCATAGATTTTCGAGATATCAACAAAGCTTGCCCTAAGGACGACTTCCCATTACCATCCATAGATGTCATTGTTGATGCAACAGCTAGGTTTTGAACTCTTTGTCTCTCATGGATGGATTCTCGGGATACAATCAAATCAAAATATCCGAGCAAGATCAAGCTAAACTCTTTATAACTCCTTGGGGAACCTTTGCTATCGCAATCAAAAATAGACAAGTCAAGGCTAAAACTTTATAACTCCTTGGGGAACCTATTGCTACGCTGTTATGGGTCTCAAGAACGCCGGTGCTACACGTACCAGCGGGCCATGACATACATATTTCATGATTTTAATCCATAAAATCGTGTGGAATCCTACGTAGATGACTTGTTGGCTAAGGCCAAGAAGCGTTGTGACCATCCTGAAGTACTCCGCATCATTTTTCACACCTAATAGAATACGGAGTTACCCTAAACCCAGAAATGCGTATTTGGGTGTAACAGGAGGAAAGCTCCTAGGTTACATCATATCGTCACGAGGGATCGATGTTGATCCAGCCAAAATTCGGGCTGTCCTCGAAATGGTCCCCACCCTCGAATGAATCTGGAATCAGATCATTTCTCGGAAAGCTGGGTGCAATCCGGAGATTTATCCCGGATCTAAGCTTCGCCGTTCATCCAATCAACAATTTACTCAAGAAGGACTATAGCATTGATTGGACTGAAGATTTGACCAATGAAGCTTTTGATGCAGTCAAGCGTTTTCCCCCCTACCACCCCTACCTAATGCCACCAAAGCTAGATCGCCCTTAATTTTGTACTCACGGGGCTACCGATGTTTCGTTAGCTTGCATGCTAGCCCAAGAAGACGATGACAAAGAGACGTGCGATTTATTTCATTAGCCGAACATTGCTCGACTACGAAACACGCTATATACACAAGCAGAGCGAGAATGTCTTGCCATAGTCTTTGCTACTAAACGCCTAAGACACTACATGCTAAATCAAGAGACAAGGGTCATAGTAAAGACGGACCATTTACGGACTTTTCTCACACAAGGGTCCTTGTCCAAAAAAGCTGGACGTTTTATAACCTTAATGGGAGAGTTCGAATTAACTTTTGTAAACCAAAGTCAGTTTAACCCCCAAATCATCGCAGATTGGTTAGCTGATAACCCGCTAGACGGAGGCGACTTAGTAGACTTAGACTTTCCAGATGAATGCGTATACTACGTACGACCCCCCCTACGTATACCTGAAACCCGACCTGCTATATCTGAGTGCCCTTGGTACGCTGATATCATTAGTTATATCATGGACCATAGGTACCCAGAAGGAGCTACACCTCAACAAAGAAGGCGGTTACGCATTATCGTAGCTAAATACGTCATTATAGAGCAGGTGCTCTATCGGAAAGCATTCGATGGAATGCTCTTAAGGTGTGTTGACACAGAAGAGTCCAAGAGGATTCTCCATGAATCCCATAGCGGTATATGTGGAGGCCACTTCGGTGGCCATGCCACTGCTCGAAAAATACATCGAATGGGCTATTTCTGGCCCACTCTAGAACATGACACAATAGAGTTTGTACGCAGGTGTCATAAATGTCAGGAGTTCTCTCATGAGATCCACATGCCGGCACAAGCTTTGCAACCGATCGCTACTCCGTGGCCCTTTTCTACATGGGGCCTGGACTTGATAGGGAAGTTTCTCTCCCTCGTCCACAGACGGCCACAATTTTATAATCACGGCCACTGAATATTTCACTAAAGGGTAGAGGCCATGCCTCTTACAACTGTACCTGGTTCTGTAATCGCTAAGTTCATTTTGAACCAAATCATTTGCAGGTACGGTATCCCGCAAATCATTATCTCAGATAATGGAACTTCTTTCAAGAATGAAGAAGTTTCGTGAGCTATGCAACAATTTAAAATCAGCCATCATACGGCTTCCTTGTACTATCCCCAAGCCAATGGGCAGGCTGAAGCAACAACAAAACACTGAAAGCCATTCTCCTTAAAACAGTGAAAGAAAACAAGCGGGATTGGCATTTAAAGTTATATCCGGCCTTGTGGGCCCATCGAACCTCAATAAGAACTCCGACAGGAGAGCAACTGTACTCCTTTCTCGCTGGTATTTGGGTCAGAAGCAGTTCTCCCACTCGAAGTTGAAATCCCCAGTCTCCGCATTTTCGCTACAAGGGATTCTGGATGAGGACGCTTACAGAGAAGCACGTCTTTCTCAATTAGAAAGCCTTGGATGAAGCTAGGTTAGATGCTGAACAACGACATAGAGTCTATGCCGACCGGATGTGCCGGCAGTACAACAAGAAGGTCTATGAACGTGACATATACGAAGGTGACCTAGTTCTAAGGTTAGACAGCCGGATCGACAAGAAGACCGGCGAAGGAAGGAAATTCCGGCCCAAATGGTTGGGCCCATACCGAGTCACAAAGGACTACGGAAATGGTGCATACCTCTTATGCACGCTAGAAGGTGAGGAGTTTGGCGAAACAGTCAATTCTCTCCACCTCAACGCGTTTCTACGCGTAAGCAGCTACGCGCTGCCTATATAACTATCTACATTGCATTTTCATATAATTAGGATCATTTTGTCCCACTTGTTCTTACACAAATTGTGATCAAGGAATCTATTCTCAAAGCAATTCATTTACAAACTCGTGATGTTTTGGCATAAAGCTCTTTAATCATACTTCTCCGTCTTCGATATCATCAATCAACTCAGAATCTTTTATCAAACAAAATCAGACATCAGACATGACGAAGTCCTAACGGTAACCATACCAAGATCTGCAAGTTTGTTCTCGCTTTGATTTCTTCTTAGGATAGGTGTCTTGCCTATGGTCTGTTCTAGAAGCTTCATGGTGTCACATCTATCCCATATACACATCTCTTTAGAAATAAGCATATACTGACATTTTACTCAAATAGACAAGTCAAGAAGTGATTAAACAGAAAATTTTATTTTTACACACTTCCTTGCCCCACCAACCTTCGGTGATGAGCTTGCGTCTCTTACTAGTGACGTAGGGTTGGGAAAGGATGGAAATGCCCTTACTCGCCTATGCCTTGCCCACGGTGATAAACCCATGCTTCTTACAGGTAGCATGGGGCAAAGTGTAGGGGGTCCTCTAAACAAAGTAAATGTTAAAAGGTCATAAACAATCAATTCAAACTTTGAGTCAATAACGAATGAATCAGATGTTCAAAAATTCCAAGAGAGTTAAAAATCCTAAAAACCCAGATTTTGTCTACTATGTGGCCATCTACGGGTCTAAGTCTGGATAAACCGCAAAGCAAGTTGCATCCACAACTATGAAGTCATTCAGGTAGAATAAGCTTGTAGGTTTCCATTTGGTTCCACCAAAGCTTCGTCTGTCTTTCATCACTATCACTTCACCATATTCCATAACTTGCGCCCTTTGGCTCTTGGTGATGAGCCCTCGCATCTTACTAGTTGCGTGGAGTTAGGAGTGGGGCAAGTTAATCTGTTCATCATACTGATTATTTTCATCACTTTACCAAAACAAATCATGAGGTATCCAAATTGCTCCAAGAAACTAAGATTTAAGATCACGATATATCTACAACTCATGTATCAGCATCATGAAACACAAAAAGAAGGCAAACATTTGCATCATCTGTTTTCCATTGCATACATTCTAGAAAGCATATAAAACATACATCGTAGTATATACACAAAAAAGCTGGAAAAAAGAAAGGGAAGATACAAGTGACAAAGTTTTGATCCAAATCGGCGCATATATATAAATAATCAATATTTGTATACAATGCCATCATGCACTAGGCATGGTCAAAACGCTCAAAGAGCCCGTAATACACAAAAGAATCTATAATACAAAAATGCATAAGCCAAGTGGCCTCTCAACCCCTACGCGATCCCGCTGAAGGTGCGCGCCCTCGCCTAGGACTCCGGCTACGCTGGCGCTCTGAATGGACGGAGGGCTCAGGGTCCCGAGGAGCGGTCGTGGTCTCGCCATGAGAACGGCTCCTCATAAGGCGCTCGGCTGTCCTATAGCCTGCCAACTCTGTACGGAGAGTCGACACCATCTTGGCCACATGCCAAACGGGAGCAAAGACGTCGGTATGCCTGCCGGGCTGCTGAGGGCTCCCCGGCATCTACGGATAGCTCCGCACGGGTCTTATCCATAGGGATCATCAGAGAATCGACGTACAATACCCTACGGATTAGATCCCGCCACTCGTCAACAGGTCTCTGCAAAACAAAGAAGAAAGATGAATTAAAAACTAGGCAAGCTAAATATACAGGATACCAATATAAGAGAGATAGCATTAAAAAACAAGTCAAAAAAATCAAATTAACACATTGAAAGGAGGAGGATAACTTACTCGGATCACCAAGCCTCCAAGATGGGTCACTACTAGGGCCAGCACCCGCTGCAGATGCCGCTGCCGACTGAGGAGCTGCTCCTGTAGTTGGGGCAACATGACGCCCCCCGCAACGGACTCATCATCATCTCCACCATGGCCCGGGAGAGTGGCTCCTCGGAAACCAGAGTCTCTCTCTCTGCGCTCTGCTCCGCCCTCTCCGCCTGCATGATATCCTGAGTATCATGCCACTCAGGATCACTCTCGTCCGTCCGTCTGCTCCTCCGACCCTCCCTCTGTGACTCCTCAGAATCGGAGTCAATATCTATAGGGTCATCACTACTATCTACAGGAGCAGGACAGCACTACTATGAGCAGGACCCGCCCCCCCTTAATCCGAAGTAAAGGTGCCCGAGGCGCACCAGCTCTCCCTCTGGCCCGAACTATCCCCCTGGCTGCAATAGGAATGCCAGGGTAACCACTGTCCAACCACGGCCTCTAGGCCCCCCCCCTAGCCTCCCGAACTGATCTGTAAACTGGTGCTACTGGAGGAAGCATGCCCACATATGGGAGGCCAACTGCTGAGGAACCCTGCTGAAAGGATGTACCTACCTCTACCCCCCCACACGGTCAATCAATAAGCTGCCCTGTGATGGAGCAGGAGACCAATGTCATGGCCTCCTCTCCCCCATATACCGGCCATAAGCTGGTACGGTGTGGCCTCCATGTCTGCCGTAGTAAGGGTGGCTACTGGCTGATGAGTGCTCTGAGCAGCACCGACATATCTGACCATCTGGCTGCCCTCACAGCCCCAGGATCTGCCACCTCCACGCCTCTGCCATACGGGAATGAAGCGCTCATACACCCAACTCATGACTAGAGTGGGGTGGCTCAAAGACTGTCCCTGTAAACGGACCACCCTGTATAAGTCGTGGTAGGTGGTCCCCAAAATGTCTGCCCCCAGGCGTATATTCCGGCCATGCCCCTCTATCTGTGCAATGATGGGGGCCCAACAGTATAACAAAGTGTCCCCTCCCTTGTCCCCGATGAGTCTCGAGGCAAGGATCCCCATGATGGCCTGTCGAAAATACGGGGATGGGCAAAGAAGGAATGGATCTAACTCTCACTCCCTTCTTCGGCCCCGTGGAAATAGCTGCATCTCCCATATAACCGCCCACTGTGCAATCTGTGCCCGTGAGCCTGCTGTCTCTAGTGTGAGTCTCCTCCCAATGATCGGGACCCCCAGAATGCGGTAGACATCCTCCTAATGTAATGGTCCACTCACCACGGACCCCTGGCAATCGGAAAGTGTTCCGATCTGCATCCCAGTATGAGAATAAGTCACAGAGTATGTGACTGGATGGAGCAACAGCAACGTGAGGCACACGCGATATCCGCAATATGCCGGCCCTCTCTGCAATGTGTCCTCCTCATCTGCTGAAAGGGCATCCAATACCCCGGGCAGCCAGTCACACTCTCTCTCTCGGCTCCATCTAATATACTCCTCCTTCGCCTGCATACACCCAAAAACACACAAAACAGAGTAAGTTAGTATCTAAACAATATCAAGAGAGAGTCATCAAAAAAACGTACAGAAATGCTAAAAAGATAGCAGTATACGCACTAGCCATGGGCAGGGCATTTGCAGTATATAGAATCCTTTAGGAGCCCTTCCAACAGCAGTTTCCAACTATGTTGGTTATCTGTTTCAGTATCAATCATCCTCAAATTCGGGTTTCTCCTTCAATATATTTTTTAATCAAAATCGACTATTTAGTCTCAGTGGGTGTTTTCCAGAGACCCTGATGAAATTTATTTACAGATTCTCTATTGAGACCACCCCCCACATCGATTTGTGGGCATTTTTGTTTTCACTTTTTGCATGCTTCATGGATCTCTCTCCTCCTTGCTACGTTACTTTGTTGGAGGCGTATTCTTCTTCAAATTTTCTATTATCCTTGTTCCTTGTGCTTTTTGGAGGGAGTTTTCTTCGATGGTCTCTGTCCTTCGCTAGTGCCCCATCTTTAACGCAAGGCTATAAGGTTTTTTAGAGGTTTGTGCATTGGCCTTTCCCTTCATCTTTCAAGTAGGTTGCTGGACCTTTTTCATTAAACCATATTGTGCAGACCGTAGTCTTTGACTGACCTAGACCACCCATCTTTCCGTTTCGACATTTCTTTCAAATGAGCTCTCGGCCCACGCTAGAATAGACGAGAAATGGAGCTTGAGTGCCCAGCCTATAAAAAGGGGAGATTCGACCGTGCGGAGAGTGCTTGTTGGTTGGTTCCCGGGCGGTGTCCATGAAACCTTTATCTAGGAGAAAAGGCAAGATATTTCTACACTTTTCTACTGTTCTATATTTAAAATTATTGTGAAATCAACCACCTTTTCCTTGATTGATTGTGTCAGTTGGATGTCATTATGGGAGATCTCCCTTCCTGCTTGTTTTCTTTCTTCTTTTTTGAGCTTTTCTCGGTGTCCATAGTTTTGGTCGAAAGGATGCGTGGCCCTCCTCCTCTAGGTGTTATGTTTCTCATTGCTCGAGTGATAGACCGTCGTCTGTTTGTTTATTTTTATTTCTTCTCTGCAATTGAGTTGTAGTTTAGTAATGTTGATCAAACTAGTATTTTTGAATATCTGGAAGTTAAGTTATGATAACTATGAGCGCCTCCCTAGCACCCAGTTTTTCTTTTTGTGACATTTTTTGTTAACCTCCTTCTCAGTCCCTTTGATAACCTTTTGGCATCGCGCAAAGAACGGTTTTGGATTATGTGATCAATTGCTTTTGGCTATGCCAGCTTAGAGTTTTGGTATTAAACTTTTAGAATGAAAGGTTTGTGTGCATGTGTTTTTCCCGTCTCGCTTGTTTAGACTCTTATATATCTTTTCATCTTATTTCTAGGCTTTTAAAGGCCATCCTCAAGAAGTACCACTTGCACCATACCCTATCACTTGAACCATAACTAGCTTTTTCGGATCAACAAGGCTCAGGTTCATCATTGTGCGATCCGTACGCTCGTTGACCTGAGAATAGTTTTTGGTCTAATGCCCCCCTCAATTATGTTGATGGCGCGCTTCTATTTTCCCCCTAACTTGCATTATTTCTTTCTCCCTTTGTAATGTTAGCGCTATATTAATATTTGGTCGTTTTATGCACGTAATTACCTAATATTTGTGATGGAAATTTCCATTTCCTTCAAATGTGATTAATCTTGGGAAAAACTCATCTTTTCATTTGAATAGTCTTATGGATTTTCATAGTGGAAGGTTTTTTTTGATAAATGTCACTTCGAGTTATTATTTTTGTATCTTATGTGTGAGGTTGACTGGTGTTACCAAGGGTTGCCTTAAATATTGTTGTTGTGGGAACTAGGTAATTTATTTAAATTAACCAACATTAGAATTGTTGTGGAGGTTTGCATCTTTAGTGTTATAAATTTGTGAGACATTTTTGTATACTCTTGTTTGCGAAACTCCCTTCTTCTTCTCTGCGTGTTGGCGACTAGCCTATAAGGCAATTGCCCTTCTTGAATGAATTGGAAAATCTTTGGAGTTAATGGTCAAAACCTAGTATACTTTTCTCTCGCTTTTCGAAACTTATGTTGTGTGTATACTCTTTTTGATTTCCGGTTTGAACTCTATTAATACTTGCTTTTTTGTGTTTTTTTTTTTTAACCCGGGTTCCCCTTTCTTGGGCCGATCACTCTTGTTCTTTTAAATATATTATTTTAGCTATTTGGTTTGGTACCTTTGTAATTTCTAGATGTTGGTCTATATACAAATCTTAATCTTGTAATTATTATTTAATGGATTTACTTGATGGGAATTCTGTTTTTGGCCTAGATTGTTTTTTTTCTCTTATAAGGGCCAAGGGCCAGTCCTCTACATTGTCTAACTTTTCGTTGCTTTTACTCCTACTGAAGTTTTGTTTACAAGGTCTTCTCCTTCTTATTGCATATGGAGACTTATTAATAACTGATGTTTTGATGTGTTTATAGATGGACCCATTTCTGTAACTAAGTGCTTCCTTTGTGTATTGTTAGATATAGTTATGGTGGTTTTTGTGTAGCCTTATCTTGCTCAGTTCTCGCGAACTGACTCCTTGTGGAAAATTTGTTTGTAGATGGATGTTGGCGAGTAAGATGAGGGATAGACTTGTAGATTTTTACATCACCTCAGTGAGAAGTTTTTTGCATGATCCTTTTTATATTGTTGCACCTATTGATAACATCTAGTGGAAAATTTAGAAGAGGATCAATGTCTTTATATATTGTATTGTGGAATTAATGTCATCTTAACCGTTGGAACCTTGATTGGTCTGCCTATCCATTGAAAATTAAGAAAAAAATTATGGTCTTGTTTGAGTGACCTGAATGGATTAATCGTTATTCTAACGAGTTGATGTCACCTATTTCGTTTTCATAAATGAGTATTGTTAAAATTTAACCCCTACCGATTAAATGTTGATAATCTTTCTAAGACTTAGTATAATGTGTTATACGTACACATAACTGGGGTTGTTTAATACTTATAGAAGTTAAACTAAAATTATATTGCAAATAAATGTGTAGAGGTGACCAACTTGAGAGCATGTACTTCCATCAGTGATCAAGAATGAAACTACCTTTGTTAAGTAACATTATAACGTCCGTGATACCCTAGCTACACTATAACACCATCCCTTCATGTGAAATTATTAATAACGTAAGGGAAATCTAGGTTTAGATCTTGAATAATAATTTTATAACGGAGACAAACATTTGTAACTACACGATCTACTCTCAGCATTTGGAAGGTAAATTGGGTTATTTTATAAGACTCATTTATAAGCCCTAAGTAAATCTTTATAATTATGGTTAAGTTCTCCAGTTTCAATAATCTTGGTAATAACAAATGAGGTCTTAAAAGAGATTTCAACTCAACCTTCTCCCTCTAAAGACCTTTTTCCCAGGGTCTTTGGTATTTTTTTCTCTTAGTTTTGAAGCGAATCCAATTGTATAAGGTTATGACGCGTTGTAGTAGCGTAAAGTGTGGGATAGAGGGCCTTGTTGAAGTTCTTTACCTCCTCTATTAATAATTGATTTAAAAAAATAAATTCCTAATTAGAGAAGATTTAAAGACGATTACTCATGTCAAAAAATAAACTTAGCTTTGGTAAGATGAATTGTATGAATCATTATTGAGCCTTCCTTGAAAACCGTAATGCTAAGACTTGCAAAGTTCTGTTTAAAATAAAACCCTCCAAGAATCTCTCATTATTGTTGGGGCCCTAACTATCAGTGTGTTCTGTGGTTGGACTTCTATTTTGTCTATGTCAAAAGACAAAGTGTATTATCCTTTTGGGTGTGGAATGTTTCTGTGTTGGGAACCTTGTGTCATCCACCATAACAGTGGTTCCCATAGTTGGTCTAAATACAACTTTGGACGACATATCAAAAATTAGTCCGTCGTGTATGTGTGGAAAAGCAGTCACAAAAAATATCATCCATGATCATTTACATAGTGTTGTTTCGCGTGTGAATTTTTGGTCTTACAGAACTCCCAGATTCATTGGGACCATAACTTCTCGATCACTCTATCCTGTTATAGCAATAATTGATCTACTATTGACGAAGTATTGGTTATATCAATCCTGTAAAGACAACCTATTGAACATAGTTTGTTGCTTATAACATTGATAGAAGTTTTGATATCTACTATTACATTGATATTGATTGACCATTTACAAATGTAATACCAGACTCCTAGGCTCCCCATATTTTGATGAAATAAAGCTTTCAAAGAAAACCACAAGATCAGCTAATTTTCCCTTCCACTTTTATTGTTTTTAGGTACTTCCTCCCCTTCCTGATGCTTTCAGCACTAGCCTTATAGTTTTAATTTTTTACTCGGAATTTCCTTTTGCTCTCAGAAGTGGGACTTCAAGTTTCATCTTTTTTCAACTCCTGGACTGTGTGTTTCTTCCTCATTCGGTGTTTTCTCTCAACACTTAAGGAAAGGCGCTTTCATGCAATTTTTGTTTCTAGTGGCTTATGTCTATGAACTGTTCAACTGCCTTATTTTCCCCTCAGTATATCCTCCATTTTTTTCTCTACCATCTGCTCATTTTTCCTCAGGAAACTCAGTGATAACAATAGAAGGATTTTCTCGGTCCTTCTAAGAATCACCTTGCACATTATTAATGGTATTCCATCTGCATCATCTCACCCTAGCTAGCTTCATTAAAGTGAAGT
This sequence comes from Taxus chinensis, assembly GCA_019776745.2. Classification (NCBI taxonomy): domain Eukaryota; kingdom Viridiplantae; phylum Streptophyta; class Pinopsida; order Cupressales; family Taxaceae; genus Taxus; species Taxus chinensis. The sequence continues at coordinate 92,036,258 of CM034153.1, forward strand.
TGTGTTTGTTTTGATTTTGGAGGTTTGAGGACACGGATAGCTAGAAGTTTGAGTTTGTGCACCTTTCTCCATTCTCCCTTGGTGATAATTTTTGTGGTGGGGTCTTATCTTGTGTTTTTGTGCAAACCTCCTTGGGTGTCAGCATTTGGTGAGGTGCCCATTTATTGTTTTTCCATGTTGGCATCTATCCTATAGTGTGCCCAACTTTCTGATTGATGGGGATACCCTGGTGGGTGGTTGTGGATGAGGCGACCCGTTTGGTGGTGCCCATTCAAGTTGTCCCGGGGTTGGTAGAGGATTCTAATTGTGGGTGCCATGGCATCATACATGGGTTCTGACCAGGTCAAGGGGCAATAGCCAAATTGATTATTTGATCCTACCGTGAATTTACCTTTTGCATTTGATTGAGTTTAGTGTTTAATCTCTCTTGTAGTTGAGGTAGGATATTATAAGGGTTGGATCATGATCAAGACAGCAATCCAAATCAGCACAATGGTTTGTGACCGTCCATGGAATTCTCTCAAAGGAGTCTCTTTCTGCATTTAGGACAGTAATATATCAGAGTTCATTTGCAACATTTTTTTTTATTTTACTTGGTGGGGGCTACATCTTGTTTGTTTTTTGCAAACCTCCTTAAGTTGATTACCATTTTGTTGAGTACCCATTGTTGTTTTTCCTGAGTGTATATTGTTAGAGGTTCCCGCACCCTTTGCTGATTTATGGGGTACCCAAGTGTGGCTATTGATCGCTCCTTCGTTTGGTGTCCCATTCAGGTTGTCCCCAAGTTGGGGAGGAGCCTGATTGGGCCCATGGCACTCTCCATGGGTTTTGAGAGGTCAAAGCAGGCAATAGCCAGATTTGATTATTTGATCATTGCACAAGTTTTACCTTTGCATTTGATTGAGCTATAGCATTTATCTATATTTTAGTTGAGGCATGAGATTACAATGGTTGGTATCATGATCAAAGACATCCGACAATCAAGCACATGTCTATGACGTCTTGGGAATTCTCTTAAAGGTTGTATCTCTCTTTCTACATGTAGGACGTAATATAGCGAGAGGTCATTTTGCCGTATTGTTTTTGGATTTTAAGCCCATCTACTGTTGACATTAATTTGTGAAGGAATGTCTATTTTTCATGTTTAACCATTTCCCTCTAGAAGTTTAATGAAGTACCTAGGGCATTCTTTGATGTTTTTTTTCTTTAAACCCGGGGTTCCCTCACCTTTCTTGGGCGGCCGATCACCTCTTGTTCTTTTCGAAATATATTATTTTAGCCTCTTTGTTTTGGTACCTTTGATAAATTTCTAGATGGTTGTCTAGATTCAAAATCTGACTCTTGTAATTATTATTTTTATTTACTTAAATGGTAATTCTGTTGTTTGCTAAATTGTTTGTTTTTCTCCTATAGGGCCAAGGGCCGTCTCATACGATTGCTAGACTGTGTGCTTTTTACTCCTAACTTGATTACAAGCGTCTTCTCCTTCTCCTTCTTTGATTGGCATGAGGAGACTGTAGTATAACTTGATGTTTGATAGTGTTTATAGATTGGACCCATTTCTTGTAAAAGTGCTTCCTTTTGTGGTATTTTAGATCATTTTGGTGGTTTTGTTTAGCCCCTACTTCTCCCTTTCTCGCGAACTGAACTCTTGTGGAAAATTTGTTGTAGATGGGATTTTTTGTGCGAGTAGAATGAGGGATAGACTATGTAATTTTTACATCACCCTCATTGAGAATTTTACTTTGCATGATCCTTTTTATATTGTCAACATTGATACATCTATGAAAGTTAGAAGAGGGATCAATGTCTTAGTATATTGTATTGTGGGATTATTCATCTTATTAAACTTTGGAACCTTGAATTAGTCCTGCTATCAATGAAACTATAAGAAAAAAAAATTATGCTTGTTGATGAACCTTAATTGTTATCGTTTATTCTAAAGTTGATGTCCCTTATTTCGTTTTCATTAATGAGTATTGTTAAAAATTTACCCCTACTATTAAGTTAGTTACATGTTCTAAGTAGCTTAGTAATACTGTGTTCTCAGTCCCCTCCCTTGGTCTAGTCTTTTCACTCCTTATCGCCGTCCAACCCTCCCCTGTCTCCTTGCCCCTCCTTCGTGTAGAGGTGACATTGGAAAGCATGTAATTCATAATGTGATCAAAGATGAAACTATCCTTTGTTAAGTAACATTATATAAATTGATATCCCTAGCTACACTAATGAACACTATCCCTTCTCATGGTGAAATTATTAAATGAACGTAAGGGAAATCTATGGTTAGATCTGGAAGATAATAAGATTTAATAAGCAGGAGAAAACAATTTGGTAACTACAAATCATCTCTCAGCCATTGGAAGGTAAATTGGGTTATTTTATAAGATCATTTAATAAAGCCTAAGTAAATCTTTAATAATTATGGTTAAGTTCTAAGTTTTCAATTAAATCTTGGTAATAAACAAATGAGGTCTTAAAGATGATTTCAACTCAACCTTCTCCCTCTAACCTTTTCCAGGGTGCTTGGTATTTTTTCTCTTAAGTATGTTGAAAGCGAATCCCATATTGTAATAAGGGTATGAGCGAGTTTTAGTAGCGTAAGTGTGGATAGAGGGCCTTGTGGAATTAATTTACCTCCTCTATTAAATAATTGATTTAAAAAAAAATGTCATAATAGAGAAGATTTAAAGACGATTACTCAGTGTAAAAAGAATAACTTAGCTTGGTAAGTTGAATTGTATGAATCATATATTGAGCCTCCTTGAAAACGTAAGCTAAGAATTGCAAGATGTCTTTTTAAAATAAATAACCCTCAAGAATATCTCATTATGGTTGGCCCTAACTATAAGTGTGTTCTGTGGTTGGACTTCTATGTTGTCATGTCAAAAAGAAAAAAGTGTATTATCCTTTTGGGTGTGAACGTTTCTGTGTGACCTTGTGGTCATCCCCCATAACAAGTGGTTCCCATAGTTGGTTGTAAACTTTGTGACGACATGTTGTGTCGTGTTATGTGTGGAAGCAAGTCAAAAAAAATATATCCTGTCTTTTACTGTGTTGTTGTGTGTGAATTTTTGGGTTCATTACAGATACTCCCAAGATTCAATGTGACCATAACATTCTCGACACTCTATCTGTTATAGCAATAGATGATCTACTAATTGAAGAATAGTATGGTTATATGCAATCCTGTTAACGACAACATATTGAACATGTTGTTGTTATAACATTGATAGAAGTTTTGATATCTACTAATACATTGGATATTGATTGACCTTACAAAAATAGTAATAACCAGACTCCTAGGATCTCCCCATATTTTGATGACAATAGCTTTCCAACCACAAGATCAGCTAGATTTCCCTCCACTTTTATTGTTTTTTAGGTACTCCTCCTCCTTCCTGATGCTTTCATGCAATAGCCTTTAATAGTTTGATTTTTAAATCGGGAATTTCCTGTATTGCTTCTCAGAAGTGGGACTTCAATGTTCATATTTTCAACTCCTGGACTAGTGTTGTTTCTTCCTCATTATGTGTTTCTCTCAACCACTTAAGGAAAGGAGCTTCATGCAAATTTTTGTTTCTAGTGGCTTATGTCTATGAAACATGTTCAACTGCCTTATTTTCCTCAAGAATCCTCATTTTTCTCTACCATCTGCTCATTTTCCTCAGGAAACTCAGTGATAACAATAGAAGGATTTTTTACTGTCCTTCTAGATCACAGTTGCACATTATTAATGGTATTCATCGCATCATCTCACCCTATCTAGCTTCATTAATTGAAGTTGTTTGTTGATTTTTGGGGTTTGAGACACGATGAGCTAGAAGTTGAGTTTGTGCCACCTTTCCCTTGTTGATAATTTTTTGTGGTGGGTCATTAATCTTGTTGTTTTTTTGTGCAAACCTCCTTGGTTGATCAGCATTTTGGTGAGGTGCCCATTATTGGTTTTTTCCATGGTGGCATATTAGCTATAGGTGCACAAATTTTCTGATTGTATGGGGATACCCATGGTGGTGGTTTGTGGATAGGCTACCCAGTTTGGTGGTGCCCATTCAAGTTGTCCCGGGGTTGGTAGAGGATTCTAATTGGGCCATGGCATCATCCATGGGTTCTGACCAGGTCAAGGGGCATAGCCAAATTGATTATTTGATCACTACATGAATTTTACCTTTGCATTTGATTGAGTTATAGTGTTTAATCTCTCTTGTAGTTGAGGTAGGATATTATAATGGTTGGTATCATGATCAAAGACATCACAAATCAAGCACATGTTTGTGACGTCCAATGGGAATTCTCTCAAAGGATGTCTCTTTCTTGCATTTAGGACAGTATATATCTAGAGGTTCATTTGCAACATTTTTTTTTTACTTGGTGGGGGCATTAAAGCTTGTTGTTGTTGTGCAAACCTCCTTAGTTGATTACCATTTTGTTGAGGTACCCATTGTTTGTTTTTCCATGGTGGTATATTAGTTAGAGGTTCCCAACCTTGCTGATTGTATGGGGGTACCCAAGGTGGTGGCTATGGATAGGCTACCTAGTTTGGTGGTGCCCATTCAGGTTGTCCCCAAGTTGGTGGAGGAGCCTGATTGGGCCATGGCATCATCCATGGGTTTTGAGAAGGTCAAGAGGCATAGCCAGATTGATTATTTGATCATTGCACAAAGTTTACCTTTGCATTTGATTGAGCTATAGCATTTAATCTATATTTTAGTTGAGGCATGAGATTACAATGGTTGGTATCATGATCAAAGACATCACAAATCAAGCACATGTCTATGAAGTCTAATGGGAATTCTCTTAAAGGTTGTCTCTTTCTACATTTAGGACAGTATATATCTAGAGGTTCATTTGCAGTATTGTTTTTGGATTTTAGCCCATCTATGGTTGACATTAATTGTGACAGGATGTCTATTTTTCATGTTAACCATTTCCTCTAGAAGTTATGAAGTACCTAGGGCATTCTTTGATGTTTTTCTGCACCTTATATCTCCTCTTGTTCTAGATTAACTCTTATATAACTCAGTAATTTATGCCATGGTGAGTTTGTGTACATCACCTTCTCCCATAATATGGATGGATTTTTTGGTTTCCTCATCGAGTCCCTTAAGTAAAACGGTCTTAGTGATTTTCTGCATTCAACTCATAGTCGATCCTTCTATGTAGAAAGAGAAACCTATCCAAATAATCTTCTAAATTTTCATCTTCTTTTTTATTTATCTAGAAGAACTCTTCTCTCCTATCTCTTCCCCTGCAATAGTCTTGGTAGTTTTCCAAAAAGGATGTCTCCATGCCCTCTCATGAATTAATGGAGTTAGAGGCAAATCCCATTTAACAACCTCATAGCAGATTCTTTGAGAGTGGAAGGGAAATTTTTGAGTTTCTGGTTGTCTTTTTTATGATCATATGTCTGAAAAAGAACTTTGAATACAAATAAGAACTGGTTTGGGTCTTTTTTGGACATTCCTTGGAAGATAGGGAGGATATATGGAGAAATGTTCTTCATGGGTGCATCCTCATCTTCATTGAGGACGATTGGATACGTAAAGGTTCTACCCAATGGTTGGTTCTCATCATTCCTATTGTCTCCCATCTCAGAAGTTTGTTCTGGTTCTAGATAAGATGATGTAGATTGTTCAGAATGGCTTCTAGGGGTTGCATTAGATTCAGTGCCACTTTCAATGTACCCTACTTGTGCTCTATTTAGAGATATTCTTTGGATATTACGAGGTATAAATCTCCCTTGAACATCTTGTGGCTTGTACATCAAGGTTGGTTGTGTAAACAAGGCCTAGGAATTCAACTGGTTACATAGATTAACTTCACTAACACCCATAACATGTAAGGTGAATAAAATGGTGTGTTATGCTTATGGTTTCCCTAACAACAACACCAAAAATGATGGGTTTTTGTATTCTCCAATCATTTAACCAATAGATTCTTCTACTAGTGTCCTTATAAAACCAGGGCTTTGTGTCCTAGGTTGCATGTAATGAAGCCTTATGCAACTCAGTTGTTTGGTGGTTCATTTTGGGGGGTTTGGTTGACATGTTTCCCTTTATCTCTAATAATCTATGGAAATGTAATGCTAAACTTATGAAACAATGTTTATGTAAAGGAAATACTTTAACTAGAATTGAAATGCACACACCAAATTAAGATAACAGAATTTAAATAACACACACATACTGAATTGAAATAACACACTCTGAATTGAAATAGCATTGAGAAAATATACCAAAGCAAGGAAATAAGCAATTGTGTTCAAGTAAGCATTGAGATATAAACTTATCAAAAAACCATGAGCGTGCATGAAATGTAAATCCTCCAATTGCCTAGGTTGAGTGGGCCCTTGCTCTTCCTTGGGATGGAGGTACTCTCAAAACTATATCATATCCAAAATGGCATGAGCTATATTAATTCGAGTAAGTTCTGAGACATGCTCAACATAACATTGCTAAAATATACTAATTAGTAGATCATTGTAATGTAAATTGCTATATCAACTAACTAACTACATAGTTCTCAAGAAGATGTCTATATATAGACATAGTCAGTTACACATCATGTCATAACTATAGGAACTGAACTCATCCACTAACATCCTTATTAAAGTTTCATTTAAATCCTACAACAATGCCAAAAATAGGATTCACATTTGTAGGCTTGTTGTGGAAAAATTCCTCCATGATGGCATGATGGCTACAAACTCAGCCTCCTTGATTACAACCTCTAGAATTGGTAGTAAGTGCTTGTTATTATCCTGCACATGTCACCATATTTACTTATAGAGGTGATTAGTGGGGGTTCTACGGTCAACAGTTTGCATGAAACAAGAACAAGAGAAAATGCATTATCTTTACTAAGGATATAACTATATGAAGCATCCTTGTGCACTAATTAACATGTTTTAAGAACAAATTAATAACCTTGTAGATGATATAATAAGTTAAATAATTCACTCATCACTACCATCACTCATTTCCCTTACCACTTTCATCATTTTTCCTATCATACTTCCCTCATCTCTTTACATCTTAACTTCTCCTTCTTGTTTGTCCTTCCTCATTACTTTCTTCTCCTATCCTCTTTCTCTATTTTATTTTTATCCAAGCCCATCACATCCTCTCTATTTCTTCTCCTCTCATATTTTCCACTACCTTCATATTTCCCATATTTCTCCCTCTTCTAGGCTTTCATCTACTCTTATATCTTCTCTCTTCTTTTATCGTCCTTATCTACTATTCTCTTCCTCCTCTTTCCTTCACATTCAAGCACGGTTCACACCCCTCTTTTTTGGTGGACAAAATTTTATATGTTCTATTACACCCCATCCTCATCTTCCTCTCCATAATGTTTCTGTCTCTTCCTGTTGGAGTAGTGTTGTCTCTTCTATTCTCGTCACTGCTCTCATGGAAGTATCGTCACCTATATCTCTCATCTCATCTTCCCATGAATTTTTTTACTTAGAGGATACCACAATGGTCATCACATAACACATTTTGTTTTCTTCCATGATTGTTTGTTTTACTTTTTACTTCACACAAGTAGATTTAATTATTCCCCTATATGCAGGCACATTAGGACTTACTTTCTCTTTTCTTCATCTTCTCATTTGTCGTCACTAAAGCACCTTCCTTATGAAACATGTATTCAAAATCATATTTACCCTCCCTCTTGGAGCATTTTATCTCACACTTCTATCCAAACTGCTCTTCATTTCCACATTTTTGACCATACTCATCCCCCTAGGGGTATTTTATTTGCACATCCATCTTTCATTTTTCCCTATGTTGGGCCATCATTATTTTCATCCTCGTCCCTTTTGTGGACGCATGATTTTTCACTCAATTCCTCACATACGAAGGATTTCGCATACCTTTCACATTTAGTTACACATACTTTGATGTTTTCCTTCAACCCATTGATCATCATAGTTTTCATCCATATTGTAGTGGTCTTTGCCCACTCACTGGTCCATAAAACGTTTCCGTTTGTCTCCATAGAGACCTCAATCTTCCTCTACCGATGTGATATTGGAGTCACCACCATATTTTTCATTGTTATTGCAATCCTTTTTTCCTCGGGCATCTTGCCTTGGTTATGTGTTTCATCCATCTTTTCATCTTTACCATCTATCTCTTTCAAACTCATGATTGACTTCCTTTCTGTTATCAATCCCAAGTTTGAGGGGGAACACTCAATCCACAATATTTTCATCATTTTTGTCTCATGGTTTTCCCAATGCAAACTACTCATCAAAAAGGGGAAAATGTAGACACCAGTTTTTGGTGTACCTACTCTCCTTCACCCCGCATTTTCCAACCTTTATTAGGCCCCTCAATTTGAACAACTTCTATTTCCCACCAAATAATACATTTTCAATTAATTAATCTTATTACTTAATTGATCCCCTTTTATATAATTAAACCTCATTATATGTTAAATAATCAATTATTCCAATTAGGTCATATCACCCCATCTCATAATTAAATAATCTAAAAACCACTAAAATCATGAACCCCACTCAATCAAATCAAATCCATAATTCCACCTATTCCCTCAAATCATGTCCCACCCCACTCACTTAACCATGGTTACTTTGTCCAGCCCTGATTACTTGATAACCCCTAATCTAACCCCATCTCCAAGTTATAAATACAAGCCTTCCCCCCCCCCTCTTTTGAACAAGTTAAGAGTGATAGAAAACCTCTGACATTATAGCCCCTTGGTTATCATAATATCATCACAATGCCCTTATAATGCCACTTGAATCACCATAGTACCCTTCTCATGATTTTTTGGTTCTCTTATCTTGGTTTACTTTGCATTTTCTTGGATCAGATCAGTAGCTCTTCTACACACCGGCATTTTCAAGTTTTATTATTTATTAGTTTTCATGTTATCCATTTATATTGCATTCATATTATTTTCTTTCTCAAACAGGGGTTAAAAGCCACTGAGGAAGTTAACGCTTCTCAGTTCCACTTCATTGGGAAACCCATGCATAAAATATCTAATCAGTTTTATTTAGTGTCTTTGAGTTGCAGGTTTATCGAGATTGCAACAAGGAGCTCATTATCTACTTTTCACCCATATCTGCCATATTTCATCATAGTTACCTTAAACCCTCCATCATTTGAGTTTATTTGATTTATTTGTTTACAAGGGATGAAGAAAATTTGATCAACAAATACATTATTTCTATGTATTTGTGTCCGGAGGAAGCTGATTTTAAGTTCTTGTGCAAGCCCATAGGATCCTATTTACATGTTATACCCTTAGAAATCAATAACTTAATGGTCAAACTAGATTTGGAGAGATTACCTATGGTTAGCTAAATTCCCAACGTACACAGGGGTAGGAGTACGTGTGGAGGATGATGGATGCCCTGGCGTAAGATAGACAGAGAGAAGAAATACATCTCAAGTACAATGAATCATGTGAAAGTGAAATTAAGGCAGTGTTGCAGTTAAGGAAAATGATAGCTTGAGATGGTTTTTAAGCTCTTGTAGAAGACAAGGAGCTACATCATAAAGTAATCTAGACTTTGGGCAATCGCAATATAAAGTCCCCACTGGATTCAAATGAGAGAGCTTCAAAGGAGAGAATGAGGACCGCGAGCATGCATCTGACTCAGCATGGCTGCCTATACCTTACGTTTGGTGTTCTAGATCTAAAGATAGTTGAAGGACAGAGTAGTCAAGGTAATCAGAAAGATACATGTAGATATCATTTTGTGTTGAATCAAGAATTGCATTAGACTAGTAACGATCACATTGCAACACAACAGGCATTAGCTTTAGGGAGTACTCTTGCAGGATTGTTTTTAGGATCATTAACAGGGCATAATGTTGGCATGCAGACCGTTAGAAGAACTTTTTTGGGTATTGTGACTGTACAGACAATGGGTGTTTAGTTTAGTACTACAACTGGGACATAAGAAATTTCCTCAACTTGGTCGTAGCCCATAACAAGGGATGTGGGAGGATCAGGAGGATTAGGTTAGCTACTGTGCGGAGGGACTCCAAGTGGAAGTTCTAGTTCTAGATCTATAGGATAGGGCCCATAACACACACCACATCAGCCTCTATAGACACCACCCTAACAACCACTTCAAACACCTCAATTTTATTTTAATATGTCTCTCCACTTAACTGAGTATAGAAGTATGGAAGATGCAGCAAAGCATGTGCACAAGTGTGAATTGTTATGGCATGCTAAGGGAATTATAACTCGTGAGAGAAATGCAAGCCAATTTCATACTACACTTCAAGGGCGCACACATATTTGGTATAGGAAGTATAACCCCCACCAGAATGTGGCAGATTATGATGCTTTGTGCGTAACATTCTTGGTTGAATTTCACATTCCAGAGTAAGAGCAGCAAAGCATCAGTGCACTCAAGGATATCAATAAATGTTTATCATAGAGTGTAAGAGAGTATGTCACGTACTTTAAGACATTATTATCTTAATTGTCTTATGATATCCATCCCAGATAGCATGCACAGTGGTTCATTGTATGATTCTTGACTCCATTCTGAAGGGATTTATCTCATAAGACATATGTGGATCCACGTGAGGTGGTGGAAGCAGTGTTGCATACTAAAGTAATTGGGAGTTATGATATTAGATTGAGCCCATTTTTTGAGGTGCAGATAACATTTATGTGCAAGCAGTTGGAGAATCTCTCTGTCAACTCCGCGTATGAGACCAAAAGTGGGTTATGGTGCACAAAATGTGATGTGGAGGGACACACTAAATATAGTTTTTCATACTAGAATATAAGTACATTGTTAGTCTTGAGATATCTATCATAATAACTATGATGTATAGAATTACCCGCTCTTACAGCATGTAATTCAAAAGAATGTGTTCATGTACTATAAAATTTGTGATTCCATACCCATGATATAGTAGATTGCAAACTGATTGACCAGATCCACAAAACCATTTAAATAGGAGTGTGACAAACTAGTGTTGTGAGCAGGTCAAAGGAGCAGGAAGGAAAAAATAATATTGAGTGCAACAATGAGGATAATAAGAATGGAGGCTTTAGAGGAGAATATTGAGGTTGGTTTCATGGTGGTGGTATAGGGAGATTTGTGTGAGGAACTTGATACACTTGTAGGTCCCCTGATCACTACCAGCATGATTGTCTGTAGAATATAGTTTACACATGGTGTGGGAAACAGCATAAGTTATAGGATTGTCCATATCTATATGAGCACATGTGTGAGACCAAGAAAAAGGAAAAGGGTGCGGGGATGATCAAGGTACAACACATGAATTTTAATAAATGGATGCCTAAGAAGATTCATGAAATAAAGTTACAGCTCATTTTGATGACTACATGCATGGAGGTAGCACATGTGTGAGAGCCTTTGAAGGCTAATCCTCTCATCCAGAAAGAAGATATCATACATGCTCAATATCCAGATGTTGCACATCAAAATGAGTTTTATCAAGAAACTATGGGAGTAATCAGAGATTTTTAGTGTGAGATACAGTGTTTGAAGGAACATGCATGATCAAGAGAGTGTGTAAAGAATATTTAGCTCCCACATAAGGATGTTGATCTGTAAACTCTTCAACTTTGGAATTATTCACAAAATCACAATTAATCATTGTTGTTTACTTTCTATTAGAAAATAACAGAGATAGCTAGTGAATGAATTATAATTGTGCTTAGAATCAACAATTGTAGTAAAGGAAATAATATAAGCTCATAACACCAACAATTTTATCCTAGAAAACCTCCAATGGAGGAAAAACCATTCAGGAAGGGAAATTACTCTTTCTTCCCACTTCTATTGGCCAATTTGAAACAACAAGTACATAATTACAATAAGTATGAAAGGAAAGTAGATAATATCTCAACACTTCCTTTCAATTACTTGCTTGTTCTATCTCACCACTCCTTTCTTCTACAAAATACAATTTCCAGCACTCAGTCTTCTTGCTCACTTGCTCTCATACTTCTGATGCCCTTCTACACTTATAAAATCATGTATGTATATCCTTTCTCATATCCTCTCATGCACTAGAGAATGGGAAAGGTCATGAAGGAGAAGAGAAATGAACATCCTTTCATATTCAAAGGTTATTCATTTCAAATTTTGTTGTCTATCCATAATGGCCAGGACCGCCACCCTACATAAGGTGGCTGTCCTGTTACTTAAAAGACAGAACCTCTGTTTTATTGTTTTTCTTCTTTTTGCTGACTATTTCTGATGAAGTGGAGTTATTTTTGGATCCCTATGGATCACACCTCCCCTTCTTAAGAGGCTTTTTGTCCCATAAAAGCTTAGTGGGGAAGTAGATGAGGAAACAATTCCCTCACTTGCTCCTTCGAGTACCATCGGGCCTACCTTGGTGTCTTTCATTTCAGTCCAATATGCCAACACTCTTGTGGACCTCTTCTAGTCTCTCTGACCTTCTTCTGTAGTAATACATCCTCCTCAATTTTTCCTCATGAGTCTAAGACACAATCCTTAATGGAAGGTAGCAACTGCAGTTCTTCATCTTCATCTAGCATGGATGGCTCATATAGGTGAAAGTTTTCATAGTTTACTATAGATTACATCCTCATAAATGATGGAAAATCAAGTCGAAAATAATTTTCTCCAACCTTCTCCAATATGGTGAAGGGTCCATATCGTAGTGGCTTGAGCTTCTGTTCTTGACCTTGTAGTCTCTCCTTGCTCAAGTAAAGCCAAAATTTATCTCCAACATGAAGCTTGTGTTCCCTCCTATGCTAATTTTGCCTAGCTTTGTACTTTGCTTGAGATTTCTCTAGCTGTTCTTTGACCTTGAGATGGATTTATCGGATCCTCTCGATGAACTTTTTGGATTTAGTCACCTTTGTGTCTCGTTTATCCTCCTCGTCTTGTTATTCGACTACTATGTCTAGTGGATTTGTAGGTAGATATCCCAAGCATGCTTCAAATGGTGACTTCATAGTGGATGTGTGTACTGCCCGGTTATAGGAATGTTGAATGTAGGCTAAGGAATCATCTCAAGTCCTTTGGTACTTACAGTTATACCCTCTAATCAACTGTACCAAAGTCTTGTTTACCACCTCTATTTTTCCATCTGTCTGTGGATGGAAATTTGTGCTCCTCTGTAACCTGGTATCCATTTTGTCCCACAAAGTAGTCCAAAACTTCCCCAAGAATCTGGAATCTCTGTCAGAGACAATAGACTTTGGCAAACCAAAATGCACCCATATATTAACAAAGAAAATATGTATTGCCTCATGTGATTTTACTGTCTTTTTACATGCCATAAGAATACACATTTTACTAAATCTATCAACAACAACATAGAGATAGTCATGGCCATGTTTAGACATAGGTAACCCTCCTACAAAATCCATAGAAATGTCCTCCCATGGACGAGTAGGTACCGGTAAAGGCATATACAAACCTTCCTTCCTAGTTTTAGGTTTGCTAGTACAAAAAGGTTTACATCCACGAATAAATTTTGATACTTCCTCTTGCATGTTGGGCCAATATACATACCTTTACAAGTGTGATAGGGTATTACCAACACTGAAATATCCCACTACTTTCGAGGTATGTGCTTCTCTCATCAATAGAAGTCTTTCTTCTTTAGGTACACCAAGTTTTCCCCATCGGTAGAGCAGCCAGTCCTTGAGATAATAATCTTCAATCCCCATCTTTTTAGCCCCTTGGGGCTGTAACTTCTGAAATGTCACCCAAAATTCTTTGTCTCGGGCATATGCCTCCCCGTGAAGGGCTCGATCTGAGAGATGGTGGCCAAACGGGAGAAATTTTCCTGTGTGGGTGGCCTAGATAACATGTCTGCCACCAAGTTTGTACTACCCTTCTTGTATTTAATTACCAAATGGAACTGCAGAAGAAACCCCATCCAATTATAGTGCCTTGCCTGCTGCAATGTAGACTGTGCTTGCAAATACTAGAGAGGTTTGTGGTCAGTGTGCACAATAGTTTCTTTACCCAACAAATAATGTTTCCATTTTTTAATTTCCTGAACTAGTGCATACATTTCTTTATCATATACTAAATATCCTTTAACTGCTGAAGTGAAGGTTTCAGAATGATAACATACGGGTTTACCTCCTTGAAGCAACACTGCGCCCATAGCGTAATCACTGACATCTGTCTCTACTTCAAAAGGTTGTTACAAACTAGGAAGATCAAGTATTGGAGCATGACTAATCTTGTATTTCAATAACTCAAAGGATTTTTCTTATTCCTTACCCTAATCAAAACCCTTACTCTTTGCGGCCACTGTGTGTAGATGTGCTGCAATTTCTGAGAAACCCGGAATGAATTTCCACATGTACTGTACTGCTCCCACAAAACTTCTAGTCTATGTGGCTCCTGTTGGTGTTGGCTAATTTGTGTTTGCTTCCACCTTCTTTGGATATACTCGTAGCTCTCCTCCTCCAACCACATGCCCAAGATAGACAAGTGACTGTTTGGAAAATTCACATTTCTTCATATTACAAAGCAGTTGTTTCTCCCTAAGAACTTACAAGACTTGCTACAAATGCATTATATGCTCTTCCCATGTGGCACTAAAAATCAAGATATCATATAGATATACAATGACACATGAATCTATGAAATCCCGCAATACATCATTCATTAATCTCATAAATGTAGTGGGTACATTACATAATCCAAAAGGAAGTACTGACCATTCATACAAACCCTATTTTGTTTTGAAGGCAGTCTTCCATATATCCTCCTCCTTCATCCTGACTTGGTGATAACCTGACTTGAGATCCAACTTCATGAAAAAATTGGCATGTTGAAGTTGGTCCAAGAGATCATCTATGCAAGGAAGTGGATATCTGTTATTTATGGTGATCTTGTTCAAAGTGCGGTAATTGATGCACATTCTCCAAGAACCATCCTTCTTTGGCACCATCACAATAGGCGAACCGCACGGTGAGGTGCTCGGACATATCACCCCTTGGTCTATTAGTTCCTAGAGTTGTTTCTTTACTTTAGTACTCTCAAGCAAGGATTGCCTATACAACCTGATGTTTGGTAGAGGTGACTCTGGCAATAGCTGAATCTCATGCTCTACTTCCCGTTTTGGTGGTAATCCACTAGGAGCTTGAAAAACTTCCTGAAAAGATTGAATAATACTATCCAAATCTGGTTTTCCTTGGTTAGAAATCTTTGAAACTTCTACCCCATCTTGTTTATCTTTTTTAACAAAAGTAAACAAAATTGATTATGATTTTTCTGAATAAGTCGTTTGGATTGGTTAGCACTTACCATAGTAACTTGTGTCTTATGCTGGTGTGCCCGGATGTTGTAGCGGATCCCATCCTTGACCCATCTGTACCATTTTTCCCTTCTCATAAATATAGCATCCCTAACATACAAGTAAGGACTTCCAAATACAACATCAAAAGCATCAAGTGGAATAACGTCAGCTTCAAAAACATCTATATATTGGGAATTTATCCCAAACTTGACCTTACATATTCTTGTTACCTGAATTTCAACACCCTTCTTCACCCAACCCAAAGGATAAGGGTGTGGATGCTCGTAAGTCTCAAGACCAAGCTTCTTTACAACTTCCTCAGAAATCAAGCTAGATTGAGAACCGGTATCAACCAAAGCATTTACCTTAGTTCTCTTGATCTGGATTTTGATCTGGAATAGTCTACTCATCTCCTCTTAATTGTCCATGTTGGTGGCTGTGCATCCAAGCCTTTCATCTACATCAGATTCATCTTTGATTTTAACCTCCCCTTCTGTCTTTACAGTTGTCATGGACTTCTTGGAGTCCTTGGTTTTGTTCTTCAAATGTAACTTTGGATGTAACTTCCAACATGTAGCGTCAGTATGACCATTGATATCACAATTCTTGCAAAAATTCTTGGGATCTTTACAAGTATTTAAAGTAGTGGTAGCTTGTTTACCTTTTCCTTTCCACTTACCCTTGTTACTTATTTGCCCATAATCTGTTTTCTGCTGATTTGTTGACTATTTTACCCTTGGCTCTACTTCTCCTTGCTTTTTCTCATCAGCTATGTAGTATGCCTATATACATGCTTCATTGAGATCCTTGGGCTTTGTGGAGATGAATTTTCTTTGAAGGTGAGTGTGGAGTCCTCCCAAGTATCTGGTCAAAATATCCTCATCCTCCAAATCCATGTTTAGCAACATGGTTTGCCTCCGAAACTCCATGGTATAGTCCTACACATTTTGACCACTACCTTGTCTAAAATACTACCATTTAATCATTTGGTTAGTTTTATGGCCAATAGGATAGATAGTTAGCTCTAAGTAATTCCTTAAATTCTTGCCAAGAATTCACAATAGGATGATTCTTCTTTTCACAAGTAGTTAGATGAGTTTCCCACCAAACTAGAGCATGTCCCTCCATTTTGAGACGTGAAAACGTGATCCTTTGTGCCTCAGTGACATTATGGATGCCAACATATACTTCTAACTATTTCTAACCATTTATCAAGTAACTTTGCATCTACTTGTCCTTCAAAGTTTTTGATTTTGACTTTAGTCTCAACTTTAAAAGGAGCATGTTCAGATTTTACCTTTTCTCTTGTGTTAGAAGTCTCTTCTTCATGCTCTTCCCCATAATCTTCCTCATGGTAGCTCTTGCCTATTCCAAAATTTTTGGCTAATCCTCAAACCACCAAGTCCATGGAATCTTGCTTGATGGAAGATGTCTTCTGCAAATCTACAAGTTCCTCTTGCCTCCTAAACATCCTATCCATCATGGTCTCCAGCATCTCGATTCTATGGACCAAGTTCTCTTCCTCCATTTCTCCCTAAATTCTCTATTTCCACTTCTTTGTAGAAATATCTGGATCGCAAGGTAAAGCTTCTTTGCCTTTAGATCTTGTCACTGTCATATAAATTCAAGAATGAAATACCACAGTCCTGGATACTTGTTAGCTCTGATACCAAAATGATCTGTAAACTCTTCAACTTTGGAATTATTCACAAAATCACAATTAATTGTTGTTGTTTACTTTCTATTAGAAAATAACAGAGATATCTAGTGAATGAATTATTATTGTGCTTAGAATCAACAATTGTAGTAAAGGAAAGAATATAAGCTCATAACACCAACAATTTTATCCTAAAAAACCTTCAATGGAGGAAAAACCAGTCGGGAAGGTCAATTGCTCTTTCTTCCCACTTCTATTGGCCAATTTGAAACAACAAGTATAGAATTAATATAAGTATGAAAGGAAATTAGATAATATCTCAACACTTCCTTTCAATTACTTGCTTGTTCTATCTCACCACTCCTTTCTTCTACAAAATACAATTTCCAGCACTCATTCTTCTTGCTCACTTGCTCTCATACTTTTGATGCCCTTCTAAACTTCTACAATCATGTATTTATAGCCTTTCTCATGTCCTCCCGTGCACTGGAGAATGGGAAAGGTCATGAAGGAGAAGAGAAATGAACATCCTTTCAAATTTGGAGGTTGTTCGTTTCGAATTTTATTTTTTGTCTGTAATGGCAAGGACCGTCGCCCTGCTTGGTGGCGGTTCTGTAACCGCCACCCTGCATAGGGTGGCGGTCCTGTTACTTAAAAGATAGAACCTCTGTTTTATTATTTTTCTTCTTTGTGTTGATTGTTTCTGATGAAGTGGAGTTATTTTTGGATCAGATGTGGATGATCTGAAGGAAGTATGTAAGTTGTTGTGCTAGGAGAATATCATCTCATTTCTCAAGGAATGGCTATGAGAAAAATTATTGTGCACTGGATTTTAGAGTGAGTGAGAGATAGTACATACCAACTCACCCCACATGATCATGAATTTTACAAGGATATCACACTTTATGCAATTATTAATGGGAGGTTGGTGCACAGTATTTTTATTGATACATGTGTTGAGGTCAATGTGCTAACTTTAGATACATGGAATTAGATGGGGAGACAAACATTACGGGAATCTTCCAATGTGTTATACATGGAGAACAAAACTAGGGTTATGCCTATTGGGGTACTAAAGGATGTATTAATTACTTATCAGGGATCCAAGTTTACTAGAGACTTTGAGGTATTGGAGCTTTCCAAAGTAGAAACATTTCCAGCATTTCTTGACTGACCCTAGTTTTATGTGAACAATGTTGATCTATGCTTTAACAAGAGGTACATTAGTTTTGAGAACAAAGATGAGTTTGTGATCATACCTCTATATTATGCAAATCCATAACCTTATGTTTATCCCTTGAGTAAAGAATATCTTAATAGAATCTATGCACAGACATTGCGTGATCTAGAACATGTGGAGCCATCGAAGGAAGGCATACTTCAATGGGAAGACACAAATTCTGTAAGTGATAATACTAGTGTTTCTTGTGATAATTGGTCTCATGGAACGTATGAGATGGTCAAGTGTGAAGTTAAAGGATGAGTCACCAGGATGATCAGGAAGTGTATGGTAAGGCGGTTAGGCTCAATTTAGGTACAATGGTATTCTAGTAAAGGGAAACCCGATACATTCTTGCGCACCTTGGAGACTCGGTGGCAGAATGAAGGGGATAGAAGAAATATGTTATTATATACCTTATACGGGACAACAGCGCACTGGTGGGAAACACATAGAGATAACCTTTTGGAGTGATGAGAAATGAGAATCATCTTTTCTACAAGGTTTACTCAGAATAATTTACCTACGCACATATGTAAATTTCATGGGAAGACTCTTGATTTTTCACACATCCATAACTGTGAGAGACTATGGGCGTAAGGCTAGGAGGCCTTACCACCATCTCTATGGGTACATAAGTTCTACTCCACACTGCGCGGATGCACATGTATATGGTACGTCCATCCTGAGCTAAAAAGGGAGACTACAAACTAGCACAAGATGACTACAAGTATTTTCAAAAACTTTTATTATTTTTCTAATAAGCCACATGTACATGAGGATTTATAGATTATGAAGTACATCACTTTGGGGGATAGCGCAAAAGTAGAAGAGCTTGTGTTGGAATTACTTGGGGAACCTGATCATGATGTGTGTGAAGACATATTAGAGACAAAGGAAATACATCTGGGACGCGCTTGGAATGAAAAAGTACGAGGAAATCTAGTGTACATGATTGATGATGAAGAAGAAGAGAACATGGATTTTAGCCATACAGAACGTACGCACGAGGCGATGGATACTACAGATGATAAGGCACACACATACCATGCTCCTGTCAAAACTAATAAGGTTAAAATTGGCACAAAGGATGCACCTAAGGAAGAAATCATTGGGGATGACTGATCAGAGAAAGAAATGGCCAAGATCATTGACCTATTGCGTGAATTCCAAGTCTTATTTCCACGAGGATATCATGAATTAAAAGGATTGCACCCCTCATTAGGTGAGATGAAGATTAAGTTGAAAGAGGTCACACGTCTGGTTAGGATGAGACCTTGTAGGATGAATCCTAACGTACGCGTGAAGGTGAAGGATAAGATTGATAAAATTCTTAATTATGGGATTATTAGTCCTATATAAGAATCTGAGTGGGTCAACCCCATGGTCATAAGCATCAAGAAGGATGGAAGGATCAAGATTTGTGTGGATTACAGAGAACTCAATAATCCATGTGTTATAGACCTTTTCCCACCTCATTTTTAGAATAAATCCTTGAAGGAGTTACTAGGTGCAAGATATATTCTTTTACATATGGGTTTTTAGGCTATCACCTAGTGCACATCACAAAAGAGGATCAGGAGAAGATAAATTTCACCACTGAATAGGGAATTTTTTCATATACAGTTATGCATTTTGGATTAAATAATGCACTAGCAGTGGTCTCACACATTGTTTTCAAGGCCTTTCATGATTTTATTCACAAGTTATTGGAAGTCTATTTGGATGACTGGACTTTTTATGGTTTAGTCAAGGATCATTGTGATAATTTGATGCTTATGTTTGAGAGGTTTCAATAATTAAGCATCTCTCTTAACATAAAAAAGTGTATCTTTGCTACACCCTTTGGAACTCTACTTGGGCACATCATTTGCAAGGAACGATTGTTTCTAGACCCAGCCAAGATAGTTGTGATCTTGGGTCTAAAATATCCTACCAATCAAAGATAAGTGGGCAGATTCTTGGGGCATACGAGCTATTACAGAAATTTTATCAAAGGGTATGAGAATATTTTTGTGCCACTAGAGGAATTATTCAAGGCTAAAGAAAATTTTCATTGGGGTGACAAGCAGCAACATGTGTTTGAGACTTTGAAGGAGAGATTAACTATTACACCTATTTTGATATTTCCTTCTTGAACCAAACCCTTTCATGTTCATGTAGATGCCTTTGGTGTAGTGATAGGCATAGTCTTGACACAACCTGGGGAAGGGAATGTGGATCATCCTATATACTTTGTAAGTAAGAATTTGACACCAGAAGATTAGAATTACACTACCATTGAACGCGAAGCATTATCTATGATCTACACGCTTCATAATTTTTTCCAGTGGTTTTTGGCTACCCCATTTATCTTCTATACAAATCATATGTCATTGAAGTACTTAGTCAACAATCATGTTTTTCAAGGGTGCATCTTCAGGTGGATACTTATGTTTCAAAAGTTTCATTTCACAAATTTTGTAAAGCTAGGTAAGAGTAATTTAGGGCCTGATCATCTATCAAGAATAAATTATTGTGAGGACACACACAACATTGAAGACACTATGCCTGAGGTACATATATTCAGGTTTAACCACATGCCCGCATACTTGGAAGATATATATGTATTCTTGTGCACTATATTGATGCCCAAAGGAATGAAGACATTAGAGAAGAAGCAACTTGTTATACACACAACACCTTATCAGTTGATTGGAGGAGATTCGTACAAGATGGGTCATGATGAAGTCTTGCATCAGTGTGTGCTTGAACATGATCATGAATCCATCATGGAGATGGCTCATGTAGGTATTGTAGGAGGAAACTATACAGGTGATGCAACTATGTGCAAGATTCTTATGGCTAGACTTTGGTGGGAAAATTTTTACAAGGATGTTAAGGATTTTGTAAAAGCATGTGAACATTGACAATGCCTTGAAAATCCTAGACATAGAGATGAGATGTTACTTAGACTTATTGCAAGCATGGAACCTTTTGAGAAGTGTGATATTGAATTTTTAGGACCTATTACACCACCCATGCTCCAGACTTAAAAACACTCTATTATCACTTGTACAGACTATTTGATAAGGTGAGTAGAGGTTGTACCTACTAAATATTGCACTTCATCCATAGCAGTAAGGTTCCTATGGGAAAACATTATTATTAAGTATGGCTATCCATTGAACTTGATTAGTGATAGAGGAAATCATTTCTTGAATGAGACAATCATAATTCTATTGGTATATTTTATGGTGGAACACCATAAAACTACCCCTACCACCCCCAAGCTAATGGTATCGTAGAAGCATTTAACAAGATTTTGGGACAAAGTATTACTAAGATTTTTGATTTTGGAAGAAAGGATTGGGATGATAAAGTGTTAGGTGTACTTTGGGCTTATAAGACCACTTGTAAAAGATTGAATAAGGTTGCACCCTTTCATCTGGTGTTTGGGATAGAAGCAGTAATACTAGTTGAATTCATGTTTCCATCCCTTCATATTGCGAGTGCAAGTGGATTGGATGATGAACAAGCTATAGAAGATCACATTGAAAAACTAATGAAACTGGATGAGAGGTGTGTCATAACTCATTAGAGCTAGAAGACTGAGAAGTAAATAAATAAGGTTTGACATGATAAGCACGTTAAGAATAAGACATTTGCATTTATCAAGATGGTCCTTCTCTATGACTCCAAGTTTGTGTGCCATCCAGGGAAGTTAAACGTGTATTTGTTGGAACCTTTTGTGGTAACAAAGATACTTGCATCAAGAGTATGTCAATTTCATGTGCTAGATGGCACTACATTTCCCAGTTAATTCAATGGGAATATGTTGACTCCCTACAATAAATAAGCTTCATGGTGTTTGTAATAAGGAAACATTTCCTCTTAGATTAGGTTTCGCTTTCATGTTTTTTTTTCTAGTTGTTTTTTTATTTTTTGTTGTAATAAGCATGTTTGTGCACAAGAA
This sequence comes from Taxus chinensis, assembly GCA_019776745.2. Taxonomy (NCBI): domain Eukaryota; kingdom Viridiplantae; phylum Streptophyta; class Pinopsida; order Cupressales; family Taxaceae; genus Taxus; species Taxus chinensis. Next base: position 92,058,355 of record CM034153.1, read on the forward strand.
GTTGATTACTATCTATTAATTTCATGCGCAGAGGACCATGCATAGTTTTAGTGTGGGGTGGATGTAGGAATCCAGAAGTAGGTATCTGTTGGAGACAACAAGGTGATTTCTATAAGGTACTCTGGACAAGATACAGTGATGCACACGACATGAATAAAAAGGCAGGTGCTCAGGGAATAATAATTATGAAGGAGTGAAGGTAGAGGAAGATGTTCTAGGTACTTGATAAGAAGGTGCATGACAGGAGTTACTCAGAAGGAAACCTATGTAATATAAGGCAGTGTAGTATAACATAAGGGAGGTAGTAGCAGGATATACTACTTGGAATATGGTGCAAAGGAAGAAGGATTGCGGCGCAGAGAAGGGCATGCATGGATGTATGCACTCTTAGGAAGAAGTAAGCATGTCAGAAGGTTATGGTTGTCACGTGTGAATACAAATCATGGAGGAAAGTAAAACGTTCCTTAGATAGGAAAAATTGCTTTTAAATGGAACACGTAATTTAAAATTTAAAATCGAGAAAAGGCATCTTTTAAGTGAAAAAATTAAAGCGGTGGAAATTTTTAAAGTATGGAAAATATATAAAAAGGGGGTGGACCAACACATTTCTTACCTTGCATTCAAAGAGAAGAGAAATCAAGTGACCTAGTGTGACAGAGTGATATAAATAATGACCAAACCAATGCAGCGTGTAAAGAGTGTTTTTATAAGGATCCTTTGTGGAAAAGTGGAAGTTTGAGAAGAGAATTGAGTGCAAAGCTAGGGCACAGGCGGTTAGGGTTTGAAGGGATTGGAAGTTGAGTAGCTAGGGTTTGCAAGGAATGAAGAAGAAGAATATATCAAGGTAGAAGTTGGAAATGTAGAATTGAGAAGAATTGAACCAAAGAAAGTAACTTATTCATCACTAAGGGGCAAAGGCAAGGGTCAAATGAAGAGGGTTGAGGTTGAGGACCCACTAGAGGATATTTACTTGGAGATGCAGTACCTCCCAGGAGTGATTAGGGAACAAAAATGGAAGTCACGGCTCCTAAAGTGTAAAATAAGTGAGTTTAATCATAGGGCATCAGAAAATGAGGTGACTTTAAAGGAATACATGCTACAAGAACTCCCATATAAAAATGAAGAATGGAAAGTATTCATTTATGACTTGATAAGGAGACTTTTGGAGAAAGTAGGTGTCCTCTAGCTGTTCAAACTACCCTTCTTTGCTAAACCCTACATCTTTTTCAATGGCTCATGTCCAGGGTACATGAATACTATTTCTACTTTACAGGCCGTAGGATGAGGATCACAGCCCAACTCATTAGACAGGTTACATGGTTGTGTGAGATAGGGGAAGATATGGATCGGGACCTACATGATGACACAAATATTTATGAGTTGACCATTAATTTGCAATATGAGAACTGAGGAAGGGCCATGAGCATATAAAATCTTACATACCCCAAGATTAGAGTTGTATCCAGGCTCATAAGCTTTAAATTAGATGCCTCAGAGAGATGGGGTGATGTAAACAAGAATTTTATGTACATTACGCACAATATACGTCACAAGAAATAATACAACATATCGTAGTATATTGCTAACAAGATCATTGAGGAGGCTATGGTGCAGAATGAAGAAGGGGAAAAAATTATGTGGGGCTCCATCCTCCTACTCATTTTCTTCTAGGAGATTGGAGTCCCATACGGGCCAAATGAGGACATGTGGGTTCACCTACTAGTAAACAAATCCCCTGCAATATATTTTATAGGTTATACTTGTGATAGTGCAATCAATAATGTGTAAAAGGCCAGAGTGGACAAATGGTACATAAGGATGTGTGTGGTGTTTGAGAACATCCCACGTGAGCTTCCTAAGGAGGTTAGAGAACATGCAAAGTTTACAGTAATGCAACACTATAGTCTTGCACATTTAAAGATGGGGAATGGAGAAATGATCCCATGGTGCAAGCTGCCATTTGCATTTACTGCAAGATATTTTAAGTTCTCGGTGAACCGGATCAAGGACGTGTAAAAATTAGTCTTTGATGCAGATAAGGTGGTTTCAGATTGGAAAACTTTACGCGCCACCTACATGTATGAATCTAGGCCTATGTAGTTGGAGACTTCAGATCTAGACATGTTGGACTTGAACTCTTAGTTTAGTGTCACCATTAAGGTCATTATATGCAAAATATTCGTAGTCTTTTAACTAAAGGCACAGGACGGTGTGGAGATAAAATTTTCAAATACTTATCTCTCATAACCCAAATAGACTACTATGTCACTACCAAAGGGGACGCAAGAGGAAACTCCTTATGAGGAACAATAGGAAGAAGAGGAAGTAAGAGGACTTGATCATATGTGCATGAAGGAGATGTATTACAAAAGGATAAAACATGATGGTGGTGCGGGACCTTCTCAACTAGTAAAGGAGATTCTAGAGAAATGTTATGGAAAAATCACGAAACCCTTAATTTTTGCAAGTGATTGGTTGAGGAAGTCAGTGTGATTTTTCAAACATGGAGTTATCCCAAAGTGTGGGACTTTGAAATCAAGATAACTCTCTAGAGAAGGTCGGCTTCCTATCCTATCCTAGTGCCAACTACTCCAAAGTGTAGAGAGTTACAATTTTAACCCTAATCTAATATTTCCAAGGAGACAAAGATAGATAAGATGCATGAAAATAAAAACCTACTATAAGGGAAGGTGATGCACCAAGAAGAAGTGTTGAACAAACTTCAAAATAAACACAGCACTACCAAAACCTTGTAATGAAAATAATGACAATACACAATAACCTTGCATGCAATGAAAGATCATAAAGTTGCAATATAACACAGAAGATGGTTTGAAACATCCACATATCTAATGTTATTGCTCTCAAAGTTGATACAATACATCACATTTAAGGCCAAAGGAAAAAAAATTACATTATAATGTTCAATAGGGAGGTTTTGAGCTCCACAAATCTCTTACAGACAAGAAAGAAGGGAGGGCCTTCTACAAGGTGTCCAACATTTTTAAATGATCCCCTCCTTATAATATATAGGAAGAATGAGAAAAAAGGAAAGAGAAGGAATTTGAAACCATGCTTCAACCACCCTAAAGTTCATTAAAGTTACCTGCAGCAATGTTGGGTGTCACTTCAAAACCCATAACTCTATATACATTCCTTGTTGAAGAAGAGAAGAGGGCCATACTTCATCAATTTTGGTGGTTGAACCACCTGTAACTATTCGTCTAAATGGTGGATTCTATTTCTAATTTTTTAAATATTAAACCTTATTAAATTTAATAAATCCAGTCATTGTTGTGTAGAGGACACTGAGAGATTTCTAAAAATTCCTATTTTGAGCAAATATGAGATCCTAGTCAATAGGAATTCCTATACTGCAATAAATGCAAGTGGTTGATATGCCTTATCAGGACCTTGACCTTGCATCGCACCCTGTGAAATATAAAATTTTGGACTTTTAGGATTTGGAGCTTCGGGTATTTATACTTTGGAGATCATTTTCACTATTCATCTAGCGAGCTATCTTGAGAGTTCTAAAATGTTGAACCTCCAAAGTCCAAAATTTTTAGACTCCAAGCTCATTTTGTGTGGCACTGTTCAATTTTTTGGCCCGACATTTCCTCTGAATACCTGAATGTCTGAATTCTGAATTTCAAACTTTGGACTTTGATACCCTTCAGACCTTTGTTTTTTAGGTTTCGTTACATTGATCATCTGACTAAGAGCCAAAATGTTCTAAAATTTTGAAACCCCAAAGTCTGAAATTTAGAATTTGGGTTTCAGACCTTTGTGTCTTTGAGCTCGTGGAATTGTGCACCTACCTGAGCCCATGAAACCTTTGAATCTCCAAAATCCTGAACTTTGAAATTCAGAGTTCAGGTTTCAGACTTTCTTCTCCCTTTTTCAGGCTTCTTTCCATTGAGTCCCCAAAATTCACCTCGACCTACCTCTGAAGGACCTCACCTCCGAATTTCAAAGCTCAAACTCCTGAGCTCCCTTGTAATGCACTTGGACCACTTCACTGACCTACTTGCTAATTCAATATTTCCTTCATTTCTTGCCTTGCAACCTCTCATTTCAGAGACCCTTGGTCATGCCAAAAAAACCTAGATCCACCTGCAAAGGCCTGGTTTAGCTCAAGCCTACTCCTTTCCCATTTTCCATTTCATCTGGGTGAACAATGGATAACAAGAAGACAAATACCAAGTGCGGAGGCACCAAAGTAGTCTATAGTGATGAGGAAGGGGAAGAAAATATATTGGAAGAATTTGAGCACGAGTGGGCCAAGCAGGATAAAGTGAAGGGTGTGTAAACACAGGAATATTCTAGCCTAGAGAAGGAAGAGCCAAATAGGATTCCACACAATGAGAAGTCCCTAGTGCTCGAGGATGTGTATGAGGAGGAGAAAGAGGGTGATGATGCCTATTTTATTAAGGAGGATAAGGGTACAACATGAGGAACTAGCACAGACCCCTTCACACCAAGGAAGTAAAGGACAAAGGCTAAGGCCATACAAATAAAAAGGGCTCCCCAATCACCACACATGGACTTTATTTATGATCCAACAAAGGTGTTGAGGGAGAGATTCCAAAGCATGGTCGCAAAAAAGAAGATGTTTGAATGGAACTTGTTGGATCAGAATGGAGGACTTTCACACATGAATAAGATGTTATCTTGGAACATGTACACACATGTGGAGGAACCAGGGTTTGAAATAAAGGATAGATGTCTTACCACTCTAGAGCTAAAGAAAGAACTTGGTAAGAAGTACAAGCACATGGACCCAATGTTTTTAACCAATGAAAAGGAGTGCAATGCCTTAAATAAGTTAGCTTCAGATGTGACAAGGAGGAATTTGGATCAAGGGGAAACCATAAGAGTGATGATGGAGGATAAAAAGAATAAAGAAAAAGAATTGGATAGCACAAACAATGATTTGAAGGGAGAACAAAAGTGCACTAAAGAAGCATATAAAAGGGTAGGCACATTGGTGAATTAGATTTTAGGCACATGCACAACCTTGGTGAGCTAGGAATGGAGTGATCATAATTAAAAAATGGAATATATTGAAAACCTAGTGGGTATGTTATTAGTTAACATCAAGAGCGGCACAGGGCCAACAACTGAGGAATTTGCAAAGGAGAAATAGGCAAATAAGGCAGGTGTAAAAGCTAATATAGTTAAGCTCAAGGTTGTGGATGTGCAAATCAGAGAAGTTATCAGCAAGGATAATTTGGCCTTCTATAGGTCTCAAAAAATTGACCCTATTGTTGACACATGGATCACCAAGGAAGATGTGAAGCTTAAATTCATTTATGATCAGCAGCCCACCACCAAAGTCGAGTGCACAAAGGTCATGATATAAATATCAGTGTAAAAGGAATTGATTAAGGCCATAAGAGAAATAGTGGAGGCCCGAACACAAAAATTTAAGCTACTAGTCATAGAGAGCATGGAAACGCTACAATGGGTGATTTCTAAGTTTATTGTGGTGGTGAAGTAGTTGAAGGAGAATGTGGAGGAGTTAGCACCTGAACAGGTATCAGGTATAGTAGATAGAGTGTCGGGTAAATTCCATAGAGGATATCGTGAATGGGATAATTTCAAAGGAGAGTTTAATTCTAAGTTCCCAAAGCTTCTCCAACATCCTACAGCTTGATATGACTTTTATATAGGTGGCATGACATTTTTTAGCATTATATTCTTTATTATTTGATGATTCTTTCATTTATACAATATTTGGAGGAGCAAGTTGGGAAGACCATTGCTAAGGACAACAATGTAATTAGTATATGGTAATGTTGCATGGATAAATTGACCAAGAATAAGCCACATGTGAAGGTCTAGGGCACACGCAAGATAGGTGCAAAGGGGCATGCACAAGTAGTATGAGACAACATGCGAAGGTTTTCACCCAAGTAGGTTAATTTGGGACTTAGCCATTTTGTTGATCACGGGATAAAAATAGAAGAGCAGAGGAAGACTGGTGTCCAAGTAAGATCTATATTTAGACAACATCATGATGGCTTAGGACACACAAAAATGAGATAAAAATAGAAAAATCACATGCAGAGGTTACACGATGAACATGCACAAGTCAATCTAATAATAGGATTAAAGCAGGAGCTATATTTAGGATAGTCTATTAGTATGATTATTGTAAAAGCATGCACGCTTTATGGTTATTTTTGGATGTAATGCATGTTGTTTATTTTGAGATCACACCTATTATTAGGTGAGTGCATGGGTGGTGAAGGGAAAGTCCCCAACCTTATTTATATGTCATGAATGTACTATATAAAGGGATATATTATGATAGGATGTGCGGATGAAGAATACAAGTGTGATCATACTATAGGATTTTGTGCGTGGATCTACAAACTAATGTAATACTTGACCATGTATTCATCTTTTCTGTGATGTAATGACTTCTATTTATGATGGATAGTTGTGGATGGATCTTGATTGTTGACATGTCTAAATATGGTGATTTTATGGTGCAATTGATCTTGATTATTGTTTAGAATATCATGATTCTTTATTATATGTGTTTCCAAAGTGAGTTTATGTAATGGTTAAGGATACTTGATTGAGTACTTGGTTGATGTAGTCATTTTTACCCTTATCACAAAATAAAGGAACCCCATGTGCATTGGCCTATCACCCAGTGGATGTCGGGCGCTCACCTGAGGCACGCGCGGGTGCCGAGTCTCTCTTTTATGTGATTTTAGTGGGAAACATCATCTATGATTTGTGTTTAAGAGATTTCAAAAGGATTTAATACATATAAGAACCATAGAGCTTAGAACGGCCTCTAGATCCTTGCAGTCATTCTAGACGGTGTACTTAACAGATTATATAACTTGTAGAAAGAAGTACATCAGAGTCCATATTGAGCATAAAATGAAAAAGAACCTATGAACAACATATATGCATCAGAATCATTGATATTCTTATATATATAAACCGGTAATCCCATTACATCCATGGAGCCATTTATAGAATGTCACAGAGAAGTAGACCGCAGTCATGCATTACAACTAGACTAATGTAACTATACTACCAAAAAGAAAATTTACAATCCCCTTGCCCAATAAATCCTTTCCCAAATGCAATTATCCACTAACAGAGTTCTTGCAGTATTTTTGCAGAGCTTCACCCACTCTCTTGTTCTCTTCTCCTCTCTTCGTTCGTCCCTTTTTACTCTGCAGGTGCTTGTATTTATAGCTTTTCTGGACTGTCAACTCATCCTCCAGTGCCCTCAGATCTGATGCTAAGTGTCTGAATGTGGTCCTCCTTGTGAGCATGCTCCTCCAGGCCTGAGCCTTCCACTTTATACCATGATGTGCTTCTAGAAGCTTCTACCGCAGGCATGCTCCTTCCTAGGCCAACCTGTCGCCAGGCTGGCACCTTATCCATGCGCAGTCGGGTCATGATTTTCACGTGTTCTACCCCGAACACCCAATTTGACTAATTCCCAAATCCTTGGTTCTATTCGCAACCATCATGCATGCCACGGGCTTCCTTAAACCCTACCTTGTGTGCTTTGTCCTTGCGCGCCTTCTATACTTGGTCAATATTCTAGGGGCCCAACAGTTGATTTCCATTATGAATATGCATGCTAACATCTTAACAAGCAAACACAAAGGAGGTACCTGGTATTTTCACATGCTTCGGGTGAGCATTCAGTCCAGACCAAATGAGGTTCCAACGCACATAGCACTTGAGAAAATAAAAAGACTACATTTGTGAGAAAAATGTAGAAGAATAAATGGTTGTGTGGTAATGATACAAGATGTGAATGAAGGAGGTGTTAATAACAAGAAGGGTGCTTGAATGATATACAATGGAGGCAAGAAGGTGTATGTGGAAGAATGCTATAAGAGAGGGAAGTAATGAGATAAAGTGTAGTTAACTTATGAAGAAGAGATGAAAGAATAAGTAGATACAAATGACAAGGAAAAGATGCAAGAGTTTGAGTAAGTGTAATGGATGGAATAAGATACAATTTTGGTGTATGCGATAGGAAGGGTTCTTGAATTAATGATGATGAAGCCAATAAGGCACGTACGAAATATGGCTCTGATGTAGGTGAATTGGAAAGTGGCACAATATGTTATAAAAAGAGCATGATAGATGTGGTGAGTGAATGTATGATAAGAGGATTGTATACGATCGAAATAAGTGATGAAGTGGATGACATAATAATCAATACGGGAATGTATAATTATATAGATGATGACAATGATGATGGATATGGTAACATTTTAGAGGACTCTAGAGAAGATCATGATGAGGCCACATCCAAAGTGGATATGCACAATGGTGTAGATTGTGAGGTACATGATGTAGATGATGAAACACAATTTGTAAATGATGATGTGGAGGTCATAGGAGATAAAGAATTAGATGATGGAGACATGGCACATGGAGAATAATTTGTAGTAGTATTAGAGTGTGAAGTGATTGGATTGGTGTCAGTAGGCAAAGTAGGAGGAGATAAATGTTTAACAACAATTTCACCCTTTTCAAGGAGATCATGTATGATATTGTGGAGTTAGGTGTTGGGATGTTAATGTCAAGTGGGGATACCATTTGGTGGAACACCACTTAAAAATATCCTTATCTTAAATATTATTTTTAATAATATTAGTCGGTCTTCATAGCTAAAAGAGTGGAATGGTATGACAGACCACCCATCCTATTTATATAGGATGATCTCTCACATGATTGGGGAGAGATATGACCTAACTAAGTTGATTAAGTTAATATTCAAGCTCAAGATAATTAATACAAACTGTGAGACAGAGGTTTCATATTATATCTATGAGACCAAGGAGTGAAGTGGAACTGTTGGGTTAAAGATATTGAATTCTTAATATAGAATGTGCTCTATCAATGGAGTTTTTTCCAAGTTTCTCCACTTAAATATGGTTTTATACGTCTTTACTTTCCTGATATTTTCTTTCATCTCTTTTTCATCAAGCTTTGTAATTCACTATCTATTTTAAGCTATTTTTTTATCTTATTTAATTACACATCAGAATATATAGTCTTCGTATTGTTTAATGATGGAACTGTAATTTTTCAATTATATTTCCCTTAATAAATCTAACATGGTATCAGATCTGGTGATTATGCATGTGCAAGATTGATCTAGAAGCTTTTAATTTGATAGAGTGAAGAATCTTGAAGTTTATTTACATATCCACGAAACCCTAAAAGTTTTGCATTCATCTTCAAGCTAACTAGGTTTAAATTTCTGAGTTCCACCTAAATAATGTTTGAAATATTGGATAAATGGTTGTTTAGATTGTGTTTGAGCTATTTTATGCTTAGATATTTTCTTCCACATCTTGTTTTAGTCGTTTACAGTTTAAATCCATCATTTGCGAGCTTATTTTAAGTTTTTTGCACCATTTATAGTGGTTATAGCTATTTTTTAATTGCAGATCCAAAAGATCTCTTTAGATCTAATTAATTCAGAGCATTTAAATCCACCCCAACTTTATAAATCTTTATTTTTTTGTTATTTTTGTCTTTACAAAGCTTGGGTGAATCATTTTATGCCATCTGGCTTCGCATTGTCAGTCTTTTATTGTTCTCTACATTTTTCAGGAAGCTAGATCCAATAAAATTGCTCCAAATAGCTTCTCTGTTACTTTTTATGTGTTTCTTAATCTCGTTCCAATCTTTAAGTGCCAAGTGGCTTCGCCCTATCATTTTTTTATTGAATTTTTTAAAGTTCTTCTATTGCAAATCTCGATCCAATCATTTTGTGCCATCTAGCTTTGAATTTCTCAGTCTTTTGATCTTTCTGTCATTTACAAAGTATGAACCACTAAGGTTTCTCCACGTACTTCACAATTTCATTCTTTTTCAATTGTGAAACATAAGCCAATAAGGTATTTCCATGTGTTTTCGTGTTGTCAAACTTGGGTTAAGCTTTCCTCTGTCATATGCGAAATTTGGACAAATAAAATTGCTCCAAGTATTTCACATTTCGCATTTTTAGTTTTTTGATTTTCTGCTTCTAACATATGCAAAGGTTAAGCCAATATATTTCTCCACATATCTTTGTATTTCACATTTTTTAGATTTGTGAAATCCAAGCCAATAAAAAATTTCCATATTTCACATTTGTCATTTTTTTTATTTGTGGCAATGGTTTTTCAATAATAATTCACCACCATTTCGCATTTGTCAGTATTTTTTAGACTTGCAAAGAGCGAGCCATTTCAAAGGCTCCACGTATCTTTACTCTTATCTTAGTCATTCTTGTAAGCACTGTGAAGTGCGAACCAATTGCTTTTTCAAACATATTTTTTAATCATTTGTTGAGTCAGTCTTCGTAAGTGTCAGGAGGTAGTCTTTGCTTTGGCTTAACCATTAACATTTTGACACCTTTCTTTAAGATTTCAGACCCGAACGTTTCTTTAAACTTTAATCTATTAGGTGGACTTTAAGTCCACCCAAGGAAATCTATTAAAATGTTGGAAAAAAGCCGCCAAGTGTCTATTCATTACCCGTTAGTTTTTTTAAAAGTGGCATTATTTTTATTGTCTTTAATTTTACATATTATTTGTATTTTTTCAGAGTGCAAAAATGTGATCCAATAAATTAATGACCCGTGTGTACAGTTTTGCAGTTTGTTTTCTCTTTTAATTAGTCTTATGACTTGTTTATCTGTGAAGTGTGAGCTAATTGAAAACTGACACGAGTCGTATCCTGCTTCGTTTGCAGATTTTTCAAAGGTTCTTTGTTCCGTGGGTTTATCAATTTTTCTTTGTACAGCAGATTTTTAAGTTTCTTTGTTCCACGGGTTTATCAAAAAAAAATTATATCGTGGATTTTGAAGTTTCTTTGTATTACAGGTTTCGAAGTTTCATTGTACCATGGGTTTTCTAATTTCTTTGTACCGTGGATTTCAAATTTTCATTGTACCGTGGGTTTTCTAATTTCTTTGTACCGTGGATTTCAAATTTTCATTGTACCGTGGGTTTTCTAATTTTCTTCAATCCATGGCTTTTCAAGTTTGTGTTCTGCGGGATCTCTATGTGTCTTTGTCTTGTGGATTCCAAAATTTGGAAAGCTTAGAGCTTAGCTCTACGACCTTTCACGGATTTTTTATTTCATTTATCTATGAGCATATAACTAAAAATAAGGTCTGTAGCTTGCATTTTGTCTCTGTTGAGCTCTCCTAGTTCATTTTTTAGTTGTATTTGTTGCCAGTGTCATCTGAGCATTAAAAATGGCTAGCTCTGCTAGGTTTTTTTTGGGAAAATCTCATTTGTTAAATGGAATGAATTATAGTATTTTGAGGGTAAGGTTAAAACCTTGTTTTATGGAAAGGAAACTATGGGATCTTGTGACTGGTATTTAAAAATGACCCATAGGAAGACAAGAAACCCCTAAAAATCTTAGCTCCTTCTCTCAGGGATATCAAGAAGCTCTTTCCATCCTTTTGCAAAGCATTAAAGATGAATTTCTTATGCATATAGGTCATATGGACTCACCTACTAATGTCTGAAAGCAATTAGAAACTATGCATGAAGCCAGCAAGTTATTTGAGATAATTAAGTTAGTTTTAGAGCTATTCACAACTCTGGTGAAGGGGGAGGTGAAAATTGTGAACTATTTAGCGAAATTTAATAACATTAAAGTTTAATTGGATGGTTGTAACTATGAACTCTTTCAAGATAAGATTTTGTATTTCATGATTTAGATAAACATTCATAAAAAGTATAGAAATTGTAGTGTATTTTTCTTACTAAAACCCTATACGCGATGGCTCATCACTCAGACATATTTAAGCACTCACCCAAAGCACACAAAGGTACCATGTCCCTCTTTGTTACAATCTTACCACGGAATTAACATGCATGTTCATAATAACCAAATCCCAAGGTTTATAATCCATTTTATCAATCAGATCCATGAACTCAAGTTGGAAACACGCATAATAAAATAAACATATAGATCACATAACAATTAGGATCAGATTCATCATACAATAAACACTGACAGAGACATCAATAATTAATATCCATTCACAACGATCCATTATATCAATCCATTAGAAAATAATATCTTAATACATCATAGTTATCATCACAAATTCATGTTTGCAAAACCAGCAGCATAACTCTATAAAAATCCAGTGTACAATTTCCCTCTAAACCATGCAAACCAATACATATATATAGGGGATGGGGAATTTCCCTTCACGGCCCATGCACTTATCAAAATAGGCTACATGTTAATAATAGCTATGCGCCGCTACAAAATCAACAGGGAAGCATGCAATATTCACCTAATAATAGATCATCTATAGAGAACTCTAGTTCTCATCCTATTATTAGCTCTCATGCTTTAGTTATAACTACCAGTTCCTTTCTCTAAAAATAAAATCTCATTGACTACTCAAACCTCCTTGCGTGTTGCACACTCCAAGTGTATATTTAGCCCCATATACAAAAAATTCACTAAGTCTTCTGCCTTTTTGTCGGTTTCCCACGTGCATCTCCTTCTATGTTCCGCGCACAATCCCTTTTCTCCAGCGCACTCATCTCCCATGATTTTCTTATGTTGATTGTCTGTGTGCTTGTGTATCACTTCATACTCCAATACTTTATTATTTTTAATCGAGGCCCTAAATGAATCAATTGCCTCCCGTTTCTGCTTAACTTCCACAAATATTCTCTCTCGTTCTACCTTGTTTCCTTTGTGCTTGGCCTATAACTCTTCCAGATATTCCTAGTCCTTTGTGATAAGCAGTCCCACTACATGATCCCTTTCTTCACAATTTTCATAGACAACTTATTCCATGTGAGCTACTACCTTTACTGATTCAATTAACTAATTGTATTGTGTAGTGGCAGTTTTAATCTATTCTTTTTCATGTTGCTTCTATTCGCCAATGCATATTTTGTAGATTCCAATGCAAGAGGTGGTTGTTGAGTTGTGATTATATGTGTTAAATCCTCTAGATAATGGGAAGCAGTTTCATACTTGGTTTTACTATGAGGGGCCAGATCTAGGTGCGCCAATAAGATCACATCAGCGATGCATTTTTCCTTTTTATAAGTTGTGTGTGTCTTCCCTTTTTCCTCCCTTAACTCTTGTTTCAACTACACAATAATATTTTCCTTTTCCTTTATCTCTTTGTCCCTCTCTCTTATCTTTATTCTTCTCATCTAGCTCCCTCTGCATAACCCTTATCTGGTTTTTCCTGTCAAAAATTCTACTACCCACTTCTACAAATAATTTATTGAGTGTGTTACACAGTTTTTCATCTATCAACTTTTAGGAATCAACTATCCAATACATCTCTCTAAAGACTGGTGACTCACAGGTATCCAGTAATGACTAGGTGCTCACCTCAAATTTCGTCTCCTCGATATGTAAAAAGTGTTGAGGATAACATCTTCCTTTTGTGTGGTATCACACCCCCCTTATTAAATAATGACCAAAAAAATAGTTGAGCTGAAGGTATTGTGCTCTGATATCTAACGCACATAACCTTTTTGGGATCTTCAATAAACTGCATTATAGGTCCATGTGGGATGTACCTTGGTGTCCTATTATTTCCTCGAGAACCCTTAAGGAAACCTACAATAAGGTTTGATTCTCCACCCATGATCCCTTCATGTCCTTCACCGGTTCCTTCCTCCCAACTACGCGCTGCCTCATGTTCTACTATGTGGTCTATAATCTTTACGACCTCTTTTTCCACTCTTCTCTCTAGCTTAGGGTCAGGAATACACCTAACCTCCTACTTTTTTTCAGTTCCAATTTTTCACCTGAGGGTTAAGTGTCAAATGTTCTAATTTATTCTTCTCTACCTGCCTCCATAGCATTTGTGTCCTCAAAATGCATGTGTTGGTCCTCTACATCTAACTCCTCCACCGTATACACATGTGGACTCACCTTCGCCTCCAGTTCTTCCTCTCTCTCAGCCTCTTCGTCCTTCAGGATCTCCATCTCCTCAGAGCCTAAGTTAGGGAATATTTTTTGTTTCTTTTACACCAGAAACCTTCCTCTTGCAGGATGCCTTCTACAATACATGCTTGTACCTATCTCCTTCCACTTTGATGTCTACCCTACGGGCGCGCTTGAAATAGGAGTTTTATCCTTACTTTCCCCTTTGCTTCGACTGACAGAAGGATTCTCTTTGTGCCCTCATTTCTTTAGTTCAACATTTTTCCATGTTGAGGGATCTTCAGGAATACTTACACCATCCTCTATCAATGCTCCATCAGCAAACTTAGGCCTTAGATAAATATATACTCTTGTTGCAACCACTGAAGCTATTAGTATGTAACTGGTTTCAACAAATGTATGGTTTTTGATACATACTTCTCTTCATAGATGTGATTTTTGGGGTAGAAAAGTGTGTGAAGCATCTCATGGTGCTCCTTATCCACTTCACTTAGATCAAATATTGATTTCCATGCCTCCTTAAACCTATTCATGACACTCTGAAAGCATTACATTGTAAAAGCAAATGGGAGTTTGTACCATGGAATTTTAGTACCATCAATCAATGTAAACCTCCCAATACAAAATTTTTGATAGACTGCAAACTCGGAAACTCCATCTACAACAACAGAAAATCTAATTGGAATTCTCCATTCTTCACTAAATGCATCATGCATATGTTTATACCATTTATCCACATGCACCTTATATGTTAGAGTCATTGAATCACGTGTATACTTGGAAAACCATTTTGCAGATGAGGGATCCTCTACAAGATCTTCCCATATCTTGTCTTTTGGCCCATCGGGCACCCCAATCTCAAAGAACACTATCACAACCAAGATGTTTCCAAACATAATCTTGTCACCATCACGTGCAGCATCAAAGATATCCTCCACTATAGAAAGAAAGCAATATTATATATAGTTCCTTCTGATATTGTCTTACATACATACAACCATCTTTTATTCACTTGTGTCCATCTTTCTTATCCATTCAGCTTTGTGAAAAAATGTGTGGCCATCCTTATGATGAGTTCATCAAGCTTAACAATATCAAACGTGCTCCCACCTTACTTGTACTCAAACTCCACTGCAGTCTTCTTTACCTTGACATCATTAGCTAAGTCATCATCAAATGAGACCCCAGTATTAATCGGGATAGTATACTTCTCAATTAATTGTGTGGTAATGTGCATCCTTCTTCCCATAAAATAGAAATAGTCCTCATGGCCACATGACATTAACCATTGATATAATATCTTGAGCTTCCCAAAGAATGGAATCTACAATAATCCAACCTTCTCCAACAACCTCTTCCCCTTGTCATCATACATCAGCTTATCATCCAAGGTTCTTTCCTCTTCCAGCCAAACAAGTTCTATTGCCATGTCACATGTTTTCAAACTTGTTCTATGGTTATAATCGCTCACAGCCATGCTCCTAACATTAGATGCCCACTCTTTTCCCATAAACACTCCATCTGGGTACTGCATTTCAGAGTACCATTCTTCATGGACATCTAATGTAGGGGTTGGATTTTCTTTTCCCTTACCCCTCTTCTTTGGTGATGTAGTCACTGCTTTCCTTGGTGCCATTTTAGTCATGTCAACTCAAATATTTTACTTGTGCCTTGCTCTTCCTTAGTATTCTAAGTATCTATCTACTCACCTTTGGTGTAACCCTACAATACTTTAGTTCAAACCCTATCTGTCATGCCCTAATCTTTGAAACCCTAGCCAGAGAAGTCTTATTTCCTTCCAAATCCATACCACATCGTCAATCTATAGGATTCCTTCTATTGGAACTCTCTCCTCACACGGTCGTATCCTCCTTCACACTCTGGTTCAAGATTCTTCAACTCGGCACCCTATTTTTCACCAAATTTCTCAATTTTTCCCTAGGTTGCACACAAGCACTCACAAATTCAACGTAAGGTAAGGTAAAAATGAAATTACCCCGACACTTTATTTATATTTTTTTTCAAATTTTACCCACATTTATTTCTTGCCAACTACCACTGTACAACTATATTTAATTCAGATTTTATACTTTTCCCATCTTTTCCATAGTTTCCATTGTGCTTAACGCGTGCAGTCATCACACACTCTAGCTGAAACCTTTTGGCATGTAAAATACACTAACTGTAGACATCCTTTCGTGTGTTCCTTACACCAAAGTATCTCAACCTATACTCCTTATACCAAGTAGCTATACATGTCACTTCCTACTTCGCAATACACTATGCGCTCATTCACCATTTGTGGATTTTCCTTTAGGATTGTCCTTATTATCATCATTCTCCCTGTATTCCAACAACTAACATCAGCACTAACACGTGTGCTCCTATAAAAATTAAACCTTCTCAACTCCCTTTTGTGTGCCTTTGATTATAATCCACCCCACATTAATTGTATGCATGGTCCTTTACACATGAAATCACTTAGATAATAATCAGCTACAAGTGCGCAAGCATGCTTATTAGAACAAAACACTGAAATGAATTGACAAAGCATAACAACGATGAAAGGAAACACATATAAAGAAAATGCATTAAAGGGAAACCTAATCTAACTGGAAATACTCCCTTATTACAAACACCAAGAAGACTTGTTTATAGAAGGGCTTCGACCTACTCCCATTGAAGTAATTGGACAAAAAAACTCCATCGAGCACATGTAACTAGAAAGTTCCTGATTCCGATATCTTTTTTATGACAAAGGGTCCCAACCAATGAACTTTCATCTTTCCAGGGTGGTACACAAACTTAGAGTCATATAGAAGAACCATTTTACCAACCTCAAACTCCTTATTTTGGATATGTCTATCATGTCATGCATTATGTCTTTCTTTTTGTCTTCTAACTCCACCAAGCAATAACGCGACATTCATCCAACTACATCAATTTTTTTATGCACTCCTCAACAACTTTTCCATCAGCCAATCCTCCTATGTGTGTAATACATGAGGATGGCATCAAGAATTCTATAGGCAATACAACCTCCACGCCAAACACCAACTGAAAAGATGTGGCCTTATTTAAGCATTTGTAAGTTGTCATGTATGCCTAAAGTACGGAAGATACTTTATCATCCCAGTATTTCCTTCAACCATAAAAAATATTTTTCAATGTATGTCCCATAATCTTGTTGAAATCCTTAGTAATACCATTGGACTGTGGGTGATAGGGTGTTGTCTTGTGATGCACCTCCATAAACTCAACTAATAATATCCTAATAATCTCATTCAAAAAGTGTGTGCCCCTATCACTTGTCAAGCTCAACGGACATACATACTTGTTGATAATATTTTCCCATAAAAATAACGTTGTTATAGTTGTCATGTAATCCTTTGTAGGTGTTGCTTTTTCCCACCTTGTAATATAGTCTATACAAGTTATAATGTAGCACACACCAGTCCTACACCCGGGTGGGGAAATAGGACCCACAAAATCAACAAGGGTGAAATAGGTAGAATAACATGATTTTAGAGTGTGTGAATTGTGGGAAGGGTACAACCCTAAAAATGACTTGAAACCCTAGGTGATCTACTTGAAACCTAGCAAAAAAAGAAATTTGAGTTGGGAGAAAAATAAAAAGAGATGGGTCTTGAAATTTACCCTAAAGTAGGAGAAATAAAATAGGTAATCAAAACAAATTTTAATTTGTAGGGGGTTTTACTTTTGGAAAAAAGAGGTTAAGCTGAAAACGAGAAAGGATAGTGAAGATACTAAAAGAGACCATAGTCTTGTGAAGGCTTGAGAGAGAAGATAAAGAAGAAATAATATTTCTCCAAGGTGAAATAGACTTGGGAGATGAGAAGAAGAAAAATTTGATGCCAAAACTCCATGTATAAATCCTTGGTGAGGTGCTTAGGAAAGGTAAGTGGCAGTAATTCCTTGAGAGATGAGAAAATGACAAAGAAGAGAGAGAAAGAATTCAATAGATTAGGTGTGCAAAAGAACCTAAGTGAAACTTGCAACAAGGTGAAAATGACTTGTTGGAGAGGTATAATATGTAAAAAAAGGTAGTAGAGGTGATGAAGGAACTAATCAAGTTAATGAGTCACAAGAAGAAAGAGAAAGATGAAAAATAGAGGAAGAGGAAAGAAGGATGAAGAAGTTAGCAAGAGATAAAGAGTTATGGATACAAGAAGAGATACAAGAGCTGAAAAGAGATGCAGAACAGCTGGTAGAAATGATGGAAAGCATAAGAGAAGTAGAGAAACAAGTTGTAAAAGTGGTTAATAAGAAATATAAGTGGCCTATAGAGCTACTTGTGAGGAAGAAACAAAGATAGTAGCTGAGAAAGATGATAGGGAAGGAAGAAAGGAAGTTAAAACAACTAAAGAAGAGGATGAGAAAGCCAGAAGAAGAAGTTGACAAAGAAATGGTGCATGAAGAAACTCAGAATTTGGTTGAAGAAGGTGTGATTACAAGCTTCTTAGCTTGTCTTAAGGAAGAGAAAAATGTCGATGAAGAGGATCAGAATAGTGAATATTAGCAATGGCTCAGTGGTGGAGATACTCATGAGGCTATATGGCCTCTAAAATTTTATTCTAATATTTTCTTTGTATTTGTGAATACAGCTCTTAGAGATGAAGAGGTAGAAATGAAGAAAATTACCAAGAAAAAAGCTGAAGAAACTGAAAATGTAAGAAAAAGTGAAGGTGTTGAATACTTAACAGTTGATGAAGAACTCATATGGAAAGCAATCATGATGGAAATAGAGGAATCAGGTATGTTTGAAGATGAACAGGAATATCAAAGAGCAGAAAGATATCTAAAGGAGATTTTGCAAGATGAAGAATGAAGACCAAGATGAAGAATTATATTTGAACGATTATCTAAGAATGTAAGAAGAAAACAAGAAGAAAAGTTAAGAAAAATATGGATAAAATGAAGACAAATCAAGCAAGAAAAGAGTGAAGAAGAAAAAGAAAAGAAAGATAAGACTAAAGATGGAAAGAAATCAGCAAATAAGCAAGAAAATCATATCAAGAAGACAATGAAATTGGAAATCAAGGAAGAAGAAAAATAAAATTGAGCTCAAATTTCTACCCCTTGGGAGTATGATGCAGGAGAATCATGTAAATAGTACAAATTTTCAGTTTTCCTTAAGTGTTAAGGTGGTCTATGGTCTATTTGGGTTGTTCATGATGTGTATTAGTCCATTTGGACTCCTTAGGCAAAATAAGGAGTTTTCCCTCCAATTTTTAAATTTGAATATTTGAAGTTAGTCATAGGTTGTGTTAGCACTAGGTGTTAGTAAAAATGTAATAAAGGATGTGAAACCTCTTCTCCACATTTTTCATGACTCTCTCTTCTTTCCTAGGCCTTAACTCATCATGGATTAGCTTAATCAAGGTTGGGTTAGTGTGATGAAGCCCTAATGACCTCATTCTTCTCTTCTTTTCGTATGAGAATTCTTAATGCATTCAAGTAAGTGAGAAGGAGAGAAGGGAGAAAAGTTGGTTTTGAGGGTGAAAACTTTGTACTAAATCCTTATGGCTCATGAATCTGTGTGTAATCCTAGTCATTAATCAAATGAAGAGATTCATGTATAGAAAATTGTGTTAAGGGCTTCAATGAGAAATTGTGTGTGGAATAATTATGAAATGATTATTAAATGTCATTAAAAATGTTTTTGATTGATTCTTCATATGCAAAAGATTTTTGCAGACCTTGAGGAGTGATAATAAGTTTACAAAATGGTGCAAAACTCATGAAAGATGGTCATATTGAAGGAAGAACAAACTGTGTATGAAGGTATCAAAATTATCTTGCAATTTTTTAGACTTTTTTATGAGTTATTAATAAAAATTTTAAGGATATATAGGGGTTTTGAAGACTATGAGATGGTGAGAGAAGCTTCATAAATGTTAGCATTTGAGATACTTGTGTGAATGTCAAAGAAACTTTTCTGAATGCAAGAACTCGACATCCAAATTTTAGGCTCTCTATGATGTGGATCTAATTTGGACACGCATTGTGGATACTTGGTTATGTGGTGTTCTGAATAGCTATATTTTAGAGTACTCAATTTCCACTTACTCTTGTCTGGAGGTAGCTGAGTTTCAATTTTTATGTTATCCCAGGGGATCATATCTACACAGAATTCCACTGGCGATCAAGATCTTGATGGTAACCTTGAATTTGGAAGAGAAGCTGATGGCTAGCTAAACCCCACCATGTGTGGGGGAAGGAGCAGGTGTGGTGAAAGATGAATGGACCTAGCGGAAAAGAAAGGAAAAGAGAAGGTGGCTTAAGTTAAATGAGGTGTGCAAGAGGGATTTAGAGAAGCAGTGCGAGGTTGCAAAATGGATGGCATTGTGGAGAGAGATGGCTCGTGAAGGATTTGGAGCTCATGCAGAGGATGTGGAGCCAGAGCATCTAGAACTCCCCCATTTGGGCAAGCATGACAGGGAACCCTCATCAGCCTCTTATGAGAACGCACCAGTAGAGACAACATGTGCCATGGGCACACATCTAAACCTACCTGGCGACCTACCCTTTGCGCTTGGTTTTCCAGTTTCTAGTACACCCAATAGTCAACAACCTAGTTTGGACAATAGAGTAGTAAGAGGTAAATTTGACTTATCAACAGGTTCAAGAGTTAAAAAAATAGCAAGTACATCTATGGTCAGGAAGACATCTTCCTTGTTATTCAGAGGTTTGGTTGGAGGTATCTTTTTAGGCACGTTATCAGCATAGAACACAAGCGTGTAAAAACTTTGGAATCACATATGGCATTAGTGTAACTCCACAGACTATGGGAGTTCATTTTAGCACCACTATTGGGACACAAGGCAGTGCGTCCTCTAGTTCAATTCTTGTTACAGGTGTAGGATCAGGAGGAACGGGTTGCTCAGGCTCTAGCAGATATGGTGGATCTGGAGGCAGAGGTAACACAAAAGGTTCTAGATCTGGTGGGCATGGTCCTCAACAGCCCCAGAATATTTACATGGAGATGTCACTTCATCTCCTAGAGTATAGGGGAATAGAAGATGTTGTTGAGCATGTCTATATGTGTGAGATATTGTGGCACGCGAAAGGAATTACAGCTTCAAAGCACAAGGCCAATCAGTTTGCAACTATGTTACAGGGATGCGTGCACAGCTAGTATAGGAAGTTTGACCCTGATCAGACTTGTGTGGATTATATGGCGTTACGAGATGCTTTCATTAAATAATTTTATATCCCTGAGTTTGAGCAGAAAAGTATAAGCGCGCTCAAGGATATCAAGCAGGGCACTACTGAGAGTGTCTGGGAATATGATGCTCATTTCAAAACACTTATGTCTAAACTTTCTTATGATATCCATGCAAGTCAGCATGCACAGTGGTTCATCGAAGGCCTAATCACACCTTTTTTGAGGGAACTCTCACATAACACTTATACAGATCCATGTGAGGCACTTGAATCAGCTTTTCACGTTGAGGCAGACGGGAGCATAGACACTGGAGTGATCCCATTCTTGGAAGCTCATATTGTAACAATGGAAAAATAGTTGGAGAAAATATTAGCCAATATAGCACATGAGACAGGCATTGGAATTCGGTGCACATATTGTGAAGTAGAGGGGCATACTAAGGATAGTTGTCCTCACAGATCAGTGTGCTCCTTGTTGCTGGATTGTGAGATATGTCATGTAGACCATGATGCAAGCCGCTACCCATTATTGCAATGCATGATAAGATAGAATGTTTCTTGCTACTGTAATATTTTCGGTACATAACTCACAATACTGAAGATTGCAAGTTGATTGATCAGATCCATAATGCTATTGATATTCGTGTATGATAGACTGGAGTTGCGAATACCTCTAAGGATAAAAGTGAGCAACATGATCATGATCACACTCAAGGGCGTTATGATCATAATGAAGGGTGCTTTGAGGGAGGCCGTGGTAGAGGTTGAGGATACCATGGTGGATTCAGAGACCGAGGTCATGGCGGTGGACGAGGTGAGTTCCCTCGTGGAACATGTTATACGTGTGGATCTCCTGACCATTACAGGTGTGAGTGTCCTCAGAACGTTACTTGTTCTTTTTGTAGAAAGAATCATAACTATGAAGAGTGCCTAGATTTATATGAACATCTGAGCAAGAAGCAAAAATAGGAGAACAAGGGTGCAGGGATGGTTAGAATACAACGTACCATGGAAAACCAATGGATGCCAAAGTTAGCACCAGATCCTGAGGTGGTACCTGTGAAGATTACTACATGCGTTGAGGATGCATGTGCCAGAGAAATGTTGCAATAGAAGCCTACCATTACTAAGGAGGAGGTTTTACATGAAAAATATCCAGACCCTACACATCAGAAGGAGGTTTATCAAGAAACCATGGAGGTACTCAGAAATATTCAGGGTGAAATACAGTGTTTAAAGGAACAGTTGCAGAAGTTGGAATAGAAGAAGGCAGCTAAGACTTTCCATTCGAATGTTGATGATCTGAAGGAAGTATGAAAGATGTTGCATCAGGAGAAAATTATTCTGTTACTAGGGATTTGATTAAAAGGAAACACTCTGCACGCTGGTATTGAGAATGGATTCTACATGTTAATCTCCCTCCTCATAGTTTGGATTATGACAAGGAGATCACTCTGAATGTTGTTGTGGATGGATGGATTTTGAGTAATATTTTGATTGACATAGGCATGGAAGTGAATGTGCTTACTTTAGATGCATGGGTTCAGATGGGTAGACCTCCATTATAGCCATCTTCCAATGTATTGTATATGGAAAATCAAACTAAGGCCATGCCAATTGGAGTCTTGAAAGATGCATCCATTACTATACAGGGGGCCAAGTTCACTAGGGAATTTGAGGTCTTAGCACTTGCAGAAGTGGACAGCTTCCTAACTTTACTTGGGTTCCCTTGGTGTTATGAAAATAAAGTTTATCTATGGTTCAATAAGGGATATATCAGTTTTGAGAACAAGGAAGAATGAGTTATTATCCCTTTGACAGATAGGAAATTTGCACCTTATGTTGAGCCCTTAAGTAAAGAAGACCTGAATAGAATTTATGTGCACACAATTCAAGATCTAGAAGCACTTGAGCCATCTAAGGAAGGAATTCTCCAGTGGGATGATGCACATTCCATCAGTGATACTACAAGTATTTCTTGTGATAATTGGGCACATGGCACCTATGAGATGGTTGGGCATGAGGTAAAAAGCACAACTACATGCTTAAGCAGGCCCCGTTGTGTTAGGTGGTTAGGTAATAACCATGTACCCTGGTACACTAGTGAAGGAAACCTTGAGGTATTACTACGATCCATGGAATTACATTGGAAGTATCAAGTGAACTGAAGGAACATGTTAGTTTATACCCTGCGTGGGATAGCAGCGCACTGGTGGATGGTTCATAGGGATAATCTCATAGAATGGAGAGAGGTGAGAATTTCCCTATCAGCAAGGTTTCTTAGAAGTAATGCACCTACTCAAATATATGAATATCATGGTAATAATCTTGTTCATCACCACGTTCAGCAGTGTGAGAGACTCTAGACAGAGGGGTAGGAAGCTTTACCACCTTCGTTGTGGGTGCACAAACTTTATTTCACCTTGTGAGGATGTGCGCACATGGTATGTTTATGTGGAGTTGAATAGAGAGACTGGAAATTGGCAAGATTTGACTGTCAATATGATCCATACTTTTTACTACTTCTCCACTAAACCCCTGGTGAAAGAGGCATTATAGGTTATGAAGCACTTGCCTATGGGAGATAGTGCAAAAGCTGAAGAAATCATTCAGGATTTATTTGGTGAGTCAGACCTAGAAGTGTGCTTCGATAAAGTAGATGAGATAGATGCAAAACTGCTTGAGTGTGCTTTCCTAAAGAAAGAGAAAGGAAAGATGGTCTACATGGTGGATGATGAAGAAGTGGAAAATTTGGACATAGATCATTCAAGAGGGTATGCGAGGTCTTAGACAATGCAGATGAGAAGGCATGCACCTACCATGAACCTATGAAGATGAAGAAAGTGAACATTGGAATGGATGTTGAACCTAAGGAGGCCATAATTGGAGATTACTGGTCTGACTCTGAAGTGGCTAAGATAATTGAGTTGCTCCGTAATTTCCAGGACTTGTTTCCTAGGGGCTACCATGAGTTGAAAGGAGTGCATGAATCTTTGGGCGAGATGAAAATTAAGTTAAAGGAAGGTGCACACCCAGTTAGGAAGAGACCTTACAGGATGAACCCTAACTTGTGCATAAAATTTAAAGAAGAAATTGACAAGATGTTGAACTCTGGCATCATTGAAGCCCATAGAGGAATCAGAGTGGGTTAGCCCCATGGTAATCAACATAAAGAAAGATGGAAGAATCAGGATTTGTGTGGACTACAAGGAGCTGAATGTTGCATGTGTGATTGATCCTTTCCCTACACCATTCACTAAAGAAATATTGGAAGGCGTTGCAGGGCGCGAAATTTATTCTTTTACAGATGGATTTTCTGGGTATCATCAAGTAAGGATTGTTAAAGAAGATCAAGAGAAGACAACTTTCACCACTGAATGGGGAAGTTTTTCATACACGGTGATGCCCTTTGGATTGAAGAACACGCTGTAGTATTTTTGTGCATTTTTGTTCAAGCATTCCAAAATTTGGTTCACAAATTATTGTAGGTTTACTTGGATAATTAGACCATGTATGGGCTTGTCAAGGATCATTGTGACAATTTGAGGTTAATGTTTTGAGAGGTGCAGAAGTTAAGTATCTCTTTAAATATCAATAATTTTGTATTTGGTATGCCTTTTAGAACTCTGCTAGGGCATATCATATGCAAGTAGGGTTTGTTAGTAGATCTAGCTAAGGTTGCATTCATCTTAGGCTTGGAGGAGCCTACTAGTCAGAGTGAGGTGCACAGATTATTGGGCCACACAAGGTATTACAAAAATTTTATCAAAGGATATGCAAATATTGTCGCACCCTTGGAGGAGTTATTAAATGGTAAATACAAGTTCTATTAGGGAGAACCGCATCAGTGCGCATTCGAAGAGCTGAAGGAAAGGCTTACTACAGCGCCTATTCTACATTTTCCTTCATGGAATATACCTTTTCATGTACATGTGGATGCCTTTGGCATGGCCATTGGTGCAGTTCTAGCTCATCCTGGAGAAGGTATTGTAGATCATCCTATTTTCTTTGCTAGCAGAAAGTTGACTCCTGTAGAACAAAATTATACAACTACGGAGTGCGAGGCTTTGTCAATGATCTACGCGTTGCATAAGTTCTGACAGTACTTGCTAGCAACACCTTTTGTTTTCTATACAGATCACATGGCATTGAGATACTTGGTGAACAAGCCCATCTTACAGGGGTGCATATGTCGATGGGTTCTCTTATTCCAGGAGTTTGACTTTACAGTGGTGGTAAAGCCAGGTAAAAGCAATTCTGGTCCAGATCATTTGTCAAGGATTCAATCAGGAGAGGACGCGTAGAGTATTGAAGATACAATGTCAGATGCACAGTTATACAGGTTAAACCACATGCCCTCAGAATTAGAGGATATTGTTGTCTTTTTATGCACAGGTATTCCGCCCAAAGGAATGAAGGCCTTGGAAAAGAAACAACTTACAATTAGTGTCACACCTTTCATGTTGATCAGTGGTGACTTATACAAACTAGGTTGAGATGAAGTCTTGTGTCGGTGTGTACTAGAGCATGAGCGTACAATAATTATGGAGGAGGCTCATGGTGGTATTGCAGGTGGACACTACGTAGGGGACACCACCATGCGTAAGATCCTACTAGTTGGTTTATGGTGGGAGACCTTGTACAAGGATTGTAAAGAATATTGTAAGGTGTGTGATCACTGTCAGCGCCTTGGAAAACCTGGGCAGAGAGATGAAATGCCTTTGAGGCCTATTACTAGTGCAGAACCTTTTGAGAAATGGGAAATTGACTTTGTGGGTCCTATTTCCCCAGCCACGTGCACAAAACTAGATCATGCTACATCATCACTTGTACAGATTATCTTACAAGGTGGGAAGAAGTGGCACCTACAAAGGATTGTACAATGGCTACAACAACAAGGTTCTTATGGGAAAATATTCTTACCAGGTATGGATGTCCTTTAAGTTTGACAAGTGATAGAGGCACTCATTTCCTTAATGAGACCATCAGGATATTATTGGATGAATTTATGGTTACACACCATAAGACAACACCCTATCACCCCCAAAAAAATGGGACTGCTGAGGCTTTCAATAAGATATTGAGCCAAACGTTGACAAAAAATTTGTGATGTTGGAAGGAAGGACTGGGATGATAAAGTTTCTGTTGTGCTTTGGGCATATAGAACAACCTACAAATGGTTGAATAAGGAAACACCCTTTCAGTTGGTGTTTGGCGCAGAGGTAGTTCTTCCCATGGAATTCATGTTACCTTCTTTGTGTATTGCACGCAGGAGGTCTAGCTGATGAGAAAGCATTGGAAGAAAGAATTGACAAGTTGATACAACTGGATGAGAGGCGTGCCAAAGCACGATGGAGTCAGAAGAAAGAAAAATATAGGAAAAAGGCATGTCACGACAGGCACATCAGGGACAAGAAACTTGAGGTTGGGCAGATGGTGCTTCTTTATGATTCAAAGTTTTTGTGCCACCCAGGAAAGCTTAAGGTGCATTGGTTGGGACCGTATGTTATCACTCATATACTTGACTCAGGCACTTGCCAGCTAGAGGCAGCTTGATGGAACTCAGTTTCCCAGTTACTTTAAGAGGAGTAGGCTGAAGCCCTACTATAAATAATCCTTCTTGGTGTTTGTAATAAGCAGTATTTCCATTTAGATTAGATTTCCCTTAATGTATTTTTCCTTCAGATGTGTTTCCTTCTTTGTTGTTATGCTTTGTCAATTTCATTCTTTGTTTTGTGTAATAAGTGCACTTGCGCGCCGGAAGCTGATTGCAATCTAAAGTGTTTTCATGCACAGAGGACTGCACATACCCTTAGTGTGGGGTGGTTGTCATCCAAAGTTGGGTATGCATAAGGAAATATTTGTGCAGATGGTATGGAAAGGTGATGCTAGAAAGAAAATTTCTCCTAATGAAGACCATAGGTGAGAAAAAAAATGAACGCACAGTGTAACATGAGGTAAGTTGCAGCCTGTGGAAACTACTTAGAGGAAGGCACAGTGGAAAAGTACTTCGCCACATGGGAGCGCACAAAAGGAGGTCTGTAGCCAAGAGGTAGAAATACGTGCTAGAAGGTTATGACTGTGGCACGTAGATGTATTATGGAAAAGTTGGTAAATGGTGAGTTAATGTGAGGATCAGTGGTAGGTGGAGGAGCAATAAATGTGATTAAATGTGATAAATTTTTTGAAATCTATATAAGGATGGGATGCATGTTCAATTTTACCTTTGCGATTATGAGTATTTGAGCGAGCTATTTGAAAACAAGCCAAGCGAGATGCATTGAAGTGCAGAGATCTGAGAAACCAGGTGAGGATAACAAAAGTGTGCACGAAATTGGCTTGTGTTCCCATTAGAGAAGGGTTTGAGTGAAGTAAAGGCATGCATGAGAAAGGAGAAATAGAGCACCAGGGTTAGAGAAGAAGCTAGGGCATGCGTTTTCAAGCTAGGGCATGGGATTTTGGATCACATAGCTTGACAGAAGTAAAAAGGTGCACCCTTTTCTTACTATGGCACCAAGGAGAGCACCTAGAGTAGGGAAAAAGGGGAAGAAGAAGGTAGAGACCAAAGTTGAGATAGAGGATACCCCCGAAAGAAAATTTTCTGAGATGCAGTATCTAGAAGAAGTAATCATGGGATGGGATTGGGATTCTCATATCCGTCGGAGAAAAGTGAGTGACTATAATCATCGCACAACATATAACAAGGAGGAGTTAGACGTGTTGCTGAACAGGAAGACCAATAAACGAACAGTTGATGATATGCCTGTCTACGACGATGTTGGAGAGAAGTTGTTGAAGAAGGTAGGGGTCTACCAGTTGTATGAACTTCCTTATTTTGGAAAACCTGAAAAACTCTACCAATGGCTCATGAGCAGAGTCCATGAGGACTTCTTTTATTTTTTTGGGTGGTGGATGAGGATCACAACACCCTTAATTGCTAGCCTGACAGGATTAAAGGGTACAGGTATAAAAATTAGTAGTGATTTAACTGACAAGGAAGCTATTTTGGCCACCAAACAGGAGTTGGGTTATTCAAAGGGTCCGTGTGGCATGGACATCTACAAAATGAGGAAGTATCTTGTTGTGCAAGTGGCCGCGCACCTACTTACAAAACTAAATGACCAGGAGAGATGGTCACAAGTGAACACCATGTGGCTCCACATCGCTAAGAGGATGTTGCAAGGAGAGATATATAATCTGGAAGGATACATAGCTGATACAATAATTGAGGAGGCGTGCAAAGGTGAGAAAATAATATTTGGTGCTATTTTATTATCTCTTGTATTTATGGAAATTGGAGTGCCCGATGGGCCAAAGAATAAGATTTGGGAATATCCTGCAGAAAATAAGTCTCTCGCAGAAAGGTTTGAGAAATATTTATGTGAAGGATCTATGAGTGGTTTGTTCAAGCAAAGGGCAAAGATGTAGTACAACTGACTTCACGCAGCATTCGAAGAGCAATGGAGGATTCCTAAGGAACTACCCTTAGAGTTAGGCAAGTCGGTACAGTTTGTAGTGTATCAACACTTTTACATCGTGTGATTTGTAATGAAGGTTGTGACATGGAGTCCCTGTGTAAACTACCCTACACATTCACAGCACAGTTCTTCCAAGCCATAGTTCATAGGTTTTCACATGTGCACCGTTGATATACAATGCAGATAAGGTAGATTGTGACTACCATACCCTGAGAAAGACCTACGCTTACTCGGGTAGGTCTGCTTACATTGAAAGGTTCATCTCAGATGATATAACCATGAGGCCAGTAAGCTTGGCCATTGGCGATAGTGGGGCCATGCTAATTTACATTCAGCTTAAGCCTAGGCTGGAAAATGGAAAGTATGTGGAGAACGAATTCATGCTACCAGGCCCGCCTAAGGGGAAGCATACAATTGGAAATTTGGTAGCTGAGAAGCCTACCTCGGCCCTAGAAGAAGAAGAGGAAGAAGACCTACATGAGGATAGTGGTGGTTTAGTGCGCAGGGGTACAAGACAGCCCACAGACAAAAAGGAAAGTGAGCACGAGGTTACTCCTCCACAGCAGCAAGAAGAGGAGGAAGTATTGGAAACACATGCACTAGACTTGGACTCAGACCCAGTCAATGAGGAGCACCAATTCAAAAGGGTGTTCAGAAGAACTAGAACTTATGGTGCATGACCATCACAGCCTTTGCAAAGGTCACCTTGGATCTCCCCTCAGAAGGAAGCACATGAGAAGAAGAGCAGAAGGAAGTTGAAGCTCAAGGATGACAAGGAGGATGAGTCTGGGGAGAGCGCACTAGGAACCCTAGTGCAACCTAAGGATACAGAGGAGCCTCACGATGAGGAGATGAAGAATGAAGAGGAGGGGTTAAAGGAAATAAAAGCAGAAATGGGTGAGCCATCTAGCACACCCCACACCACTCAGGAAGGTGAAGGACCAACTCCAGACTCTGGCGCCCGGGTTCCTAAGGGATAAAAATTAAAGGAGGGGAAGGCGAGTGAAGAATACATGGCTCCTGCTATGGGGTATGTAGACGACCCAAGAAAAATTATACGCGCCTGATTTCATAGCACCGTAGAGCTAAAGGAACTATATGGATAGGAGTTGATGGATCCATAGATTGCCACTGTGCATACTAGAAAGCAATTGTCCTGGTCCATGCAAACACATATGGATGAACCATATTTTGATTTATGCAAGGAATCATGTGTCTCGTGCAGAGTGAAGAAGGCACTGTAAAATAGGCACATGACTGTCAAACCTCCTGTAATGTCTGATGAACAAGTGAGCAATGCCTTGGTCAAGGTATCTATTGAGGTTGCGAGGAGGAATGTGGATAAAGCAACAACAATTAGAGCACTATTGGAAGACAATAAGGATAAGATTACACAAATAAAGCACCTAAAAGCATAGAAGGAAAAGGAAGAAGCAAAGAATGAGGCTTTTGTTAGCATGGTTGAGGAACTTGGTGACCATATTCTTAAGGTAAGGCCTCATTTAGAATCTCAGGTTCCTCAGAAGTTTCCCTCTGCAATGCATTATTTGTGCACACTGGTAAACTTGGTTTTAGATGAAGGGCCCATTTGAATGACCGCACCAAAAGATCCTACAGAAGAAGAAGCAAGAGCAAAGGCCAATATTGCCAGAAAAGTTTCAAGTTATGAGGCTTTGCTCCAAACCTTGAAAGATGAGCTGAAGAAAGCAGATCAAGCTCTGAACATGTGTGCGGCGTCGGACATGATAATAAGGATCATAACTATAGCAGAAGATAATGAAGTTCTAAAGGCAATGAAGGATGAGACACTTGGATGTGCAGAAAGGTTAGATCTGGTGAAACAAAATCATGAGGCCCTCACAGCAGCCCAAGATCCACACAAGGATTGGATCAATGAGATTGGGAAACTTATAGCATAGAAAATGGATTTCATGGAAGGAATGGTGTCAAGTATGACCAATATTTTCCAAGTGCTACAGAATGAAAAAGAGAAGATAACTCAGGATGAATTAGATGTCATAGTGAAAAACATTTCGAAGAAAACATAGGATGCGCTGAATGACTGGAAAACGTTGGAAGTTGAGCTTAAGGGTGAATATCCAGAATCGATCCTACCTATAGAAGAGGGAACTGCAGAGTAAAACTTCATTCTTTCATTTCTTTATTCTTTGTTGTCTAAGAAATAAGAGGGGATTACCCATTTTCAGGATGGCAATGTACTTTAGTGTGGGGTAATGTTTAGCAGATGGAATATTGCTCTAAAGTGAAGACACATAAAGGATGTGCGCGTGGGAGCAAGGTGCATTTGAATGCACGGAGGAATAGCAAAACAAGCGCGTGCCAGAACACTTTGAATTCAAAACTTAGTCATTTTTTGGGTCCAGGCTATTTCTAGAGTTAGCATGTTGGGCACACAAAGACATGAAGACTTGTGGTCCACACAATGGTATTTTGGGAACAAGCATCAGCTAAGCGCCATGCATAGTTTAGGCTAATAATAGGATTTCTACTCAGAGTTAACTATAGGAAGTCTATTGTTAGAACAATTGCATGGTTTTGCATCTTTTTGAAAAGGAGCATGGCTATTATTTAGCATGTGGCCTATTTTGAGAAAGTGCATGGGTGGTGAAGGGAAAGTCCCCACCCCTATATATATGTATTGATTTGCATGGTTAAGGTGGTGTCAATTATTGTAGAGTTATGTTGTTGGTTTTGTCACGTGCATGACTCTTGGAGATACCTTTATAATGTATGAAGCTTCTTTGTTTTACAGTATTTAATACAATGGATCATATTAAGTGGATAATGGTTTTGAACATGATTGAAACTAGTTCTTGTATGGTAAATCTTGTTATAGTCATTGTTTAGTTCATCTTATATAAATTCTAAGATCTAGATTTGGTTTATGCATTGTGGATTGTTTACTATTGGTTATGAAATTGAATATACATATGCACTATCATGCTAACATTTTGTACAAGCAACTCTAAAGAGGGATCTGGTGCCTTTGTGCGCTTTGGGTGAGCACTCAACTCAGGTTGAGTGATGTGCCAGCACGCCTGGGTCATTTACATTGAATTATGGGCTGCATCAATTAGTCAACATTGTCATTGGAGTTGTGGATGTGTAGGCCCCTGAGAAAAATCCTTTGTGAGAAAGTGATCTTCAACCCAAGCTTCTCCCCTTGGCTCGTTCATTAGCATTTCTACTGCAAAAAAAAAAATCCAAGAACTCAACCATTGAAAAGTAGTGGTCCTTAATTTTGACCTTCACATGATAAACCACAAAATTGTCTCCACCCTTTTCCACGTTGCTCCACTTACCACCCATGGTTTTTCACATGAAATTATGACAAGGATATCCCAATAAATGTTGACAACTCTTAGGTTCAACCTTGTGGAGAAGGTTTTTCATTTTTAGCATCTTATTCGTAATCTTTTTCCAACAAAGAAGTGACTTGACACATCTCTTTTAGGTTAATTCTTCTCAATATACAAAATTTATAGGAAATTTTGATGCGAGCCTTGGAATATATGTCAAAATTTATTCTTAATAAACCATGTTTTCCATTTGTGTTTATTGCTTTTGTAAGATAGATTTGATATCAATCAAATGTAGAGCTTTTCAAGTTGGTGGTAATTGAAACAAATTTAATATTCAACAAACATTGCATTAAGTATAAAATGTCATGATGGTACAAAAAGTGGCATGTGGTTCATATGTGGCTTGTCAGAAGAAATAAGATGGTTTCCTACATTCCCTCTGCTAGATTCCCTAACCAAGAAATTCTCCTCTGTTGATCCCCTTCATTGTCACAACTCTTCCTCCCTCCAACATAGTCTCATGGATTATGAAGATGAATTTCCACCAATTTTTTCAAGGGAACCCAAAATCTTCTCCATACATTCATGTGTGTTACCTTCGATGTATCCATTGCACCCTTATGGTGCAATCGTTGGTATAGAGTATGTTTTCATTTGGTGTTTTTTTTTTCTAAGATATACATTGATGTCATGTTATACTAAAATGTTTAGTGATTCAATATTGTATGTCACATCATAATTATTGACATAGGGTGATGTGGCTTGTTTGGTGATATTAAATAGCTTAGTAATTGAATGTAATGTTTTACATGACATCACAGTGATTTATATAAACTAGTACAAATATCTTAAATATATATTTTTGAAAAACGTAGATAGAGAACAATTTCAAGGCTTTTATTTTAAATTTTACACATATCACATTGATTAATAATTCAACTACATTATGTCCATATTTCCCATGGATTGATAAAAAAAATTCAAAGAAAAAAACATCTCAAACTCTACAATATGACCAAGATACTCATATTTTTTATTGACTTTTCAAAGTTTAAAAATAAAAATAAAAAATGAGAATCAAGTAGCCCTAAAATTTAAGGTCAAAATTACCTTTTGATGGTCAAACAGATATCAACTTTAATATAGAAAATTAAACCTTACTCAGGCACACCATCACATTCCACCCCTTGCTACCATTGTAGAACGCTTATCCATAAAATGAAGATGTTATTTATTTCTATATATATTAAATTGTTTAGTTATTCAATATTGTATGGCACCTCATAAGTGGTATAGATATCTTAAATACATCTATCTGAAATACGCCGAGAGATATCAATCTTGAGGCATTTATCTAATTATGCTACTGTAGTATTGGTATACTAAAATAATTATTAAAAAATGAATATGATATGATAAATATATTATAACACATGTATTTATATGAAATACACCAATACATATCAATTTAAAGGTTCTTAGCTTAGATTTTTCACATACCACATTCATCAATAACTTCATTAAATTCTCTATTATTTCCAATTGATTTTAAGCAAATGGAATCAATTTAGTTGTGTCATTGTGTCGTTCTTGAAAAGATCTATTCAAAAAAAGGGGCCCAAAGATTACTATATGGCCAAGATATTACTATGTTTTATTGAATTCTCCAAGAAAAAAGGGGGGAAAAGACATCTAAATGAGAATCTAATGGAAGTCAAACTTATGGATGAATTTTTGTGTGACGATCAAATTTAATGTCAAAAAATAGAAGTGAACTCACTCCATTATAGCCTTAGATGCCATTGTAGGAGCGCCTCTAGACGTAATTATCAATATAGGTTAAAATGTCATTTAATGTGGTGAAAATAAAAAATTAAGTATAAGTTTATATGAAGTGTTATTTGGTGTGTGTGTGTGTGTGTGTGTGTGTGTGTGTGTGTGTGTGTGTGTGTGTGTGTGTGTGTGTGTGTGTGTGTGTGTGTGTGTGTGTGTGTGTGTGTGTGTTGATATGTCTCATTGTTGTAATAGTTCAATTTTGTATGTCGCATCATAATAGTAATAGAGGTTGAGGTGTCATTTGATTGATTCTCTTAATAAAAAATATGAGTTGATGTCATGTTATGATAAAAAAAATTAAAAGAATTATGTTCCTAGTCACAAAATAATAAATTGTTTAGAAATTTTATGTTGTAAACCACATCATAATTATTACTATATGTTGAAGTGTCTTTTGATATTATATTTTTTATCTTCCCAAAATAGGGTCGTTACCTGTCTATTATAATATTAGTCATATTACAAAATCTTGACCAAGTCAAATAAATATTGCAGCCTTTCAGTTAAAAGAATGTTCTAGCTACATGAAAACAAAATATTTACAATACCATGCCCAAAGAAGCCAACCAAGAACTATTTGAGACCAACATCAACCTTCCTCCACCTTACTAGTGTCTAAAACCATAATGGTAAGGTTGTGTTCGTGTTCATTATCCTCTAGAAGCTAGGAAACAAAAGTCTTAACCAATTGGAGTTTCTAGAAGTGTCATTCCCAAGCTTACCACAGATGGCATGTGACTCTTTACCTTGTGTCATCTCTTCGACAGTCATGGCCTTAAGTAAGGTTTAAATATGATGAAGCCCGAACTCCACATCAATCCTCATTTGGTCAAGATCTTCATGCACAACCAATGTGTTACTAGCCCCTAATAGAACAATTTGAATTCCAATTAATTGGGCTACTTTCAAGGTGTCAATTCTAGGGGTAGACTAATCTGGATCCTTCATAGTTTGTAGTATATAGTCCACTAAAGCCCCTTCCCCCATACAAGCAGCCAGTTACACCCTTAAGAGGTTGGTGGTCATCCTCTTCCGAAGATTTTCATTCTTCACCCCTTCAAACAATGTCTTTTTCCATAATTGATTGCCACCTCTATTGTAATTCTCTTTTTTTTTTTCAAAATAATCCCAACATTCAGTGTCTTACCTAAGTTTGAGATCATTAACCAATCCAACAACAAACTTGTGAACATTTTCCATGAATAAGTCATTCCTCAACACACTTTGCATCTCCTTCACTTTGTTGGAAATGGTCTCATGTCCTTTTTCTCTCTTATTCTTGTTGAAGGGGCCCTCATCTACCATGGCTCCTGCAAGAGAGTTCTCAAAATAGGTTATTCTTAAGAGGTTGGTGGTCATCCTCTTTAGAAGATTTTCATTCTTCACCCCTTCCAACAATGTATTTTTCCATAATTAATTGCCACCTCCATTGTAATTCTCGTGTTTTTTCCAAAAGAATCCCAACATTCAGTGTCTTACCTAAATTTGACATCATTAACCAATCCAATGAAAGAGTTGTGAACATTGTCCATGAATAAGTCATTCCTCAACACACTTTGCATCTCCTTCACCTTGTTGGAAATGGTCTCATTTCCTTTTTCTCTTTTATTCTTGTTGAAGGGAACCTCGTTTGTCATGGCTCCTACAAGAGAGTTGTCAAAACAGTTTATTCTTAAAAGCATGCCATCAACAGTTCCTTTTGTATAACCCTGCATCCCCAGAAAACACTAAAGGATGGAATAGGGAATTATCCAAAACCAAAATGAAAGAATCTCATTCAGCTATGATTTCCCATATATTTAATAAAATAGAACCAACAAAATTAGTGTGTAATCGATTCTATTGTGAGATTTTGCTATTTCTTGGTGGGCCATAGGCTTACACTTGCATAATTAAAAGGTGTTGCTAGCATGTGATATGAGGGCATTTAAATTTCTGCTAAATAGCGATGGGGTAAAAAAATCAAATGATTTTGAGAAAAAATTAGGCCCACCCTTAAGTTGGCAACGTGGTATGTCACTACGTTTTCAGTTCTGCCTTAAGGGTGACCTAGATCTCAGGGAGATTATTGGTGAGGTTTTTGCAATCCATCAAAACCCAAGCCAATTGCCAATTCTAAGCTTGATTCTTCCGAAGAGCTTTTAAAATAATCTCTTTTGATTTCAAAAAATAGTCAATTGTAATGTCTTGCAAGTTTTGATCCCTTTTAGAAGGCTTTAACTTTTGCAAGATCGTTAGAAAATTTCCCTACCACTTCATTAAAACAGAGCCCTTAGTCCTAAAAGCTCCTTCCAACTCCAACTCATCCTAAATTTCTCTTTGCCACACCATCAAAATTCAATTTGATTGTGAAAATAGATGAAGTCATTTTTTCATCTGTCCTTATTTTCCTATTTCTGTAAATTTTGTTATAAAGTGGCTTTTGATAGTATTAACGAGTACTTAAAAATATTTAAAACTAACATAATAAATAATAAATGATTATTATATTTAATTAAAAGAAAATTATTATTATATTTAATTAAAATAAATATTTTGTAATAAGAACTAAAGAGATGTTAGCCATTAGGAAAGAATATATTACTTTTTAAATATTTTTGAATAAAAATAAGCAAATCTAAACTTTGAAACAATAAGAAATTCAATAAATGAAAAATTGATATTAATTTCTAATTAGTTAAAATATAATATAATAAAAACCATTTAAGACTTTAAAAGCTATAATATTGTGCCTTCAAAAGGAACTAATAAAATAAATGTGATAAATGTAGATTAGATTTATAATTTTTTACTATACTATAAAATAATGTGAATAATAGCATTAATAAATTGGCTTGTTAATATTTTTTATCAATTTAATCATATTATTACGGTGAAGGCGCTACCCCTATGGGAAAGGGCTTTGCAGGCATTCATGGGACTATGTCAAATTTGACGGCCTAAATGACAGTTTTACTATTTTTAACAATTTTACTTCATTTACTATTTTTAACAATTTTAGTTTTCTAATTTTGCATGTTGATTTGTGTTTGCTATTTTTGAATTTTATTTTATATCTTTTGCATGCATTAACCTTTAAATATTGGTTACTAACACTATAATTTCATTCTTCAGGCTCTCCAAGTTCCAGTCAATTCCCTGCGTTGAATTGAATTTTGTAGGTATGCATTTAAATTCTTTTGAAAGCAAGTTTCAATGGCTTCTTGTACAGTAGCAATTTTTACCTTATACACTAAATTAAGTTTTGTTTTATTTTGTTTATAGTCTTCCGTGACCTATTAGTTGTTTAAGAAAGCATTATTATAATGAGAAAATCTTTATTTCTTTTTTAAGTTTACTGTTATTCCCTCATAACATAGGTTGTTAATCCTGAGGAAGAATCATGGTTCTAGCTGACAATATTTTATTTAATCCATTTGGTCCCAGGCCTCATCTATACGTGCTCTGAACTACATAAACAAGATATTCACGTAATTAAAAAGGAGTGGGAACTTCTCCCAAGATTTGAAGCACCAACATCTATGTCCCTATATCATATAACTCAATCTAACATTTAACATCTACCTTAAGTGGGTTTGTACATCAAGATGCATCTTAATTAGGTTCTTAGCATCCACCTTAAATGGGTTTACACTTACAGATGAATCTTAACTAGTTTCTGATTTAGACTCTCATTGGTTCTCATTCTTTGAATTGGGTTGTTTTAGCTCTTGGTCTATCTATTGCTTGGTAACAACGACCAACTCTTCACTAGGAGTCTACTGAAGGAATTTTGTATGAATTTCCAATTGACAAATCTTCTCTCCGCTTTAACATCTCCCTTGTTCGATTGGGCATGGTGCAAGAAATTGCATCATTATTTCAAAATTCTTTGTGTTGTTGTGACTTTCCATATCCCCCTCCTAGCCTGTAACTCGCATGTTTCAGTGTTGTTCACCGTTATTTGTAAGTTCTTTCATATTAAGTTATTTGGGTGGTCTAATAATTATTTTAGCATGTCACACTTGTTCATGCTCTTTAGAAAACAGAACATTACATGCGTTTTGTTTGGTTATCTGTAGTTTTAACATAATTTTTTTGGCTCTATATGTTTGCACATTGCTTTCATAGCATTGTTTTTTGCTCTACGACTTAATACCCTTGAATCAGATGTGCAATTCAGTTATCAACTTATCGTTGTCTTTAAGTCTGAGGTCCTTATGGATGGTTCAGGTTACGCCCTCAAGGCAAGTAGCTAGATTGTAGCACAGGAACATTTAAATCTTGAGAACCACTTGCCCTTACAGTTCACAATCCTCTACTACTTGTTTTTATTTATTTCAATTTCCATTTTAGTCTTCAAGTTGTAACTTGTTTTAATGGACAATACAATCACATAGGTCAATTAAACAGAAGAAAGCTTAGTCATTTTATACTTCTTATTGTATCGATTATGCCAATAACCTTAAGAGATTACCCGTTTATTCTGTTAGAATTTGAGGATTCTAATAAATACAGATTTAATCAACTTACATATTACATAATGTTACAATAAATATTTAAATAAAGATTACATCATAACATAAGTAAATAAAGAAATACTTACAGGAAATAAATAACACATGTGACACAGTATTTATAGTGGAAAACCTCAATAGGGTAAAAATCACTTTGAAAATAACCTGTTACTTCAGAGAACTTATTTTACATCTAGTAAGATCACCTCCTCCTTTGAAACTCTATTTATCAAGGGTAAAACCAAATCACTTGATTTGTACACCTTTGATATATTTCTCAAATATATCAAATGAGGACCTAAAGTCCTTTTTATATAAGGTGATCGGGTATGTCTCCCGACCCACTTTTCAACCTAAAATGGTTGACACATACACCTAGGTTTATAATATTTAATATTAGAAATATAATCATTTTTATGATATTAAATATTTAACCTAAAGTATATACCTAGGTTAGCATATTTAATAATAAAATATAAATATAAATATTATTAAATATTAACCTATATAATAGTGATAGACCCATATACATTAAGGGTTGGTCAGACCACTTAATCATTATGTTCCAACACTCCCCCTTAATGTTAAGTGGATAACATAACATATGTCAATAGATTACCTGTCTGTGGTACACTACATGATTTACAATCCTTAAACCATAAAATTTTTAGGCTAGCATATCGGTTGAAGGAATTATAACACCTTCATCATACTCAATTTACCTTTTGGTACAAAAGGATTTGGAATCTCAAATATCATCTCATGATCAGTGGCTAAGTATGATTTGTGAGTTTTACATGTTCTCACAGGTTCTCATAAAAGGTTATTGAACCCAAGCATATAGGAGTCTTTTACAACCAAGGACCTCCTTAACAATATACTTGTACTAGATGTTTACCAGTAAACTCAATAGCACTAAAGAGTTTACTAAAGACCACCTTTAAGATCTTTCTACACTTCTTTCTAAAAAAGAAGTCGAGGAGGTATACATGCCCGAAGGTCTTTTTACAAAAACCAAGTTACATTAGGAGGTGACATTGTCATGCACACTCCCCTCAATGGAAACTCCAACGATCCAAGTTTTTCACGAAAGTGACAAAACTTTGCAGCACTCAGGGACTTTGTAAAGATGTCAGCAACATGCTCTTCAGTCAACATGAACTTGAGATTTATCTCATCACTTTGAACCTTCTCACGGGTGAAGCGTATATGTATCTCAATGTTCTTTGTCCTCTGATGTTGAATTGGATTCTTAATCAAGAGTAATACAACTATGACCACCACATAGAAGATAAATACTTCATTTAGCTTCCATGTGTATCTCTACTAACAGTTGTTGCAGCCACATGGCTTCTTTACTTCTTCCATTGTACTTCTCTGCCTCGGTAGAAAAAATAGAGACAGTTGATTGTATTTATTATTCCAAGTAATGGTTTCTACAACAAAAAACTTGGACACATATCCAGTATATTTTATAACATAGCATCAGTATGGTTAGAATCACAAAATCCATATAAGATAGCATTTTCATTATTATTATAATGCAACCCATAATTGATTGTTCCTTTCAAATATCTAAAAATTCTTTTTACAAGATTCTAATGATTTCTTAAAAAAATTCTTGCATAAACCTTGAAGTAATTCCTTTTGTATAGGAAATATTTTATCTATTTATAGTTAGATAAATCAAACTATTAACTAACAATGTATATAAAATAGGATGAACATTTTTCATATGCAGATTTATGATCAATATTTATTCTAACTTCTATTGAAATAGAAAATGATTTAAAATCAATCATAAGAAACTTTTTCAATACAATGGTTGCATATTGTGTTTTGAAAAATAACAATAGAATGAAATACAATCATACAAATAACATGATGTGAAAGACCTAACTCATTTATTTCAAAGAATTGTTTCAATTTCTTGTTAATCATATGAATTAAATCATAATTGTCACCAGACATAAACAAATCATCAACATATATACATATAATGATAATATGTGAGTCTTATTGCTTGATGAATATATCATTATTAGAAGAATAATTAATAAAACCTAACAGTTTAAAGAAGGAAATAATTTTCACATATCAAGCTCTAAGAACTTGTTTTAAACCATACAAGGATTTCTCAACTTACAAACATAGTTTCTTTACCAGTTTCTTCAAATCCTTTAGGTCGAAACATGTAAATTTATTTTTTAAAATCGCAATTCAAAAAAGTATTTTTCTTATCCATTTGGTAGATTTCCCACCCAAATTGAGCGGCAATTACAAATAAGGCCCTAACAGTATTCATTTTAGCTACAGGAAATGTCTCAACATAATCAATACCAAGTTTCTGAGTGAAACCTCTAGCAATAAATCTAGCTTTATGTTTGTTAATACTACTGTCACCATTATATTTTACTTTGTATATCCACCTAGACCTTATAATATTCCACGGCTCAGGTTCATACAAGGTAATTAATGTATGGTACATATGATGGTTTCTGGTCATTTTCCTAAGGTTAATAGGATTTGAGTTTTCTAACATAGATTGAGCCCAATTTAATTTCTTATCTAGGAAGATAGAGTTTCAAAAACTTTTATAGCATCAAAACATCATCATGACCATTTACTAAATCATAATCAAAACCATCATTTAGAAGTATTTAATGAAGTAATTTCAAGAGAAGAAGACAACACATGTAAACCTTTCACTAGACTATATCTATACATTTCATATAAGTTTTGATAATTAACATGTCATAACCTTTCATGCCATAGTTATGAATTATTCAAACTTTGAGATATAAAACAAGATGCAGAAAAGAAATTATCAAAAGTATATAGATCATTTCTTTGAATTTTTTCAGTTATTATACTCTCATTACTATCATTGATATACCAAGTATCCTTCATGCATAGATTCTAGTTATGTTCATACCTCTTTCGGATGTTCGATATTACCAATGTGTAGAAGGTACTCATCATTCACATTACATTGAAAGAACATCTTACATTCGTTGCAAGAATGCATTCATGTTATCTACAGTTGTTTGACAACCGGTGGGAGCAACCTCAGATCTAGAAACAATCGTCCAGAGTTTCCTCGTCATAAATTCTATTTTGACTCAAATGTTCTAGTTGGTTTCATTCAAGATCTGGGTTTTGTCAAGACAGAAATAGTTAGACGTCATTGTTTTCTTAAATCTGTAAAACACACCCATTATAATATACAATGTACCACATAATTAGATACATAAAAAATAACACTTTTAATAGAATCAGATCTAAATTTTATAGATCTAAAGAAACTATTTGATCATAACTAATTATGTCATTACAATGTATATTAATTAACCTTCCATGATCAAAATAATAACATGCATTACAAAGGGCTCTACATTATATCCTAGATTTACATAAAAAAAATATTTCAGACCATATAAAAGTTAATAAGAGACCCCTAAGAATGCATAACTTCAAATTTTTGAAAAAAATTATGTAGAAAAAAATCTGGGTAGCTTAAATTTGACGTCTAAATGACCATCATAATGGTTTTTTTGTCTATCGTGACGGTCATTTGACCGTCAAT
This sequence comes from Taxus chinensis, assembly GCA_019776745.2. Taxonomy (NCBI): domain Eukaryota; kingdom Viridiplantae; phylum Streptophyta; class Pinopsida; order Cupressales; family Taxaceae; genus Taxus; species Taxus chinensis. Next base: position 92,100,203 of record CM034153.1, read on the forward strand.
TTTAACACAGTTAAAATTTCTTGGAACCTACGAGCTTAAATTTGATGTCTAAATGACCGTCATATTGTCTTATGTTTGGTCTACCATGACGGTCATTTGATCCCCAAATTTAATGAAGCCAAAACTTGTGTATTTCCAGAATGTGAAATTCTAGAATTTCTTCTTCTGTATAATATTAGGGAGGTTATATTTTAACACATTATAATAACTTATTATAATTTATAGAATGAAAATAAAAAATAACATATAGTTCATAAAAATTATAAACTATAGTATATTGTTTTTATATTAAAAACACATAACCCTTATTAAAGGGGTTTAAAGGACATTGGTGCAAGTAGATTTATTGGAGTATAGAGTAACCTGCATATTTTACAGAGGAGACAAGTAATTTCACCCAACCAATGAAATAAATTGAAATCTCTATTTTCATGAACCTTGTCTCCTCCCTTCATTTACTCTTAATTTTACCCCACACACATTTAAAAGTGTGGAAATATTACAAAATATTTTATATAATTACTCCAAGCTAAAAACTTTTTAAAAATTATGTGGCTATAACTACCAATATTTTAATAAATATTTACCACACTTCACGTGGGCCACCAATAAACTAGCCATTTTTTTAATTCTTCATTTATACTTGAGAGTTCTACATTTATACCTGAGATATTATCTCATTTTATTCTCCACTCCCACTCTTATATAAAAGAAAACATTTAAATAGGTTTATTTATATAGTTTTTATAAACTATAAGATATAAATGAATGGGGTCGCCCCCTTACATGGATAATATAAATGGTTAGGGACACATGTTAGATTTTATTTAATAAGTATTAAGATTTAAAAAGTAATTCATTCATGGCCAAGAAATAAACACGGACCCCCTTACTAAAAAAAAGTAAGCACTTTAGTTTTTTTTTAAACATATATAAACCAAATCTAATAAAATTTATATTTTAAGCGGTTTAAAATAACCATATATAAAAAATATGATTCAAACTTAGGTTTGTTTCTTTTTAAAAAAAACTATATATGCTTAGATTTATAAGTTAAGTTTAAATATGATTTAAACTTAAACTTAGAATATATGCCTAGATTTTAAATCAAATCCTTTTAGAGGGGACCAAAGAACACGGGTATGAATTTATCTTCCGAAATATTTAACCTGTAAACATTTGAAGTTATAGAAAACATGAAAATTATTTCATATAGTAATAAATCCTTTCTTTTTCTGTATGTGACTTTCACGCAGGTAAATATTTGAAGCCCCTTTCACCTATGTACACATCAATCTCCAAACATTAATTCCATATAATTTACAAAATGTAAATGAAATTAAGAATCATATCATATTACATCTCCCCCCAAAAAAATTAGGGATTTAAAATTGAAAAACCTTAAAAAATTTACCGAGAGTTTAATTGCACAAATGTAATGCCAAAATAAATTGGGAAAAAATAGACAATATTTATAGTGGAAAACTCCAATATGACCACTTTGAAAATAACTTTTTACTTCAGAGAATTTATTTTACATCCAGTAAGATCACCTCCTCCTTTGAAACCCTATTTACCAAGGGTAAAACTAAATCACTTGATTTGCACATCTTTGATATATTTCCTGAATATATCAAATGAGAACCTAAAGTCATTTTTTAATAAGGTGATCAGGTATGTCTCCCGACCCACCTTTTCAACCTAAAATGGTTGACACATACACCTAGGTTTATAATATTTAATATTAGAAATATAATCATTTCATGATATTAAATATTTAACCTAAAGTATATACCTAGGTTAGCATATTTAATAATAGAAATATAAATATAAATATTATTAAATATTAACCTATATAATAGTGATGGACTTATTTTACATCCAGGGTTGGCCAAGATCACCTCCTCAGTATGTTGAAACCCTATGCTTCATGCCAACATGTAAAACCAAATCACTTGATTTGCACATCCTATTTATATACCTTATATCCCAAATATATCAAATGAGGACCTAAAGTCATTTTTATATGTAGTGTGATCAGGTATGTCTCAAACTTAAGTTACCACCTTTTCAACCTAAAATGGTTGACAGGGTACACCTAGGTTAAATAATCAGGCCTTAATATTAGAAAGTGGTGTCTCCATTTCATGACCATTAAATATTGTAACCTAAAGTATATACATATAGTTCGTTATACATCGCTTAATAATAGAAATATAGAATATTTCATATTGATTAAATATTCCCAAATTATATATATTAGTGATCTGGACATCAAACTACATTACAGGGTATGGTCATTGCACCACTTACTGGCATTATGTTCTAACAATCAATCTTACTAGATGCAGTTACCGAGTCAAGAATCTACGTAATCCATTTCTCTAATGGTATGAACACCATTTTAAGTAGGTTAAGTTTGTATATCATGAGTTTGGACAGATGCACATAGTTCTACTTAAATCAAAAATCTATGTAATGTTCAAAAAAAATCAAGACAATGTACAAATCTCAAAACATGTCAAATAATCACATGCTCCTCAAGAAAATATGTACTAAAAAACATCAAAAATCCCAAAAAATCAACAAAATCAAAAATTTTAACTCCAATCCTAGTGATCATTTCAATCATCTTACGACTATCACTAAAAATCATCTTATCCCTTGCATGTATCCTTTCTTGGGGTAAGTCAAATCAATCATCTCCTTCACGTGCATCACCATTTGGGGCAATCTCGAGTTGTGCAGTTCTCTCCCTTACATATTAGTAATCCTTTATTGGGGTAAACATATAGACCCTTTGCAATCTCAAATCAATCTTCAATCCATCCAATCTTAACAATGTCACAAGTGTCAAGTTTCAAGATTTCAAGTCTGTTGTAGACTCCTCTCTATAGTAGAATCTAGAGGGTAAACATTCTCTTATATGTACAGTAATCCTTTCTTGGTTTCATCTCAATCTGCTTAATTATCAGTGTGGAACCAAGCAACCCTAGTGGAATAATTAGTTGTCTTTATTACAGTTATGTAGAATTTATTTCCTGTTATTGTTTCTAGACAATCCAATTAAATCCTCAGTATTCTTAGAACATGTTATCATTGTTGCAGACTGAACAATTTCATAGCCATAGTGCATAATTTTACTACATTTATATTGGTACTTTGGTATTACTTCACTTATCTTTTGCTTCCGTTCTTTAGTGACCAATAACAAGTATCATGTTCACATCTTGGTTTCTTGGATAGCCATGGTGTATAGTTTGTATTGTGTATATCTGGGTTTGCTATAGGAAATCTAACAACTTGCAGTTAGTAGAGGAATTTTATTTGAATTCTTGTTAGTGTGTGTATTCTTGGTATGCACATACTGGGTTAACCAGTAAACGATTAATTTTCATAATCTTTTAGATGATAACTCTATTGTGTATATAGAAAAATAAGGTTGCTCTAACTTTCACTATCTGAATGACAAGCTCGTGCTACAAGAAAAATCACCTCTAATCCTCAATATTTATTCATTGAATCGTATCAAATCCTATGTTCTTTCAGTGTCCTATCAAGTGGTTGATTCCTCAGGCATGTTTATGTGTCACCCATTCACTTGATGGCATTGTCATCCCCTTGAAGCATATCACTCTCATGGGGAATATGAAATAGAACAATTCACAAGGGGATATCAAGCAGGTCCAGAAGCTCCACCATGTTTCACTGTCATCTGCTCATTGATCTATGATGTTTCTACTATATCTTAAAAGGTGAATTATTACTTCATAATAACACTTCATACAAGAGTATGAAATCTTAGACACCCTAAAAATAGATACCTGATTGGTCTATCCAGGTTCCTGGAGTTATCCATGTAAGGGTTGCATAACATGTCAACCTATACACATGCCTTTTTAGAATTAATTTGGAATTACATCCTTCTCATGTTCCTTAGTATATCTTTCAATGTATGATCGTTCCACAACCCTTTAGAATGCAATTACAAGTATAGTGTCTATGGGGTGTGCGTAGTGCTCCCAACCATACTTCTTGTATCATCTGTGCTAAATTAAGTAGCCATATTGCTAAATAAATAAATAGCTAATTACCCACTCACACTGCCACTTCATCATTCAATTCACTCAAGTTGAACTAACCTCACTCCACTCAATGTCATATAACCCTACAAGGGTAGTTAAGCATCAATGTAATTCATATACAACCGACATTCTCAAATAAAATTTTATTGCCAACCAAATATTCTTAGCCCCTTAACAAATATCCTTTGCCACCCAACGTTTGAACATAATCCAATGCAAATGGCTATTTCACGTTAAAATGGCATTCATGATCCTACAAACTAATTCAAAATTGGATCAAACAATCAATGGCCTTGCCGATCATTGTTATGGAATATGAGGCTCAATGACTGGAACAATACTAGGATCCTTGGAAGCTTTAACCACATTGTAGTAAAAATCTTCTCATTTTTCATTTGAATTCCATATGGACCGATAAGGTTATCCAAAAGTGTTCACTCTTGGTCGTAGCACATTCTTGATTCAAACAAAAACATTTGGAGACCAAATTGGAGTATCCACATTCAAATAAATTCAAGAGATCCAACAAGTGTATTAACACTTTAGCAATCTCATCTCGAGGTTTATAAGAAGACTCAAAGGAAAGGTTTGAATTATATATTTACTTAATTCTTCATTTACATCAAATGGCTATTTCAAGAAAATGCATTCATGATCCTGTAAACTCATTCAAAACTTGATCCAAAATCCATGGATCAATCATTTGCAAATAGGATCCTTGGAAGCTTTAAGCAATTGCAGCAAATATTTTCTCATTTTTCATTTGAATTATTATACTGAAAGGTTGTCCTCATATTCATTCTTTCTCGTAGCATTTTGTTTTCATTTGGAGACAAAATTGAAGCATCCACATTCAAACAAATTCAAGAGATTTAACAAGTGTATTAACACTTCAACAGTCTCATCTTGAGGTTTGCAAGAGACTCAAATGAAAGGTTTGCATTTTGTATTTTCTTACTTCTTCGTTTACTTTAGTTTTTCATTGCACAAAAGTGGTAAAGGGAACCCTTAGAATAATAAAAGAGACTTGCCTAATTAGTAGTAGCCCTCTTAAAGGATTGAATCGCCACTCCAATGATGAGTTTTATTATTACGTGGTAGGGTAATGATTGAATGATATGTGAATGGTGTCCTTATTTATTCCCAAATAATTTTCACGGACGATTCCACAGACTTTGTTATTACAACTATTTTAGGCATACACTCACAGTAACCCATCACAAAAAATTTACCTATAAATGGGGGGATAGAGGTGAGGAAAGCATTAAACGTTGTTTAAGACTAGGTATCAAGTGTAATGAAATGTAATATGAGTGGTGTATGGTAGTGAAGTCCACATCACCAGTATAACTAATTGGTGATGAAATCCATGTCGCTACGTGCTAATACAAGTATGAGTTCTTAAGATGGAATTTCTTTCCAAATTTGATTTTAAAAGTGTGAAAATGACAAGCGTAAACCAAATTTATACATAAATTTTAAGAAAGAAAGTCCTACGTGTGAATGTATTAGTATTTTTATTTGGTTTTGTTTGATTTTTGCCTAGTCTAGCAATATTTGACCTAACAATCTTACAAAACAAGGTTAACCAAGTACAATATTTGTAACATCCTCATTTCAGAACACCAGAACAAGGGAATTTTTTTATTTTTATTTTTTTTTTGATAACGTTCACTGTTATGAATTATAAAATTCAAACACTCGTTCAAGTTTTAATAATTGTTCTCTGCCCAAACAACACAGTTTGGATCACACAATTTCTTTTTAAAACGAATGTTCCCTGTTCGCATATTTACAATATGGAACACACATTCAATGCCATTCAATCTTATAACAGATTCTATATGCTGCTATAAATGACTCGATGAACTGCCGATCTTCCATTTTCATGGCTCGGAGTTTCAACGATCCTTCATTTCATGACTCGGCAACAACCGATCCTTCATGTTCATGACTCGACAACAACCGATCCTTCATGTTCGTTTATGCATAGTATATTATATATACTTGTTCTCATAACCTTTCCCGATTATCGAAGTGATCCATTTAAGAAGCCTATCTGAATATCTGTTACTGATATTCATCTGACATCCTGCATCTTAAATTAAGTGATAAGGACAACGCAACCAGCAATTTCGATACTTTGGCCAAAGATTTTCACATGCTTTGCATGATCATATTCCTGGATGTGATACACATCTACGGAATACGTCCTTCACTTCACTTCACCTGTTATCTAGAATGGTCTTTCCTAGCTCCTACCAGTCCTCATCGTTTAAGGTCAGTTTTAAACTTTCAATTCCAGCTAGTAATATGAACGGGTATAGGAAGGCACTCCCGGTAACTAAAGATACGCAGACATACGGTGTCGTTACCCCACGACTCCGTGTGTCTATTTTTCTTTAGTATTCCGGAGTCACTCCGTATACCAGATCATACCCTATGCCCCTGCTAAGATCTACACATTCATCCTATGTATTCTAAATGTTTTAATTCGGGAGGGCATTGCTATATGTCAGCTGCAACATTGTGTCGTCATGAAGACCCCGTCTTCATGAAGACACCTTGCTGTAGCTGGCGTATGCCAATGTCCTGCAGAATCCACCCATCGAGAATACACATCCTGCTCAAGTGACTTAGCCACGAGTTAATAATTAAACTCAACTTTCAGCATTCGTGTTGATCCCTTGATCCTCGTTTCCGTTGCAGTTGTATATAACTAAGAGGGACTAAACCGTCCATTAGTTTGCTATGTATCTTCTCCTTCGTATCGAAGGGCTACAATTCCTTACTTGGTTTATTTCTTAATCATTGGATTAAGCAGTCCGCACCGACGGACGTGATAAGTTTAACCTATTAAACTTAGCCAAGATTTTTCCAACTGCAACTAATTTCAGAATGTTAACTTATTAGACGTCATTCAAATGAGGTCTAAACTTCAAGAAATGAATTCATTTGTTCTCCTTAACGTTATATAGTTAAGGTCCATTAGTTATGGATATATCTATCTTATATCCTTAATTCTGAATTTTATCAAACGGGATCATTAATGGAGTTTGAAAGCGAAGTTCGATTACTCCGAAGTTGAATTGATATTCCTTAGCTCCTAAGCTAATCCTGAATACCTTCCGATTATGGAATCATATTCTTCTTAATCCTTTTAATGTCAATTAAAAATTCATCTTTACCCAAGTATGAATTAATTACATCTTCAACTCAAAAGTTGCATTTGAGTAAGAATAGATATCAGTTCCATTTAGCATCCATCCAAGGACAAATAACAAATCCAAATCGAGAAATAACATTATATTCCCAATTTAAACAACAATATCAAACTGATATAATTATTGAAAATATCACACTTGTAATTGTATTCAATATTTCAAGTCATAATTTGTACATTTGCCAATCCAACTGATTGGGCATAGTTTATACAAAACATCCATACAACTCATGGACAGAAGAATATATTTTCTTCTTTTCACAATTCCTCAAAGAGGAATAAAAGCAACAATTACAATTTATTTTACACCTAATCAAGAGGCATCAGAAAACAGCCAAGTCTTCATTCTAATCAAATTCCATCTGCAAAATGAATTGCACGGGTCAGTTCAACGAACTGAGCACATTAAGCACTTATCCCTAAAAATAAGATGCTTCAACTAACTGTTTCAATAAAAGAACCCTGCTTTTATGAAACTACTGCAAAACATCAATCTCGAAATAGGCACAAAGGGAAGATCAGCATAACAACTGACTATCAAATATCATCACAATCAGCCAAGGGACTGTTGTCCCGTTTCTTCATAAACGTTACAAGTATCAATTCAAAATATTTGAAAATTTAAGAATACAAGTAACTCACAACAGATAGAACACACGGTTATCCTTTCCACGCCCTTCAATAACAATGAATGCAAAGGATGAAACTAACTGAATTGTAATTCCATTACTTTATTTTCAGTTCATGCGTCATATTAGAATCCAAGCAATCAAGTACAAACAAGAAAGCGAACAGCAATGCATATAGTTTCTCCCATCTAAGCACTATAAAATTCATTATTCACGAATTCCAGATTTCCAACTGAATGAAAGGAGAAAAGATCATTTTTCTAAAACATTCATTCATATCTCTATTTCTTTCCACATGACTGTCCTAACAGTGGAAGCCAAACGAAGGACAATTCAAGATAACAGTTCAGAGTGAAACTTACAAAATCCACTCGGAATTCACTTTCCGATAGCAAGAATAATTTCATTTTATTCCGGTTCATATGAATACCAAACAGGTTAGTAAGACATCATATTCATCGTTGAGCAAGCCATATCAATATGCATACTAGGTATTTGCTATACTAGAAGATTCCCTACTTCTTTCACTGTATAGTTAACTAGCAACAATTATGCAATCACGCAAGCATATATTCATATGATCTTTTATACCTCTGAACGCATACAGTTCTTAATAACAAGTTGTACATTGCTGTTACCTACAGCAAGATCAAGTCACGTACACAGTAAACTCCAATGTTACTTTCAGAGTCCCAAATAGCAAAAAGAGAAGAATTCGTTCTCTATGATTTCATTAAGAAACAATCATTGTATTCAGAATGAAATAAAAACACTCAAATCATGATTTTCTTAGCATGACAGCTCAACTTATAAGGATAACAGAACAAACGTTCTCATTGATAAGCATCTCTCATAGCCAGTACAGCTTCAATCCAACGTGCTACAACAATGAATATTCCAGTCAAGTTCGCATTCACAAAACAGTAAAAAAAATATCAGAAGGTCAAACCATGACTGCTAGACGCAATGGGGTCAACCTTTCATTACAGCAAGAAGGAATTATAATCATTCATTCCACAGAACACAAAACCAGTTTATATTTGCGTCAACAGTCTGAATAAGAAGACCGAACAACATTATAAATCACAGTGAAACCACCTTATTCTCTCAACAAGAAGAAACGAAATCCATTGACGACTTAAGGAGGAAAAACAGTTATCTTTTTCCTACTTCACGAATACCCAATACGTATTCGTTTAGTTCCTACTCAAGAAAAGGTACAGCAATGTTAATATTGCTAATACTTCATTCAGTTCGAGTTCAATTACTCAAAGAAAACCCGATTGCCATTTCCCTCCAAAACCCAAAACAGTACAAGGAAAAGGATCTTCTTCCTTAAAGAAAACTTCAATAAGAACTACTTCAACAACTAATATTCCCTTCCATCCTGTTCGTTAGCAATAAACAATTGTTTCAATAGTGAAAACAACTCATAATAAGTGTACAGTCACAAGATATACACGATGAATTTCCCGTTACAGTCACACGTCCAGCACACAAGATGGTACATCATTCAAGAAATACAAAGACAATTAAACTCAGCAGTCGAAGACAATATTTCTTATTGTTTCCAAAACGACAGCTAGATTCAATGAAATCCAATTCATAGCAATATACACGGTTGTATCTCGACTTCCTTATTTTTACATTCAGGGACAGTTCTCAATACAATAGCAAGAAAAGATTACATTCAAGGAAACAATTTCACTACAAGGAACGAATATACAGCCTGTTCCCAATTTCAAACAACACGAACAGTGAAAGAGATATCCATTTCAACCACCATACAGCCAACAACCATACAATAATTCATTCACAACTTGATTCGAACAAACACAACTCAAAACCGAGCAACCAGAAGAAAATCTTCTTATCATTTTCCAAGAAAAGAAAGCAAGAACCAACAAAATCCAAGTCAAATCGACTCGACGGAAATCACGCAATCCAACCCAAGAGCAGGGTTGTTTTAATGAAACACTTAATCAAAGCAAGGGTTTTTAAAGAGAAGGGCCTAACATGCCTGAAATATCTTTTCTAGAGCTCGAAGAAAACCTTATTTTCCGTGTTTTCCCTTCCCACAGCGACAGCACAAACTCTCCAATACTTCCTTCCTTCTTCAGGCTTAACAACAGCCTCCAGATCCCCAAGAAAATGTCAAATGCCAAGAGCTGGTTTGACCGAACCAGGTCAGAAAAACCAAATGCAGAGCAACTTCACAAAAGGCTCGAATCAACAAAAATGAAAATCAAATTCCCTCATGTTGTTTCCAAGGCGAGCTGGTCACGAGGACCGAAAACAATTAATGCATTAAAGGCTCTGCCTTTTTCCTTACTTCCCACGCCACCGCCACTTGAGTTGGCGAGCTTTTTAAATTTCAAATTTCCATGCAAATCAAAGTTGGCTCTATCTCCAAATAGATGCCTCTAATTCCTACCTACCCCGCCAAAACTGGCGCTGTCCACGTAGGGACTGCCTATTAAATGCTAATGAATGCCCTTCCTTCATCCTTATCCCTTTCCTCCCAAGCATCTGCGTACCCCTTAGATTAGGATTAGTTTAGGTTGCAAGTAGTATTCAACCTAGGTCCTAGTTTAACCTTAGGTTTTAGAACTTAGGTTTATTTTCCCTTTTTTTTTGAATTTAAAAATCCACTTAGGATAGTAGTGTAGGATGTATGTTAGGCTTTAGGGTTAGTTTAGGTTTAATTCACACTAACCACTAACACTAACAACTTCCATCTAGCCTCCTTACTAACATTCACGTTAATGCAGAGCAGGACGTTCCGTCCTTCAGATTGCGTGCCAAGGCCACTCGTGTCCAGGCATTTCTTGCCTCACGAGGTCCCAAATTCGACAGTACAGGGTTCAAGAATCGAACCCCTGTCGTTGGCTTCTTCGTGCTAGCTGTTCACACCTGCAAACAGGCGCTGCACGCTCATAACAATCTCAGTCCGGTTCAAGTGTGAATTAACACAGAAATCACAAGAGGACCTCAGCATACTTGAATCAATGGAATTGATTCAGGGTATGCTGTCAATCAGCAACAAGAGCTAGCAAGTATACGACAATTTGTCGTCACATCAGCAAACACACAAGTACGTCATACCTAAGAACATCTTCTAGGACTAACATGTTTGCCTTCAGGTGGGTTTCAATATTGATTGAAGTATTTATTCATTTTTTCTGTTTATTGCATGTTATGGACTAAAAAATAATTGTAGAGTGCTTTCATGTTATTTGTTTTTTATTGTTCCATTTATATTTATAGTTGGCTCCAATCCTTTTTCCGAAGTGACTTGTGGGGGCATGTGCCTTCTTCAATGACAGGATTCGTTATGTGCTAAGGGGTTTGTTCCCCAATGAGGCCATTTTGAAGAGTCCCAAGTTGGACGTTAGACTGATAAATGACAAGGCTTTTAAAGTTGCCCGTCATAATTAAGAATATCTTCTTAGACTAACACACTTATTTTCCCTCTCTAGTTTAATACGTTGCAAAATAGAAACACAATACCCCTCCCTACAACGTTCTTGACATTAACTATGTCTCTCTTACAAAGGAAGGAGGAGTTTAAATGTCTTCAATGCGTTGTTAATTTTTTACATTGCAGACAACCAAAACCACCTAAAACAGTGATAGCCAAAATGATCAGATATTGCCTCCGCCTGTTGCCAACATCCCCAATTTTTCTCTCCAAATTCTGAAAAATTGGATCGCATTCACGAGGCTTTTGCTTGATTTATGATTCTAACGAAGATGCACTAAAATATGAACCACCCCATAAATTGAGGAGAATGGGAATACCAATTGAGGCATCTGCAACTAGACAAAAACACAAGAAATGTGCAAAGAAAATTGCACAAGCAAAAAGCAAGAAATTTGATTTTAAAAAATAGCTTGTACTCATTTGTTTATAAGTGTTTTTGAAACAAACTATAACTCATTCCATATTATTCCATGTATGTATTGTGGCAGTATATATCGGACAGAGAATAAAACTTTTTAAAATACATGTTCAGTTTTTTGTAAACCAACAACTATGCATTTCTAATTTATTTATCATTGTATCTCCATACAAATACCTATAGTTTACTTACTTCAAGTGTACATATTGTTCTTATTGTTTTCCATTCTATTTGTTTAACATAATAATATGTAATTCGTTTCAAATAAATGCATATATATATTGTGGCGGAACATATGGAACACATAATCTAACTTTTTTAGCATACGTGTTCAATTTTTCCTTTTTGCAATTTCTCGCTTCTTTATGTAAACCAACAACAACACATTTTTAATGTGTTCTTCATTACATCTGTACATAAATACCTATATTTTTAAAATGTCGAGAAAGAACCATGCAATTTTTAGTTGTTTTCATCCAAAGCTTTGTACATCATTTCACATTTTTGCATATTGAATTGTTTTAAGGGTTAGAATTCATGTTTGTGCTTTTTGATAAATATAAATGAATAAGGAAGCAAACTTTAAATGTTCCCATTTTTTACAAATGCATGCTATGTGAACACATCGTTCATTTCATGTTTGACTGCACTACAAGTTTACATTGTCCACCATATATTTGCAGAACTCCCACTATCTCGAGCATATTTTACTTGTCATGGAAATAACTTTGACACATGAAGGCATTTCTCAATTAATTGAGGGTGATTCCAATGTTGACCCTACATTTCAAATATTGAACTTGTCCTCCCTACACTTTGTTCTCAGCATGGGTGCCCAACATCGTGTTGACCTTTCAGATGGGATACATTTTCAGGCAACACTTCTACCCTCCAAATTTGCAAGCCTTGTAACTAAAAAACCAATACAAGAATGATAAAAAGTGAACTATAAGCTTCATCTCTTTCCTCGATTACCAATGTATATATTCTCCCTATAGTAATTCTAATTTATTTTTTCCATCTTTTGATCTATTCTAATTTTTTCCATATTTTCTTTTCCATTGCAGGATTGTTCTTATCATTGAAATGGATGTTGTTGTCGAAACACATTTGATAATCGGTGCTCCAACCTGATTACCAACAAATGCTTTCCATGACAGTCACTTTCTGCAAACAGATGTAAGTGCAAACCAGTTAACAAATATTTTGCGAGAACACAAACTAAAATAAGTGTATTGAATACATCTATGTGCATGTGATCCGTAGAGGGTCGTGCCCTAGAAAAAACAACCCTTCGCAAATATCATAATCTAAGGGGATATGGTTCTGTGTTTGGGTTTGATTTTGTGGATCAAGAAGGAGGGGAAATCCACATCACCTGTTTCAATGAGGCCACTGAAGCATTCTATGAGAAGATTGAAAATGAGAAGCTATATAAAAATTTTAATGGGAGCATTGAGAAGATTGCTGATGCAAAGCTATGTTACTACCATTTAAACAATGCTTTAGAGATTTTCCTGCAACCGTCCTCAGCCATAAATCCACTCATAACAAATGAGGATACAATACCTTCCCATCACTTTCACTTCACCAAAATCAACGACATACCTGCAAGCGTTGTTGGTTCTACAGTTGATTTGATTGGCATTGTTCTTGCGATGTCACTATGCTCAAAAATTTGTAGGCATGACTTGTGTGAAACAAAGAGAAGAACTCTACAATTAAAGGACATGTCAGGATTCAATGTAATTGTCACATTGTGGGGACAACACTTAGATGAGATAAGCAAATAACTTAAAGACATGGATTTTATACCACCTCTTCCACTCATTACCTTGAAAGCTTCCCACATCTCCAATTTCAATGGGAGCTTATTTGACACTGTTTCAAGTACCAAATGTTACGTCAACCCTCTAATTTCATAAACAAAATACACTTCATGGTTGGGTTGATTATGATAACTACTCCCTTTCGGAGCCCTCTATCACAAGTAAATTTTTGGGCCCTCCAAAAAGCTTGACCTCTGTAACAATGATTTTGCATGTCCTACAGATGGGGAACACTGAGAGAAATGAATGGGCCATGGTTAACCGTAGAAATCAAAAATATTAGGATGGACAATTTATTTTTACAAGGTATGTCCTCTTCAAAAAGGTGACAAATAATGTAGGAAAAATGTGAGAGATAATGGTAATGGTTCAAGGTTTTGTTCTAGTTGCAACGTACAAGTTCAGAACTATGATTATAGATATGTGTGCTAAGGATCGATCTAAAGGACCCAACATGAGAACTCTAATCAGTTACCATTTTTTATGAGATAGTTGAGTCAATCGTGGGTGTTGCAACTAGCGACCTCCACCTATTGTCTATAGATGAAGATGCAACTAATGAAATTACAAGTAATGTCATCGACAAAGAATACTACTTCACACTTTCCTAAAAATAGAGACATATTGCAGAAACAATAGATTGAAATGTGTCATCCTCAATTCAAAGAAAGTGGATAACAGTACAACTCCTCCATAACCTTCTTTATCCAAAGAATTCAAATGCACCCGTCCCTTCAAAATTTACACCCTCACCCATCACATTCTATACTTTGAACTATCACCGCAATGTTACTTATTTCATATCTATGTTTCATTTTTTTGCCCTGCTTCAAAAGAAAACTATTGTATTTCCTTATACACTGACATATTATCATCTCCTACTACTATGTGGATTGTAAGTACTTTAAAAAAAATAAATGAATATTACTTACACTTTTATTATCTACGTATTTTCATCCTTGTATACTATTAGAACGTATTGTATCTTTCCATATAACTAATATTATTTTCCTTAAGCAACAAATGTAGTTTTTTAATCCTCAAATTGTTACATCTAACGAGTAGTTCCCATTGGAACTCCACATGCATTTCAATTGTATATAGTTTATTGATATTGACATACAAGTGCCTCCTACTACTATGTGGATTGAAATTTCTTTTTAAAAAATAAATGAAAATTACTTGCACTTTTGTTATGTATGTATTTGCATCCTTGTACACTATTGGAACGTATTGTATCTTTCCATGTAACAAATATTCTTTTACGTAAGAAAAAAAAATGTTGTTTTTTATCCTCAAAATGTTACCTCTTATGTGTAGTTCCCATTGAAAATCCACATGCATTACAATTGTATATAGTTTATTGATTTTGACATATTTTTGCATTTGTATGTCATCAAACAATGCATTGTTCCTTGCTAACCCATTCGTTTTTTTTCCAATAGGGGTTACTCCATAGGTGTGTGACTTCACAATCATGTCGACTCCTGCAAAATGAGCATGACAAAGAGAGAACTACGCAAAAAATAAAGTTCACATAAATGCTGAGTAGCGACGTCGTCACCTAGAGCGCAAAACAACGACACTCTCTAATATCCGTCAACCTACATCGACCAACAACCTACCATTCCCTGACATTCAAATCTTGCCATCAAATACAACTATTGTAGGATTGCCAACCAACATTCCGCAAGTAACTTCCATGGAAACGATTTTGCACGACCATACCAATTCCTTCCATACAAACTCATCTTTGATAACTACTACCACATCTCCCCATTTACTTGGGATGCCACATGAAATTGTCTCAAGCACCGACCTTGCTTTAGTTCCTCGCACGTGTACAACCAGTTCATCCTCTCCTTATAACTTCTTTACACCTTGCAATCCACAATTGACCCAAAAAGAACACCCCACCCCTTCACATACACATAGATTTCCCATATTCCTTCCCTCGTCGTAGACTATTGAAGCCCAACGCTAGTTTCACAAAAGAATAGATTTGTTGGTGAACATCCAAACTTTCTCAATCTACCTGGAAAATTACCCTGGAATTAAAACAATTGTCTTTGAAGGTTTTCCTTCCTGTAACAGATGCAAAACTAAAAAACAAAACCACTACTTCTCTTCATGGAACAACATGGACCCTGAAAAGTAGCCTACCATTCTTGCGTCTTTAACCCAAATCGAGGAGATGCTTATCGCACTAGTCAATCCATTCCTGCAAGTCACCCAAGTACGTGGAGGACAATACAAATACTCAGGACACACCATAAGTTTCCCACAAAACATTACTTCAATAGCAAAGTACCTACCACGCCGCCTTGGAGATTTGGACATAGTACTCATACAAAGGGAAGGATCTAATTTTAAAAAGTATGATTTCTACGTCAGTAGATCTTGTGTTTGGGCATCCTTGCAATATAAAATCTAACACGATCCCTATTACAAAGATGTCTTAATGAACCATGATGCCCTTTCCTCCCTACCATATGAGTCATCAAATGGTTCCTCCTCTCTTAACACAACCACGGTGGAACTTTCCCAAATGTAAATCACCTCTACAGCTCATGGAATCGATGTTTCCACTAACTCTGACAAAACATATGAACACTCATCGTCTTTCGTGCAAACACCCCACAATACAGGAACATAAGAAGAGGAAATCGAACATTTCTTTCTCAACCACGATGGTAGCAAACCATTTACCATGACATGGCTAGAGCTTGGGCTCTTGCCAATAAATGAATACAATACAGAGGGCATTTTCTCAATGTCTTTCCTAACTTTATTCCCAGCAGGAAAAACAATTTGGCAACAACCCCGCATAAAATAAGTTCCAATGCATGAATACACTCTTCATTTGATGCGCTACCATGATGGGCATTTTGGTTCCGACCCAAGATTTTATTACTTCCTTCTAAACCTCATATTGCAGCACAAGAGCCAGTCTACAGCAGTAGTTTTCATGAAACAAAACATCGAATCTAGAATCCCTCCAACAATTGGATATCTGCGAAGAGAACTACTGGAATGCCCCAAATACAACCTCCCAAATAGTTTAACGCTCTTTGGATCGAGCCTTCGAGGGACACGTTCATTCTAGGAAAAAAGAAGCGAGCTTTCAAATATGGTGGAACAATTTGGGACACCAACCTTATTCTTCACTCTAAGTGTTGCAGACACTAAATGTCCAGATCTCCACACTATTATGTCTAGTGAATGCCCTATTGATCCTCGAGCCGCACAACATTTGAGAACACTTAACATTGTCTCAAACCCTCATCGAGTATCAACATACATGCATCACATATTCACAATATTTCGTGAAGAAATATTACAGAAGGTACTTGGAGCAATAGAATTTTGGTACAGGTAATAAAATATACTTTTTAATAAGTTTTTTCCAAACTAAATAGCTAATATTTATGTTCCCTTGTCTCATAGGTATGAATGGCAACATAGAGGCTCTGCACATGTCTACAATTTATTGTGGCTTGAGAACACACCTAAAGTTGACGCAATGAACTAGGAGGATACAACAGTTATTGAGGCAACAAAATAATACTTTGATAAGTTTGTGCCTACCTGGAACCCCCACTCAACTTGCAACCGCTTGGATTTTGTTCACATGTCACTCCTAGATGACCCTTGTTTGTTAGATACAACAAAAATTCTATCCTCCTCCCAACATACGGACCTTGAAGAACTGTTTAATCGTGTTCAACGCCACACAAAATGTTTAGAGTAGACATTCCTACGTAGAAAGAAATCACAACTACAGTGCAGGTACAATGTACCCTGGGCCATGCAACCTACTTTATCCTTGCTCATTAAAAGTGATGGGAAAATTAAGTACCTCCCTTTGAGAAACAATGACAGATTGAACATCCAGAATCAAACTATGATATCCATATGGAGAGAAAATGTTGATTTCCGACCGGTACTTTCCCGCCATGCAGTTCTTAATTATATTACAAAATATGCTTCAAAAGTAGAGAAACATTCAAAAACCTATCACCAAATGCTATCTAGATTTTCAAGAGATGCTAACATGGATTCTCTAGCACATATTGTGATCTGTAAAATGCTCACAGAAAGGATTGTTGACCATGACATAAGCGCACAGGAAACATGCCACATGCTGCAAAAATTGCCACTTATTATGTGCAGTCGTTCGTTTGTATCATTAAATGTTGGAAAAAAAATATTGAGTCGTGTCATTTAAGTGGCACTGATGTACAAGAAACAACCGCTTTCTTGGATGCATATAGAGTTTTCCCTGCAACCATGGAACACCTACCACTTATTCAAGTTGCTCGATATTGGAGCTTCAAAAAGAACCGTAAAGGTGATAAATGGAAACTACGATCAACTCAAGAAATTTTTTGGATCCACCCTGGATTTGTAGATTTCCAAGATCAAGATTCAATGTCCTATAACCTTTTTTGTTGGTCATAACTCCTTTTATACAAGCCTTTAAAAAATATTTCCTCTGAATTTGGATCAACCCCACATGACATCAATGACAATTGGGACTTGTACAAGCATAACTACAGACCTTGGCATGTTTTACGCACTACCGCAGACGCAGAACATGCTATGATGTTAGTTCTGAATCTAATGTCAAATGAAGTATGCAACACGAACTATTTCAAGAATGGAAGGTCTTTGCACAACTTTTTTTGGGAAACAAAATGGGTCTTGACAGTCTTGAAATGTTGGGGAAATGATATTTTGACATACACAATAATTGGAACATACATGACGTTCCACATGATTTGCAGATAATTGGTTCATCATTCATCGAGAGAGAAAATGAAGACACAATTAACACCAACATGCTGGCCACACCACCATCTTCCACACTTCATTTTTCTTCAAAACAACAACTAGCTCTTGATACCATACTACACCATTCAGTAAAAAAAACCCTTCTACCTCCACTAAGATTGATAATTCAATGAACAACTGACATAGGAAAATCATTTCTGATAAATAAAATCTAGAAATCATTCATAGTAGCATCAACCACATCTCCCTCACCTCACCGTTTGCTTGCCCTTATCGGTGTTTTAGCATTCAACATCTCCGCACCCATAATCCATGCAACCCTTCGTATTCCAATCAAATAACTGAAACCCCTTAAAGGCCATGCATTATCATCTTTTGAAGATTCGATGACACATATAGAATATGTTCTTATTGATGAAATGAGTTTCATCGGCCCAAAGTTGCTAAGAAAAATTGACAGTATGCTACGCAAAGCTTTCCCACACTCAACAATATCTGAATTTGGTAATAGATTAGTCATCCTCCTCGGCGACCTTGACCAATTACCACCATTTTTGGACATTCCTCTTTATACAAGTAAATCCTATGGAGCCAACCTTTGGAAGGGATTTCACTCTTCCATTACATTACAAACAATATTTCAGCAACAAGGAACAACCAATGCACAAGTTTCATTCCAGAATTTACTGCTCTACATGCAAGATTCAACTCCTCTTATTGAGGACTGGGAACTCCTAATGTATCACACAAACACACCTAACTCAATAGGAGCTCAACATTTTTAAGGATACACCACATTTGTTTGCAAAAAATGATCTCGTGGACTCCCACAACCTTTCGATGTTGAAGGCATTGAACGTTCTGATCACCCAATCGATTGTTGAAAGTAACAAGAGGACTAGACCAAGAGATCCTGATGATGATCAGTTGGAACAAAAAATTTTGTTGTGCAAACAACAAAAAATCATGCTTATTACAAATTTATGGGTTGACGCAAGCCTCATAAATGGTGTTATAGGAACAATCATCGACATTTTCTATGATGCATCAATGCCACCACCAGCATTACCTTTATTTGTTGTTGTCAAATTTGATAGATACAACGGCTCATGTTGGGATCCCTCCAACTCGTTACATATTCTGATACCCCCTATTTTGAGAGGGAATTGAAGACAATTGCTGATTAAAATGGCCTGGGGATTAACTATCCACAAGTCTCGAGGACTTACTTTGCATATAGTAATTATCGACATTGGAACCACTGAAAGGTAGGGTCTAACATTCACAACTTTCTCCATAGTTCCCTCACTTGCAAATCTGTGCATTTCACCTCCTTCATTTGAAAGGTACTCAAAAAAGGTGCACGTACTAACACTTGGAGCAAAAATAAAGGAGGAGGCAAGATAATTATCCCTCAACCCTTTGTAAATATTTCTTCCTACTTTGATAACATCTCCACTACTACTTTACTCAACACTTTTTCTATCCAAAGCGGCATTGTCGTTCAAGGGGTATAAAATGTATTCATGTTTACTAGAAATGAAATTACCCACAAAATGATACCATTTGTGATATAAATCTTGCAAATGTACAAAGGTCTTCATGTTAACATGTTTAGTTTAGATGTTGTGATATAAGATTTGCAACTGCATATGTACGAATCTGTAACAAATTTAAATGTACACATACAACATTTCAATGTAATGTTTCATCTATATTCCTACACTACCACTATTAATCACATGAGTTATCGAGTGTACAAAAGACTTCATGTATTCATGTTTAGTTCAAATAGTCTACTCCTCATAACGCTACCACTCATGATATAAGATTTACAAATGTATATGT
Organism: Taxus chinensis; assembly: GCA_019776745.2. Classification (NCBI taxonomy): domain Eukaryota; kingdom Viridiplantae; phylum Streptophyta; class Pinopsida; order Cupressales; family Taxaceae; genus Taxus; species Taxus chinensis. The sequence continues at coordinate 92,120,513 of CM034153.1, forward strand.
ACGAATTTGTAACAAGTTTGAAATATAGAGATGGAACCTTTAAATGAAGTGATATCTACACTTACAAAATAAATCAAGCCCCTTATCAACAACTACAAAATTAATAACTGTCTTTCGAAATGCAATAACATATACCGTTCGGCATTCACAGTGCATTGTATACATGCGATTACTACTAGTTAAAATATTTTTGTTAGTCGCATCTTTATTTATTACTTAAAATGATTTGCAAATAGTACATTCTCATAAAGAAATCACAATTTTCTATAGTACCCTTCAAACTTTAGGCCCACAATTTATTAGTTGCAAACAACTCGTGTGAAGTCATTTTCATATTTTCATTTGTTGCAAGACTCGTCTTAATATCTACTTACATTGAAGCCCCACATTTGCAACACTATGCCGCCCTTGTTACAGAAGCAATTTAAATCCTCCAAACAGAAACCATATCATAACAATCGTAATTGGCTAATAAACCTGATCCCTTGATCTTGGAGAAGCTGACAGCACATCGTAACTGCAAAGCAACACTTTTTTAAAAAAATTGAACAAGACAGTATATTTGACACAACAAACAAAACCAGAAAGTATTTCTACTATGCTTAAAACAATGATTTTGTAGCTAGCATCCAGACCCAAAGTTCAAATGAAATTAGGACTTGATAAAACCTAGCTACCTCAACAGAAAGGATGTCGGGTTGTCATCCATAAACGTTAAAACTTCCAAACCAAAAATTTTAAGGTCCAGTAAGGTCCAGTCAACTGTAAAGCACCTGCCAAAATCATCGGAGTACCAAAAGCAATATTCAGTAAATACACGGACCACTCATGGAAAGATCGTGTGCACACAATGAGCTTGGAAAGTATATTATATCATGGAAATAAACATTTATTACGTATTATTGATCACAATAATCACAAGCTTCCATGCCAAAGACACAAGGCCTGTTTTTGGAAACCCTTCACAACACAAGTGGCATGCATGAATGGTGAGAAACAAATGGCCGGACGACAATTTAGTGTGTTTCGAGAATATCTAAATTACATATCTACTACCTCTGAACACTTCTCTACTAAGGGCTTTGGAATGAAAGCAACTTCTAACTGTGTGCTTGTATCCTCTCGAGGATTACAGCTCCAATCAACATCATCTTTACTCAATCTTCTAATCATTCATTACTAGAAAATGTTTGTCACAAACGCGTTGTGCCTTTTGATTTAACTTGTAGGAATACAATTGAAATGTCAGTGTGTAAAATCAATGAGAAGCACTGTTCCAGGCTTTAAGCCAGAAACAGGGCACTATTACAAGAATCCTGGATGACACCAGTAAAATGAACAATCTGGCCTGAAAATTTTATGAGCACAGAAATGCCAACATTTTAAGAGAAGCATAGATGTCTCCTGTTTAAATTTTGCCATGATTGCGCATAGAAGATCAAACTATGTACAGCCGATACATCCCTTCACAAGTAACTAAAAGATAGGTCAAACAAAACAAAATCCAATCCAGCAAAACGATCTCAGCGTAAAGCTGGCCACAAATATCTCCATGTCCAGGCATTGCACAGCTTGTGAAGTGTTGATTAACCCTGACGCATGTCTGAAGATGAGAAGGAAAGTCTCTGGTCAGTCACTCTGCTATTCTCACATAGATTTTATAAACTATATAAAAACGTAGACCATATTCCCAATAACAAAACCATAATAGAAGCTTACCATTGTTGACCTTCCTAAATTCAGTTAAGACTGGATATATATTCTCAAAGGCTGTGTACGTCTCATCCCTTACCTACAAATGTGGAGGACAAGCTAAAAGTCAAGTTTTTATTTCAAAATGAGAATGAGAAAACAGAAAACTACAACACAAGAATCAAAAGATGCAATAAGTTAAGGTAAAGGCACCTTTGCTCCAGTAAGGACAATCTTTCCAGAAACAAAAATGAGAAGAACAATTTTAGGTTGTTTCATCCGATAAATCAAACCGGGGAACAATTCTGGCTCATACTGTAGAAGGAAACATAAAATATCAATACAGCTGTGTAGCATCAAGATAGAGACAAATTTACTGACAAGTGCCCACACAACTTACACTTGAAAAAGCACCATGCGAATATGCAAGCCCTTCCAATCTTATAGGAAATTTCACATCACAGGATCCCACAATATTCTGGATCTTAAAGTCCTGCATATCAGCACCATTTAGATCCTTGCACTGTAACAAATGTCAAATAGAATGCAGGTTTCAAATGATTATACTGTTGATGCGAGCGGATCAAATCCTTTACGGGGTATTACCTTGAAATGAGCAGGAAACCCCAGCTTTTGGATAATTCGAGCATACTGCAACACAGCACACCCAATGTCAGCACCAGCTAATCTAAACATGGTATTATAATTATTCTAAATGTGTGTAAAATAAACTCCAAAATGTTCCTAAGATGGCCAAAAAACTTAGCAACGATAGATAATCAACTTCAATATTTCCTTAGTAGTTTTGATATCCTTACTTGAAATACTTTCATAAGGTCTTACAGAGACTCTCAAATTAAAGTTGTGCATTACATGCAACATTCATGTGACATGCCGAAAAAAAGTGATATAGCCTAGATGCAAACATAATTCAGAAAAAGTTAATGAATTGTTTTCTTGCCTTTCTTGCAGCAAGCTTTGATTGTTGCTCACTCTTTGCACCTGTGCAGACCTACAGATCAAGAAGAAGAAAACAGAAAGATTTTGTCACATATGACAAAATTATTAAATATTGAGTAACATTATTCATTGCATTAATTAATCTTGTGAAACCCCCTAAAATAAAGATCAACCAGTCAGTTATTCAGCCAGCAAAGTATACGATGGCAACTATCAACAACGTAGCAGAGTCGGCTGATAAGAAGCAACAACCATGCCCAGTAATTTGTTTGAAAAACAAGTGTTTTTTATCGGTTAATTGCCCTTTGTTACTCAGGACACAGACCCACCTTTGACTGTTTACAAAGCAACCAGTATTTAAAAGCAGTCTGTCACTCAAACGACCTTTATCCAGCCATTTATACATTTGTTGGGTGATCTGGAATTGTGGCTTCGCTACTTGATCACACAAGCACAACCAAGTTGATGTTTGCACAATAAATGTTAAAAACCAATGTGTAAGAGGGCTTGTTTAGTGCAGCCTTTTAAATAAGGCAAGCATTTTGAGACTTGTAATATCTGAGGTGCAATAGCAATTTGGTATACTTTAAGCCAATCTAAGCACAATGTATCTATGGTGATTATAGTATTATATCTGAAGATACCAAAAAATTACTTATTTTACCATTCTATTAGTCCTTGTGAGAAATTCCTGTATGGGCACCATATCATAAACCCAACCAGTATGACACAATCTATGTCTCGTAATTTATACAGCCTATGTGATACAAAATCTGCTGACATTTGAAAATGATCACAAATACCCTTTGTCAAAGTCAGATTCCCTGTTCATATAACCATCACCGGATTTACTTGTTCATACCCTTTTCAAACATCCTGCTAAGAAGACAGATAATTCGATTAATTCTTTTTAAATTATCTTGGGAATTAATACCTCAACTAATATAATCCTATGGTTAAATTACAAAATATTTGAATGGCTGCTCTGGCCTGTTTATGATGTTGAACAGTGATAATACTACTGCAGACCTGTCATATCATTAAAGTGTTTCATCAGTTATCATATTGATCAAAGTAGTGCAATTATACCCCATTTTAAAGGCAAATTTATTGATTATGGTTTCCACTTGTAAGTAAAACCCTGAAATTGGATATGTTTCATTTCTCTGATATTTGCTTCTAATATTTGCATAAGATAACACGTTTCATATTATCTTTCAATTTTTCAAACCCAACATGCATGCAGTTATTGGTTACCACATCTACTCCACATTAAAAAAACATCCAGAAAAATGCATAATAATCTGTAACAGCAAAACACTTGCATAATAATGAAGAATAAAACCTGAGAAATTCCTGCTTAATTAACAAAATACATTTTACTAAATACATCATTAATAATGTTCCCTATAACATCTCTACAGTATGAATTTAATAGGACAGATGCGCAAACTAAATTTGTACTGCCGCTTCAAAAAGCCACCAATCAAGGAACAGTTAAACAGAATAACCATTTGTCAGATACAAAAACATTTGGCCGCCCATCATGATATAACATGCTGAGCAGGCAAAATTTGACCAGCTCAAAATGTCCACAATGGAATAGGGATCTCCAAGAAAAAGGCACAAAACCAAATGACCAAATAATATTGTAATGTTATGGTTATGACTATCATTTGTATACCCTATTGTGTCTCTGTAGTGATAAAAAGTATAACATGCTAAGTAAGCAAAAATTGACAAGCTCAAAATGTCCACAATGGGATAGGGACCTTCAAGAAGAAGGCAGAACACCAAATGACCAAATAATATTTTAATGTTATGGTTATGACTATCATTTGTACATCACTATCGTATCTCTGTAGTAATAAAAATTAAAAAGCATACAACCCTTGTTTACCCAGTGAGGCAGAAGAATACAAAATTTACATGGAAAAGTTGCCCATAAGTTATGTTATCACGTGGGCAACATAAGATAAAAATTTAAAAAATTAGGTACACTCAATCGCACGTGAACAGCAGATAACTCATTTCTGCTACACTGAAACTTGAAAGTATAAAGAGCAACCAAAATATACACCACCATCACCACAAAGTAGCACACCCACCATCTTCCCAGATGCAAAGATCAAAGCTGTAGTTTTTGGCTCTCTTATTCTCATTATGACGGCTGCAAATCGCTGTCATCAACCAAAAAGAACCAACCTCAAAATCTTTGGAGATATCATGTTGGCTCAAATAAGCATTTAAAATACTTCTCCCAAAATTGTAATCATAATGAAGTGATATACATATCAAAAATGGATGTTTGGAATTCCCCCATGTTCATACATGCAAAGATACCCAATAACACTACATAATGTCCAAGACGCGTACCTTAGGATTGTACTCGGCATTCCTGGCTTGAAGAGCTATGGCCTTAAGATCCAATTTGCAATCCAAGTTTACAGTTGAGACAATGTTTCTGTGTGTTCATCATTTGAATAAACATGAAAGAAAGACAATTAAAAGGAATACAAGGCAAGGAAACTGAACTTCTAAAGTCTTTTCACTGATTAATATCAGGAACAATATGGCATTAAATTTTAACATCGTCCTTTGTATTTCAAGCACAGGTATAAATTTATGTTTAAAACTTAAAAATAACATCAGAAAATTAGTTTCAGATATGGATCTAATGGGGTAGCCCAATCAAAGCCAGGCAGAAGGACAACAGAGAATGAGAAACTAAAAGAAATTCAATATTGAAAAGCAATAATCACACACTAAGGGTGCAATGAAAATATAATCACTTAATATGCCATTCTAGTCCTGGGGAGGGATGGTCTAAAACAAAGTTGCAAGAAACGCCATAGGGGTCCCTGTTTTGGCCTTTTTTCATCAACCAGAAATGTTGGGATGTTTCCAAAACCTTCCAGACATTTCTAGGTTGATTCCAGCGGTTTCCAGGGAGTTTTCAGGGTTGTCTTTTTATTCACAAAAAATGAATATCATATGCATTTCTGAGAATATGTAATATATATTGCACTGCCATATATTGTACAGGATCTGTCACATCGTTTTCTTTTATCAGTTTCCATTTCCAGGTAACTCGAGTCTAAAAGCTACACTAAGAACAGCTTCTAAAACTAAGATACCTGTTCTCCTAGGTATGCAGCAGGACCCTGCCCCAGTACATCCTGGGTGTGGGGTACAGGTCTAGTTCTTCATGGGTTCTGCCTGTATTCGGCCTGAGCAGCCCAAATTCACCCAGGCCCTTCTGCAAAAAAAAACGAACAAATCCAGGCAAAACCCAAAGCAAAAAACATATTTTTTCATTTATGCTCAAAAATAAACATAAAGTAACAATAAATTATGATAAAAGCATTTTTCAAACCCTAAGAGCTAGGTGAAACACAAAAATGAGTTTCTTATTTCTTAGGCTGGAATATTTATATGCCTACTATGTAGTTAGTGTCACTAATTTCCTATTTATTACGCCAAAGGCATTTGCCAAATGGGAGGCGCACCCCTTGTCTCTGACAACTGTCAGAACCATCCACGGCAGAAAATGCAGATACATGTCTTATGACGATGTACGAAGAATCAGCGGCCGTTGATCGCATCTCTGCTGTGCATACGTAAGATCCGCTGTAGTTCCCAAAACCCCACCAAATTCCGACTGAAATGCTGGCAAGTCCTCCTTGCCTCCACCTCGGTCCACGGTCCCTTGCCTGGGCTGGCTATATCACGAAACGCCGATCAGGTTTCGAATCTGACCGACTACCACAAGCTCCACGATGCACATAAACCCAAGTTCAAACATGCCGTCTCCAACATTGATGTGACTTCGTTGTTTAGTTCGTCAGACACCTGCAAAGGCTCTCCTCCTATGTTTTCTGGCCCGGTTTTTGTTCCTTCTCAACATTACTCCCTTGGAAATTACGACTTTGTTCAAGCTCATGTTGCCAGACCTGCATCCAGAGAGAAATGCGGAGAATGCAAAGAGGAAGTGATAATAGTAGAAGGGATAAAGGTGAAGCGGGACAAGCAATTGTGGTTTGACCTGTACATCAGACCCGGCGGAACGGGAAGAGAAGATGATGATGAATATGTGGGCTCTTTCATTTACAGACCACCTCGCCAAAAGCAGCCAAATTCTCATCGGCCAAATCAACTTGTAGAGTGCATTGGCAATTGCTGTTTGAGGCTGGGAATAGGCAACATTATGGATGATTTCGACACACATAAAGAAGATACAAATGTTATTGTGACTTTAGTGCCCAAATTGAACAGCGATCAGGAAACTTGCGCCATAAATGCCTGATCCATAAAACCTCCCATCCCAGACGACGAAGCCGCAGCAGCTTCCTTGGTGACCTCCTTTGTTGTGGTCATAAAACCGCTTTCTATTTAAAATCCTACTACGAGTAGGCAACTCGACGATTTACCTTGCCTTTATATTGCACGCCATCCTCCAGGCTTCACAATGAAATTTAATCTGACTGGTTATCCTACAGATTCTTTGTCCTTTATTACGGCACAAATTTGAGGCTTCTCACAAAACCCGAATTCTAGGAATTATTGGTTGCAACTCATAAACTTGCTTAAATTTCTGATGGAATTCAACCCAACAAGTTGTGGAATTTCACCTCTTTGATGAAATTCAACCTGATAAGTTAGCCCTTGCACAGTTTTCTCCCCAAAGTTTTTTTATAAAACCCTAATTTCGAAAATTCAACAAAAATATCATAAAATCGTAAACGTTTCCAGGCGAAATTTAATCTAACAAAGCTATTCTATATTTTTCTACAGAATTTTTTAAAATGCAAATGCAGACGCAAAGCTTTTCTTTTTATTTCACATCGTTTATATTATTTATCTCCTCCTCATCCTCTGTCTTTCTTCTGATTTTGCTGTGGGACATACAGAGTTTATATGATTCACGATATACAGTGTGTGTGTGTTTCACGACTTAGGCTGCGTGCCTTGAGATTCCGTATTTATATTTTGCAAAGATAAATTAAAGATGCAAAATTTCCCTTACTTTTGTTGCAAAAATGTATTTGAACCTCTATACTCAAATAAAAGAAAGGAAAATGCCTCACCTTTGATTTTTCTGTGAATTTGAACTATCATCGTAATAAAACTAAAGCATGCAAATCCTGTCATGACATTTATTTAGACAGTAAACGTAAGGAATTAAACATATTTTTCATTTTTCTGTATTTTAAACTCCATTTTGACAATAAAAGCAACCAAATGGTCGAAAAAGGCCTGATTGCTGAACACTCGGCCATTCGGCAGCTTAAACAACTTAATATTTTTAAGTCTTACTTACGCTCGAATGTTTGATGACATACTACAAATTTGTGAAGCTCGGTTTCGCATAAATGTTAAATCGCATACTTAAGATTTGTTACATCGCAACCATTTCCTTCCATTTCTGCTATTCCTCGCGATAGTCTCATTCGTGCAACTCCTTCCCTACAATAGCTCGAGCTTAAAAATGAGAAGGGAGCTTACAAATTTCTTCAAGGAGCAAGCGGTGTCCTAGGATTTTCTATCTTTGCACTGATGAGTTTTCCTCTCTTTTCATCCCTTGAAGCACCAATTGCACACATGTAAGTAATGCAAGCAAGATTGAGATGATTAAGAAAAACACAGATAACATATAATATTTGGCTAGGAGCATTCTAAGTCGTACTATGGAACATGCAGGTATTTCATTCCAAGCATTTTGTTTTCAAAATTCCAATTTCATATTTGCCTTATCTAACAACTTAAACATTTCCCAATTGAAACCGTTGATGCTGATAATAAAATATAGTAACGCTATTTTTATGGTTGTCACTATGTTGCTGCCACCATACACGCCCTGCACCATGCCGTCAAATCTTGCCCATCGTATAATCTGCAAACCTTGACCATCATCTGTTTGTTACGTGCTATGAACGAACATATGGGTTTCAACTTTCCATTTAAATTTATTTTTTGTTGTTTGTTTTCTTTATCATATTGAATCTGCAATTATTTACTTTCCCAATGTTTGATTGACAAAAAAATTCTACATGTCGCTCATATCACCAGTTGATGTACAAGCTCAATTATTGATGACTTTTTGTATATCAATTGTTCCTTGCATTTACTAGAACTCACAACTAAAAACAGGGGCTACAAAGTGCTACAAGTAGCAAACATCAGATTTGGGTTTTGAAGCAGCCTTTTGGAATTCCCCCATATTTTTATTTTGGACCCTTCAAAATCACATAACTAGTCCACACGAGATCTCAACTATAAAGTTGAGCTTATATAACAGATATTTCTTAGGGAGGAATAATCTCAACCGTGGGAAAGGTGTGGGCCATTCAGGTGATTAATTTCCCGTCCAATCAACATCCTCAACAGCCCACACATGTGCCTTTTTTGGTCGATGATTGTCAGTTTGGCAAAAAAATTCTTCCACTCCTTACATTCACAAATATCTCTTTAAGTTGTTTGTGCATCGTCTAAAACAACACCTCTGGTCTCCTTCAAACGATTGACATAAATGTCATGTTGTTGTTGGACAATTGCATTTCACATCGTTTCTCTTTTCCATTTTCTCCAGCCTCGCACTTCTCCACCCTATAACCCCTTCTTCTTCACCCTTCTTCCTCTCCCATTGTTTCTCTCCCTCCAATATGACTCCTTCAAAAGACCCCCTTCGGCAATTCCATCATACATTTCACCTACGATTGCTAGTTAAGCTATACTTTCAATATTGTTTGTACAGCCATACCCAAGATGAATCCAAGGTAAAAAGAAAAATCACCATACTGGGGAATCCAGATCTTTGAACCCGAACCTGAGCCAGACCCAATCGATAACTTGGATTTAAATTTATACAATGACACAAACAAGAACCCATTTAATAAATTTCTACATAATGATATCATCTAGACTTGTTTAGCACATCATTCTACACTTCCACTCTTCACTTTGCATTTGTGGAAGCCAGAGATGCAGCGAATTTTGAATCAGTCTCCCACAGGTATCCTCCTTTTCTCTTCTCTAGTTGACTCTCTGCATTTAATGGTCTGCAATAATGATTGTGTTTTTTGGGTGCTCTCTTATCCGATTATTATGAGCCTACTTTGTGACTCCTTCAAAAGATCCCCTTCGGTGATTCCATCATACATTTCATGTACGATTGTTGGTTAAGCTATAATTTATATATTGTTTGTACAGCCATACCCAAGCTGAATCCAAGGCACAAAGAAAAATCACCGTACTAGGGAATCCGGATCTTTGAACCCGAACCTGAGCTAGACCCAATTGATAACTTGGATTTAAATTTATACAATGACACAAACTAGAACCCATTTAATAAATTTCTACATAATTATATGATCTAGACTTGTTTAGCACATCATTCTACACTTTCACTCTGCACTTTGCATTTGTGGAAGCCAGAGATGTAGCAAATTTAGAATCAGTCTGAAAGATCCCCTTTAATGGGAGATAATTTTCTGATATTTTCCAATAAAATACCCTAACAATGCATAACTAGAAAACACTTAAAAAAACTGAATTTGAGTGCAGATCTGTATTTTATTCCAGAAAATGCGACTAGGGTAGGAATAGAAAATTGGTATTTTTAATCACACAAAATCACCTTAACCCTTTCTGATGCCTCTTTTGTAATTGACTGAAATTTAGCAAGCAAAATGATAGTTTTCAGGCCACAAAATACTGAATCTTTATAAGATAAATTTCAGATCTGACCTGTTTATTACAGCAGCTAGAAAACAGTCTGAAACCTTCCACAAAGTGCTGGAAATTATGTGGAAAAATATGCCTAATAGTTCCCACAGACAGCAGCTCCAAAACAGCACTTTTAATCTCGCTAAAACTTGCAAATAAACCCCAAAAGAAGTCGCTCCAGCCAGAATAGATCAAGTAAAATACTCGGAAATATTCCTAAGTCTTCATACAACTTGGGAATGAGAAAAAGGAAGAGTTTTCGTTCCTCCCTTGAGTTTCCTAGAGGGTTTTCGTCCCCTAAAAATTCCTGTAGCTTGTGACAGCTCCAATTATGCAAAAGCATGAATAGTAATGATTATCCAATGCCCTGTCCAAGTCACCCCTCTCCTTTTTATAGGAAAAATATTATAAAATCACCTTTCCATCTTCCAATGAGAAGAGAGTGCCAAAGTGCCCTAAAAGCATGCCCATACCAAGTCGTTTTTCTCCCTTGGGCAAATAAACATTACATAATATTTTTATTATTTGCCTAATGTCTATTTTGCCCACCATGTCAAGTCGCACTTTTAGCCTAGAGTGAAATAAAATCACTTTGGCCACTTAAAAGTTACTTTATTAAGTCATAATAATATTATTATAAGTGGTTTATAATAATTATTTTTAAATTGGCACTTTATAATAATTTTATGACTTAAGTCGCCCTTAATCTAATCCTTTGGCCGTCGGGTAGACTAAATGGGCCAAAGGTCTTCGACCAACAATTATCCAAAAAAAAGAGGGACATTACACAGTCTCCCACAGGTATCCTCCTTTTCTCTTCTCTAGTCGACTCTCTGCATTTAATGGTCCGCAGTAATGACTGTGTTTTTTGGGTGCTCTCTTATCCGATTATTATGAGCATACTTTGTGAGGTATCCTCTATTCTGTTGTGATACTGCTCAGCAATTTGCTTTGTCAGTTGGATTTTGGCCCTGCTATTTCAGCTCTAAGATGGGCTTTTTGCTTCTCTGCATGGGGTTTATTTAGATCACAAGAAACTGGTTTTGAATTCTTTGCATGAAGCTTCTCTATTGTGGGATTTTCTGCGAATATTTGTTGGGGTTGAATTCCCTGAGACTTGCATGATTACTGCCCTCGGGCTTTGCCGTTTCCAGTGTTTTTAATTGTTGAACTTTGCATACTTTCTAAGGGGACTCTTCTTCTTTTTAATTGGTGTATGCAGGTTTCACCTCACACTTCAATGGAGGGCATATCTTCTGCAGGTTGAGGTGAAGTATCCTGCTCCCACAGGAACCCTAGGCTAAGCAAGGGTAAAGAATATTCTGAAAATATTATAAAGGAACAGAACAGGACAGTTGCGAAGTTCAAACTAATATTCAATTGGAAGGCCATTCCTCTTTCATAGGTTTGGTGGATACTATTAAGCTTAAGCTCAGACAATTGATGCATAATGAGGTCCAACTAGATAAGATAACCAAGATGAATGTGTTGCATGGCCGGCGGCATTGGATTTCTGGAAGTCAGCCCCATTGGAAGACATCAAAGACAAAAAGCTGTTGAAATAGGTGGCTACAAATTTATCAAGGGCCCAGCTATCAGCTAGATTGCGTGGGGTGCTTGAGTTAAGTTTTAACGGTGTCCTTCAGGCCATGAAAGACCCTTGGCATCTCACTGATTTGCAGTCTGTTCTATTTGGAGCCAGCAACACTCTTGCCATTCACAAAGACAATGCAACTACTGGAATTCAGCCTAATGAGCAGACTGGAAAATGCGCGGAGGCTGCTTAAAGAGGTTGCTGCTAAGATCTTTTGCAGAGAAAAAAAATTGACGCACTTTGCTCTAAGTCTTGCATCAATCGGATCCCTCTTCCTTTGCCCCTCATCAACTCACCTCAACTCTCAAAGCACTGATTTTGGAGGATGAGGAGCTCAAAAGTGGTCCTACACATGGTATCAGACTCCAGCAAAAAGACAAAGGATTAGATATACTTTTTGAAGAATGGCTACCGTCTTCTTTTCCTTTTTATGCTCATTGAAGCTTATGCTCAAGTTGTAAAAGGTAGCAACTATAATTCTACAAACTTATTTTATGGGGGGATTTGTTATTATCACAATCACATTATGCAACTATTGGGACTCGTGTCTCTTTTTTTAAATTCATCAAACAAAACCTATTTAGTACAAAATAATAAAATCTATACCTATTTCATGCAACATCTTGAGGTAACCACACAATACAACTGCCTGTGTCCTCATAAGTAGCCACAATAATTTCACAATTCACAGAGTAAGGTGGTCAAGTTCCTCCTTGCCTTAACAGAATCTCACTACAGTAAGATGCTTGTTGCATATACCCGGGAAATACACAAATTGCATTTGAAGCCACGCACATTGTTTCACATTTTCCACCCCATTGATCACAAGCAAATACAAATACTATTGCAAAATAATAATATTAATTTCTCAAGCCCCTAGAAACAAATCGCATATTGGCCATTGTTCGTAAATATGCACATTGCATACACCAAAGTTTCTCAAATTGGCACAGATCAACAAAGCAAGTCATAAAACAAGCTGTAAAAACAAAATAATACTACCTCACAAAAAGCTTTTTCTAAGCATGCTAGCTATAACTCAATTGGGAGGGGCACATTAATACTCAAGGCAATGATGTTAGAGCTGAAGAAATTAATAAATCTAATAGTACTGTTGACATTGTTAGAGATGTTCAAAACTTAGGGTAAGCCCAGGCAGCTTCAAAGCTTCATGCAAGATTCATACAACTGTGCTCGAGGTTGCAGTTATGACAAGCAAAGTGATTGATGCAACCTACCAAGCACTAAAGGTACCCATACACCACATTAAGGGATCCATGATTAAGAGGTCGCATTACCAAAGTTGAGTGGCATTAAAATAGAGTAACTGAGGGTTGGAACACGTGTTTTTCAATCCAGTATGCTCTCAATCTGCAAAAATTAATGGCACCACTTTCTTTGATAGTTATATTGACATTGTCAGAGCTAATTCAAAACCTAGGCTAAACCGTGGCAGCTTGAGATAACAATACAAGGATTTCGTGTTTGGATGAGGTCGAAATTATGACAGAAAAGTGCATGTCCCCAAACCTACCAAGCACTAAAAGGTTGCACAGACATTGTATTAAGGGGATCCATAATTGTGAGGCAGTGCTAGGAAGGTTAAGAAGCATTAAAATGTAAGAGAGATTGTGGAGCATTCAAAAAAGAATGCAATCACAGGCAAATGCAATCACAGGAACACAACTCCCCATTTGCAAGAAACGTGACGGTACAGGCCCGTTTCACGTTATCTTGGCCTGCAACCCATCCACAATAGAAAACCGCCACTGTGAACTGGTTAAACAGTTTTTTGGCTCTGTCAAAACATTTCACACAAGACTGGAACACTGCCGTTTCTATGCAGTGCAATAACTATTCAGTCTTTCCCTGATGTTTCTCATGTTGCTTTGCTTCAAAAATTGGCAAGGGAGATAAATATGATCAATTCTAGATTATCCAAAGTCAACAAACCCATGAGCCCAGAAGAAATATGCCCTGAATTTTATTTATTACCTGCAGTAAACACCTAGAAATTCCCAAACCCAATTTTTTCAATGTGTTGCCATTGGGCCACCGCTTCACCTGCAGAAAGGAGAAACCCTAAAAAAATTGAAATAATGTTTTCATGAAGTATTACATAGAACACAAATAAAATATAAATCCCTAAAAAAACTAATGAGTCATTTTTTCTTTCTAGCTTTTAATGCTTTATATGCATCCTAACTTATTTTATATTTTTCTTTTAAGTATCATACGGCTACGCAGATTATGACTATTGTTAATGTCATTACCACTATTAACCAAGAATAATAAATAGTGTCTGCATCTTATAATGTTTTCATTAAGTATTACATAGAAGTAGAACACAAATAAAATATAAATCCCTAAAAAAACTAATGAATCATTTCTTCTTTCTAACTTTTAATGATTTATATGCATCCTAACTTATTTTATTGTTTGCTTTTAAGTGTCATACGGCTACACGGATTATAACTATTGTTAATGTCATTACCACTATTAACCAAGAATAATAAATATTGTGTCTTCATCTTATTATAATTTTTTATAGCTGGTAAGGTACACAAATAAAATAGGCCAATGAGAAATTTTTTTGGACACTTGTGAGTGCATGGTTATCAATATTGGCAAGTTTGTATATATCTGTTTTGAAATCGTTTCTTGTGCAATTTCAACCAACCTTCATTTTCCATCATGTAGTCCTTTTGGTCACATTGCATGTTTTCCCTTTTTGGTAACATAGCCCAACTCATAGCCTACACACATGAACAATTGGGCGTGCTAGGTCAATGCCCAAGACAATGGTATAATGATGCCATTAAGCATATTCAAAGTCTTGCCACCCATGTTTTTCAATAAACTTTGTGCTCAAGCTAAAGAAATAAATGCCCCTTAGTATTTGATAGTTTTGTTGACATTAGCAGAGCAAATTTAAAACTTATGGTAGGCCCAGGCAGCCTGAAAGCTTGATGTAAGGTTTGTACCACTGTGATTGAATCAAAGCTTTGGATAAACCTGACGAGGTTCAAAGCTCAATGCAAAGTTTGCACCAAGATTTAAACCCCTCGGCTCAATGAAAACACCTACAAGAAAAACATTTTTTCCTTAAAATTGTTGGAGCTAATTCAAAACACAGGGCAAGCCTTCACAGCTTCAAAAATGCAATGTTTGTACTGCTGAGATCAAAGCGGCAATGTACTATTGGAACAAAGTGGCACTGTACTACTGGAATAAAGTGGTAATGTACTACTGAGATCAAAGTGGCAACAATTATGACAAGAAATACAAGCTTTCATTGACATTGTCAGGGCTAATTACCAACTTAGTGTATGCACAGGAGGCTTGAAAGCTCAATGTGAGGTTTATACCACTGGCGCACAAAGTGAAAATAATTATGACAAGAAAAGCAAACTTTCCTTGACATTGACAGAGCTAATTCAAGACCTAGAGGAAACATGCATCGGCAGCTTTGAAGCTAGGTGCAAGGTACATACCACTGGGCTTGAAGTGGCAACAATTCTGACAAAGAAAAGTACACTTTCCCTGACATTGTTAAAACTTAAAGGTGAGCATGGGCAGCTTCAAAGCTCAATGCAAGATTTATCCCAAGGTGTATACCAATGGAAACAATTATGACATAAAAGCATACTTTCTTCGACATTGTCAGAGCTAGTTCGAAGCATACAGTAAAGCCTGGGCAGTTCTGAAGATGAATGTGAAGGTTTATACCACCAGGCTCGAATTGGCAACAATTATTACAAGAAAAGCAGGCTTTCCTTAACATTGTCAGAGCTAATTCAAAACTTCAGCTCAGCCTGGGTAGCTTTGAAGCTTGAGGACGAGATTCAAGCCATTATTATGGTAAGTCAAGGCAACTTTCAAAGATTGATGTGATGTTTGTACCACTATGCTCAAAGGCTGTGCATATGCAGCAATAAAACAAACTCTGAGTACATTCAGTGCACAATTGAGCCCTTCCATATCAGCTTTCTGGTTGTAGGTACTGCTGCCTAAGCTTACCAAGGCCCTCCCAGGGCTCTGACAACTTCAATACCTTTCCTGCAACTTTGTGTTAAGTTTACAGACAAAAATGGTGACACGCAAGAAGAATGTGAACTGAGCTTATTTTTATTTGAATGCATATGCACGTGAAATGTACACTTGCTGCATGTGCACGAAATGGGGTGAAATGTGCACTTGCATCACCTGATCTGCACTTCTCAATGCCAGCTTCCTTGATGGTCATGTGCCATGTGCGTAGGTCAAAAAATGATGACAAATAATGCTCAACCTTCTAGGACATTTTCAGAGTTGATTCAAAACTTAGGGTAAGCCAATGCAAGGTTTGTACCACTGGCAACAATTATGACAAAAAATATCATTGACAGAGCTGTTCAAAACTTGGTGCATGCCTGGGCAGCTTCGAAGATCAATGTCAGGTTTGTGCCACTGGGCTCCAAGTGGCAGCAATTGTGACAAGAAAAGCACATCTTCCTTCGAAACTGTCTGATTCAAATCTTAGGGT
This sequence comes from Taxus chinensis, assembly GCA_019776745.2. Lineage (NCBI taxonomy): Eukaryota > Viridiplantae > Streptophyta > Pinopsida > Cupressales > Taxaceae > Taxus > Taxus chinensis. The sequence continues at coordinate 92,137,009 of CM034153.1, forward strand.
AAGCCTCAGCAGCTTCAAAGCTGGATACTAAAATCGCGGTCCCATGCAGGGGGCAAGGCAATGGATTCTTAGTAGGAGCTGCAGGGAATTTTTAGGAAAAAATTAGCAGCCCTGCGGTCCCATGTAACTCTAATATTTTTTTGCAGGGATTGTGGAGAATATTAAATTATATTTTCTACAATAATATTTGTTGCTGTGGTAACAGTTTTGTGGAGGAAGCAGATTTGGATTGGAGGTTTGATGACAGCTGGCCAAAAAAAGTGGAATGCAGCTGTGCAAATTTTCAGCCCCCCACCAATTCTCATCCCTGAAAGAGACAGTTTTCTGCTGTTGCTGCTCCACATTTTAAGGGTGAGATTCTGTTTTATGTAAAATTAAAAATGCACAGGACTACCTGACTGCAAATTTCCATTGCAGTTAGGCAGCGGTCCACCAATATTCATACCACTGGAAACAATTGCGACAACAAAAGCACAGTTCCCCTGCCCACCGCAATGGGGCATCCCACAGTATCGAACCCTAGATTAAAAAATAATGAGGAGCGTAAGCAATAAACTTACTGGAGCGTGGGAACGATCCCAGAAGGGTGCTTCTCCAGATCGACAGGCTGGCTCCCTTCCAAGACCTGCTCCGCCATGCCCAATTACACTTCAAAAATGGCTTTGAATACCCCCCTGACAAAAAACCCAAACAAAATGCGTAAGACAAAAAATTAAAAAACCGATCATTTCGCCTCCCTTTTAAATGCAAATCCAGTATCGAGAACGCCCTGAAATCAGAAAACATCCTCAAATTTCTTGAATCGGGACGAAGCCCTTTAAATACCCTGAGAAATCGAAAAAAAAAACAGAGCTGTTGGGTTTGAATCGCTTCCTTCTTATAGAAAATCAACAACGAATCTTTCAAATCTTGAATTTATATGTGGCGGTAAATGTCGATTTGTGAAGGGGTTTTTATAGGTTTGGGAGATTTTTGGTGCGGCTGTGAAGAGAAAAGGCTCGTCTGAAAAATATATGAGGAGCGCGTGTCGAGGATTAGGTTTGTAGTGGAGGGGACCATATATAGGCGGTGGGTCACCGGCTTCCACCGGCGCGTACGGGCCACGCCGGTGGGGTGGAGAATCATTTTCTTTCTTTTTTATTGGGAAGTCTTTTTTCTTATTTAAATGCTGTATTTTAAAGTTTTGTGCAAATTTTTAAGTTTAATTTAGGAAAGGAAAATTGGGTGACTTATTACTAGCAATCGCATGTGTAAAATGCAATGTGAACGCCGAACGACATATGTTATTTGATTTAGAGGGATAATTATTACTTTTGTAGTTGATGTTTATAAGGGGTGTGATTGATTTTGTAAGTGTAGGAATATAGATGAAGCATTACATTTAAAGGTTCTATCTCTACATTTCAAATTTGTTACAAATTCGTACATATACATTTGCAAATCTTATATCATGAGTGATAGTTAATTACTTTTGTAGTTAATGTGGTTTGTAATTATTTGGGGGAAATTGTGTTTGTGTTGCAACGTGTTTGAGACAATGGTTACATCGATTGTTTGTTTGGTTGGCTGTTGAAAAATCCATTTTTATACTGTCGATAACATGTTGATAAGGGGTGTGATTGATAGTGGAAGTGTTGGATTATATATGAAACATTACATTGAAATGTTCTGTGTATACATTTAAATTTGTTACAAAATTGTAGATATGCAGTTGCAAATCTTATATCACGATATATGAACTAAACATGAATACATGAAGACCTTTGTACATTTAGAGAATTTATATCATGAATGGTAGCATTTTGTGGCCAATTTTATTTCCACTAAACATGAAGACATTTGATACCCCTTGAATGGAATTGCCTCTTTGGATACAATAAGTGTTGACTAAAGTAGTACTGGAGGTGCTATCAAAGTAGAGGGTAGTATTTATGACGGGTTGTTTTGGTTGAGGGATAGTAGTCTTGACTCCTCCTTTCTTCTTGCTCCGAGTGTTGGTATGTGTGCCATTTTTGAGTACCTTTTGAATGAAAAAGGAGGTGAAATGCACATATTTAAAAGTGAAGGAACTATGGAGAAAGTTGTGAATGTCAAACCTTGCCTTTTAGTGGTTCCAATGTTGATAGTTGCTCTATGCAAAGTAAGTCCCTGGGACTTGTGGATAGTTAATCATCATGCCATTTTATTCGGCAATTGTCTTTGATTCCCTCATGAAATAGGGGTATCCAAATATGTAACGGGTTGGAGGGATCCCAACATGGGCCGTTGTATCTATCAAATTTGACAATAACAAATAAAGGTAATGTTGGTGGTAACATTGATGTGTCATAGAAAATGTCAATGGTTGTCCCTGATTGTTGGAGGGATTCCAGATTCAATGTTATGTTTCATAACAATTGTTGTTGTATACCGGCTCCTATGCCACATTATGATATTTAGAAGGAAGTAGTGAAATTGTGGGTGGGAACCAAAATGCCCATCATGTTAGCACATCAAATGTAGATTGTTGTAAAAGCTTCAAGGATAAAAGGGGAAGACTGGTCAAAGGCAATACCCATAAGCAAATCACAGAGAGATGCTTCTAAATCCAATTTGGTGAGAATCAAAGGAAAGAATTCAATAGTATATGGGAGTATCTTAGATCCACGGAAGAGATATCATTCAGATCATTCATTATTAAAATATATGAAGTAAAATTACAATACATGTTGGATAAGCATGTAGATTATGTGGTAATGAATGCCCCTTTCACTGCTATTCATTTTGCAACTTATGAAGCTGCCAAGAAAGTCCTCACCAAATTTTCTCCAGAAAACGCAAGTGAAGAGCACCTACTTGCTCACATCACTGCAGGCGGGGTAGTTGGAGCTTTAGCAAGTGTTGTGACAATGCCACTTGATGTGATCAAGACCCGGTTGCAATGCCAAGTTTGAATCCTCTTCTTTAATAATTTAGTATTAGTCTTGAATTTAGATTTTCATGAACGGTATGGGAAACAGAGAGACTTTATAATTTTTCCTGAAGTTCAATTTCTCAACTTGAAAGTTTCGAATCATTGACATAAGCCTTACCCCATAATCACTTATAGAAATTTACCTTACTTGTATAAACAAGGAATTCATTCCAATCCAGAGTTAAAATCCATTTGATTCACTATGATTTTTGGGATATATAATATCTATGTTGTTATCTTTTTATATAAGTTATGATGAAAAAAATACAATGCTCATTATAAAGATTTATTGAATTGGTTTTCTTTTTGAAAATTACTTACACTCACTCTTAGTCATGAAGCTACTTGCTTTCTTACTCTTTCATTGAAAATGGCGCTAAATTAATTATATTCATATATCATTTACCAAACTGTTCCTGTTAGCACCTGTGGAGAATTTCATCTATGTTCTTTTTAGTCCGAGTTTATCATCAATGTTGTTGTCGAGGTTAACTATTCCATATGCTTTCGTCTTCTTTTCTATTTGTTAGACATCAGTTATCCCATTTTTATGGTAGTAGCTATCTCTAAAAGCTATCTAGAGTACAACTAATAAGACCTAAAATTATATTAGAATAGCTTTTTCGTTGGCATACATTTTTCCATTCACTAGTTTGTATTTACTGATTACAATTGGCTTTCATTAGATTGAATTCGAGGATATTCAGGGCCCCAGAACTTCCAGGTTTTTGATACAAAACATATTAAGTTCTTGAATTTAATATAGTTGTAGAAACGTCCATTGGAGTAAATACCTCTCCCCTGCATCTTTTTTATACCATTGGGCTTGGTATTGGTGATCTCCCCAACCTTCAATCACCATAAACAAACAGAACACATAAAATCTACCATTCTGTCCTCCAATGGCGTTCTTGCCGAATCCAAGGGCACAATAAGAAATGGAAGCATGCAAACTATTCGACAAAATGCATGCCTGAAAGATATTTGGTCTCAATGACTGCAATGACATCTTAATCAAACTTATTGAGCAGATAGTTCTCTGTTCTTTTAAGTGGACCTGTTTTAATCTCTATTTTGTTTGTATTTGCAGGTAGGCTATCTTAGTTGTCCGGGTTTACGGCATTCTAAACTATCGTTTGCCAATTGGTTAGGTGTTATTTCTTGTGAAACGTGATGCATTATGCAAGCTATTGGATTCAATAAGTCCATCTTCGATCCTATTAATTTCTACTGTAAAGGTTATCTTAATTCCAATTCTCGAGCTCAAGAGATTGCTATTATCTTTTCTCATAAAGAGCTTGTCAAAGGGCTCTGTAAAGGTACAAATTAGTATTAGGTGGTTGTATCCAGAAACTTCCACCCTGGGACAAATTAGTAACTGGATGTTTTGATCCCAATCCTAAAACTCTATAGATTCTTATTATTACCGAAGGGTACAATTTTGTTTCTACATATTTTCTGAGTATTGTGAGTGTGTACAATTTAGTGAGTGCTTATATATTTCTATTTTCAGTCCATAGACCTTAAAAATAGGAGAAGATTTTCAAGGGTACAAATTACGTAGTGTCCATATTCCCAATTTCAGTGCATAGACCTATAGAGCAGGAGAAAAAAATCAAGGGTACAAATTAGTAAGTGCCCATATTCCCAATTTCTGTCCATAGAACTAAAAAAGAAGAACAAATTCAGCCTAAAACAGGAATGGAGCACACCTTTGTGCTAAAGCATGTTGTGGGTGCTTCAAATATGCTCAATGCTCAAACCCCATGTCGCTCTCTCAGATCAATCTCATTAGCTACCCTCTTCCCTTCAAGAGAATCCATAAAACCCACCCATAAACTCTACTTAACAAAACGAAAATTTTACTCATTGACAACCGGCAATTTAAATGATTTACTGGAAAAAACCATTACATGCAAAAAACAACCGTAAAAAATAACCCGAAAAAACGAAAACGTCCAAAACGTCTAAACGGCCGTCAAATTTTACATAGTTAAGAATACTTATAAACTGGCATTCTAGATATTAAAAATGAAGAATGCAGTCATTTAGAAGACAAAGAGCTATATTCGGATCCATTTTTGGCAACCAAACACTTAGAAACCATATACACGAGCACAAGTTTTAAGCGCTCCTTAATTTTAGGTTACAATGTACAGACTGATTCTACAGCCACTAGGAAAATAGTTGTACAGAACCTGCTCTGCTATATTTAACAGAAAATGGCAGGTAAACAATTATTCATATAATTGAACTGGTGACAGTCCGATGTCCTAGAATCCATACTTGGTTAGGATTTATTGACTTTTCTGGCGCTCAAGGAATTATTAAAACCAATCTTCTTCGGGGACTTCCTCTAAAGGAGGTTGGCAGCAATCAATATGCATTGCGATACCACAACCCCTCCCGTGTTCATCCCCACAGAGAAGCATTACATCATATCTATCTACAAACCCACATACAGAGCACGAAATTTCACGAACATGGTCTTCCTTGTTTTCCTCTTCCTCGTCTTTTGTATTTGCCCGGCTATCCATCCCGGGTATCAGCTGTGGCATACTGTTAGATGGTGCAGACTGGACATTCATTTCCCTATTTTTCAAGGACTTCTCAATTGCCGCAAAAAATAACCCGAAAAAACGAAAACGTCCAAAACGTCTAAACGACCGTCAAATTTTACATAGTCGGAGAAACGTCCGCAAGGGCCTTTCCCATAGGGGGAACGCCTTCGGCGTAATTACGGGAAAGGCATTTTTATAATGAGAACTTGGCCTAGAAATCGAGAGGCTATCGGCCCTTTTTTTGTGATTTTAATTATATATATTCCTTTAAAATTTTAGGCAGCCATTGACAATGACAAGCTTAGAAAATTGTGGAGTTTTTTAAATAGACTTCTACAAATATATGTAAAATGTGAGTAAATATACAAGTTATTTATATTATGTGGAGAAATCATAAAAATAGATATAAAAAAATAGAATTTACAGCGACGTGAAAAAGTTAGACATCAAACAAATTTTGATTTGATAGGCACATATGATTTGAAATTCATGAGAACGATGTTTGGAGTTGTGTTTTATTTATCATATTAAATAAAAGATTTGGATGGTTTTAACATCAGACTCTCGTTAAGTGAGTAGTTTGAAATGGTAGTAATTAATTAATTTTTACAACTCAAATAATTGTAAGGAGCAAGTACCTTGTAAAATTTGACTTTATGTGGGATAGAAAGCACTCAACCCTCTAAATCAACTTACGTATTTTTCATCGGTATCCTCTCAATTATGTTGTATGTTTATTTGTCGAATCGATGAATATTTATTGACAAAAAGAAAATTGACATCCCTCTTAGTATTTATTAGCATTTTCAAGGTTAGTTGTTACTATAAGAGGCAAAATGTTCACATCTTTGTTTTTTATACGTAAACACCTAATTTCAATTGATTATAGAGGGTTTCACATATTTGCAAGACGTAATATCTTACAACAATGTAATGAAATTACTTAGATATGAATATTAGTAGCGGGATAACACCAAATAGCACCAAAATGTAGATAAATGGTCATAAAATACAAGTAGAATAACTTAACCACTTCAAGGAGGCAACCTCCAAACCGTACAATAAGACACAAGTACTTAATATGATGATCAACTTCTACACACTAACTCTTATAGATATTATTCACATGTTATGGCCATTACCAAGGTCAACCCACTAATGATATTATAACATATATGAAAGAGATACAACATAAAAAGAAGTTATGATAGCCACAAGTCGGTCATACACATCTAATATAAGATATAGGATTAAGGGCATAGTATTTCCTTCCCCTTCGGAGCAACATTGTCCCCAATGTTGAGAAGCTCTCGTTGTTATTGCATAAATGTTGCATCCTCCCATGTGGCGTCTTCACTCTCAAGATTCTTCCACTTGATCAGATACTTTGTAATGACCTTTGTTCTCAATTGTTTAGTGTGTGTTTGAAGGATGCATTCTAGTTCCAAAATGATTCTTCCCTCCTCATTGAGCTCAAAATAATATTATCTGGGTTGATACCTTCTGTCTGATTACCTTCTTCAAGTAAGAAACATGGTAGACTAGATGTATTTTGGTTTCCTAAGGGAGTTCTAATTTGTATGTTACAGTACCAATCTTATGCAACACTTTATTAAGGCCATAATACTTAGGTGAAAGCTTCTTATCCTTCTTATGTTGTTTCAAAGACATTTGCTTATATGGTTTTCAACGCACAAACAACCAATCGTCGACTTCAAAATGTCTTTCACTAAGATGTTGATCAACCTACTATTTCATGTGGTTTTGTGTCATGGTCAAGTTCTCCTTGAGACTAGAAAGTACCTCTTGTTGGTGGTGAAGGTGTTCTTCAACTACTCTAACCCCTGGTTGGCCTTTCAAGGATGAGGTGATGGACAAGGATGGTACCCATATAATGTCAAAAAATGAGATATTTTAGATGAAGTATGGAAGGAAGTGTTATATCATCATTCTATAAGTCGCAACCATTGAACCTATCTTGCTTGTTTATCTAAGGTAAAACAATGAAGATATCCTCCCAAACACTCATTTACCACCTCAATTTTCCCATCAAATTGGGGATGATAAGAAGAGTTACAAGCTAGTTGAGTACCCAAACATGAAAACAAATGAATCCAACAAAATTACTATTAGATATAGGGTCTTGATCACTTACTACAATCTTTGGTGTCTCGTGTAGCTTATGAATTATATCCATGAAGGTTGATACTATTGTACTTGCAACAAATGGGCGTGACAAGGCATAAAATGGGCATATTTCACGAGTCTATCCACCACAACCATGATTACATTTTTTCCTTCTGATTTAAACAATCATGTGATGAAGCTCATGGAAACCTCTTCCCACCTTTGGCTAGGAATAGATAGAGGTTATACAAGACCTGGAGACTTAATTGTTTCACCCTTATTTTGCTAACAAACCATGCATTCAGCCACAAATTATAAATATGGTACACAACAATCCCTCAACTAACTCATCCTTCTAAGATAGAGCATCAACGATTACATTCTTGATTAACTAAAATTGACTAAGCTTAGTAATAAAAGATAGTTAATCCAATCTAGGAGGACATATAACGCAACAAGTAAATGCACTAAAATAGAATGTAAATGTACCAAATAATAAAACTAGTAAAAGTAGAAACCCTAATGTGTAAAAAGTGAAAGGAAAGAACTCAGATGAATGATAGAAGCTTGTCGAATTGTGTCGCAGTGATGCATAGAAAATCAGAAAGTAGGAGCGACTATGTCGAGGTCCTACATAGGAAAAATAGATGAGATGGCCGAGTTGGAGTGCCTGGAGGAGTTTTGGGGCGCTTGTGGGCACCCTGGTTTGCAATTTGGGTGCCCTGGTATGTGTAGAAGCTCTATAATTGGTACTAGTGGGGTTGGAAGGTGATATGGAATATTCATTGCCTGTTGTGTCACTTTCACTATATTGCGCCGAATGCTCCAAATATTCCAAGAGGAAGAAATAACCTGCACAAGACCAAAAGGAAGTATCAAAACCCTAAAAAAAGAAATGCAAAATGAATGGGTCGGATTGACCTAGCCTGCCACAACAATGGGCTTACTTACTGAGTGTTGCACTACATTTTGGACCCGGATGTAGTTCTGGTGTGTGTGTGTGTGTGCATGTCGTGCCCTAGATGCTCTCATGCTAGTCACACTTTATGAAATAACGAGCAATATCTAAATGTGGAAAATGTAATAAAATGTGTGCATGGAATAAAATAGAATCCCTCCCCCTATGAAGTGTGATGCAGATGTTATAACTCATGCCTTGATGATGGAGCTATGTGGATGTTAATGCAATAGATGGATGCAACTCTAGATGGGGTAATAGTAGTGTATCATGTTAGGTCTCTCATTATGGTCTCATAACTTTATATTTATAGGGTTCTCTTGCTCTAATTTCATAATTAACCCCAAGAAGGACAACCCCAAAAAACATAAATATGAAAAACGGCTATAAGAGGCCCAAAAAGTGGTGGGAAAGTGCTAGTGGGACCAGGGCGTCCATGGGCGACCCAATACTAAATCTAGGTGCCCCAGTTGAGGCTAAAATAATGTGGATGTCCATAAATGGCTAGGCATATGGGTGCAATAGGTCATAAATTATAAAATAAAATAAACAAGATGGCCAAAGGATGGGGGTTAATTAGTACTTTCTTTGCTCAAGAACCTTTTAAACAGTAGTATGAGACCGAGATAAATAAATTGTCTAAAGTGCATGATTTTGTGACTACAATTCTCCTTCCCTTTCTTATAGATTATCTCAAAATCATACCCCAAAATTTATGAGACCCATTTTTCTTGTTCTTTAGATGATAAATGTTGTTCTCAGAAGTATTTAAAACTATCAATATTTGTCTTTACTTTGAAGTGTCTGCCCATTAGATATGGTCTTCGTTACTTTATTGCATGAAGTATGGCCAACATTTCCTTCTCATAAATTGGTTTTGACATATTCTTACCTTTGAATTGACCTATCTCAAAGGCAATGGGAAGACCCTCTTGTATGAGTATTGCCCCCATACCATACCCTAAAACATCACGTTCAACAATGAATATTGTGTACAAGGAAAAGTTGGAAAAGCTATGAAATGAGGCAAGAACACTTAAGAAGCCCCAAAGCTTTAACCAACAAGACAATGGACCATCAAGATAAGAGATAAGCAAGAACTATTACTTTGCATGCGGGTAAGTGCACCAAGTTGGGGGGCCAAAAGGGGGTCTTAAGAGAACGCATTTTTATGAAAAATAAAAAACTTTAACTTGTATGATTTTTTTGAAATCGTTACACTCAAAATTGGAAGATGTTGTATAAATATGAATCGTAGAATTTTGAGTCTAGTTTCTAAGCTACTAATTTTTATTGAAAATAGATAATTTTAAGTGGATCAAATAACTAAAATACCAACAGCTGTTGTTGTTTTTGTTAAAAAACATAACATAGTGACTTTCGTGTCCCCCACCATTTTTTGAGCACCATTTAGTATTTTTGAAAACCCTTTTGTAGAAAGATAGCTAGGAGCATCTAGTTTGGGCTACATTTTTTTTAGATTTTTTTAGTAAGTATTTTTTTAATGATTTTTCCAGTACAAAAATTTTAACTTTACAAACATAACGGAGCTCTAACCGTGCCCCCCCTAACTACCTCAAAAAATATCAAAAATTAGAAAAAAAAAATGAAATGTGTATAGAATTACGCCTAATTTGGCTAGTCTATTTTTTTTTCAATTTTGATGAGCCAAAAAAAAGATATATGACAAAATATAGACATGTTTAAACTTCAAAAAATAACTATAAAAAGGCATTATTAGAAAATAAATAATATGGAAACCTTATATTAGTCGGAAAATTTGAAAATTTATATTTTTAGAAAGTAGAAACTCTAATCTACGTCGTGGTATAATGTTTTTAAAATGAATCGATCAATTTATGTTGATTTATGATGGAGGAAGAGAGATTTTTTCATTTTCCTGCAAAAATGTGTTCTTTGTTGTGTTTGTGTGGGTCTATGCCTCACGTTTAGGGATCTAAACCGGATCCCCAAGCCTTGAGGCATGGCTTGGAAAAGTAAACAAAGATAACGAGTACGCACTATAATGTGTACACGTTCCTGATAGTATAAGCATGATATGTGGTTATGGCATGCTTCTATGTATAAAAATAAATGTTTTAGTATAAGTTTTTCATTTATGGTTTAAATTTATTTTAGTAGATATAAGATGTCAGGGTCACTTTGCACCTTTTGGAACTAGTCTCATAGCTTCATCTATCATGGTTTAGAAGATAGTTTTTTATAGTATAATATGGTGAGTACATAGGTAAATTTTAGGATTTCAACATTTAGCCTAAAGCTTTTAACATTTAAATTCTACAATCAAAACCCTAAACCCTAAACCTCGAGCCCTTAACCCTAGAGCCCAAACCCCGAACCATGATACCTAAACCCTAAACCATAAGCCTCAAATCCTAAACCTTAAACATTTAGCCCTTAACCATGAGCCCTAAACCCTAATCCACAAGCCCTAAACTTTTAGCCATAAGCCCTAAACCCTAAACCACGAACCATGATCCCTAAATGTTAAATCGTTAACCCTAAACTTTAAAAACTAAATCTTAAACCCTAAAACCTAACCCCAAACCCTAAACCCTAAACCCTTACCCTTAAACCCTAAACCCTAAACCCTAAATCCTAAAGCCTGAACCCTGAGCCCTAAACACTAAACCCTAAAACCTGAACTTTGTGACCTAAACCTTAAACCCTCAACCCTTAAGCCTGAGCCCTAAACCCTAAAACCAAAATAATAAACCCTAAAACCTAAACACTAAACCCTAAACCCTAAACCCTAAACCCTAAACCCTAAACCTTAATTCCTGAGCCTTAAACCCTAAATCTAGAGCCCTTACCCGCGAGCCTTAAGCCCTAAGCCCTAAACCCTAAACCATGAAATGTGAGCTCAAAATGCTAAACCCTAAACCTTAAACCTTAAACCTTTAACCCTGAGCCCTAAACACTAAATCCTAAACCCTAAACTTTGCGACCTAAACCTTAAACCCTCAACCCTTAACCCTGAGCCCTAAACCCTAAAACCAAAATAATAAACCCTAAACCATGAACCTTAAACCCTAAACCCTAAACCCTAAATATAGAGACCTTACCCGTGAGCCATAAACCAAGAACCATGAGCCCTAAATGTTAAATCCTGACCCTAAACCCTAACCCTAAACCCTAAAAACTAGAACATAAACCCTACACCCTGACCCCTAAACCTTAAACCCTAAATATTGAATCTTAAACCCTAAACCCTAAGTCACAAGCCCTAAACCCTAAACCTTAAACCTTTAACCCTCGACCCTAAGCCTTAAACACTAAATCCTAAACCATGAACTCTACAACCTAAACCTTAAACCCTCAACCCTTAACCCCGAGCCCTAAACTAAAAACCCTAAATGCTAAAACCAAAATAATAAACCCTAAATAATGAACTTTAAACCTTAAGCCTTAAACCCTAAACCCTAAACCGTAAGCCTTAAACCCCACACTCTAATTCTTATTCTTGAGCCCTAAACCCTAAACCCTGAACCCTGAACCAAAACCCCTAAACCTCTAGCCCTAAACACTAAATCTTAAACACTAAACCCTGAACACTAAATCTTCAACCCTAAACCCTAAACCCTAAACTCTAAACCCTAAACCTCAAGCCATAAACCCTAAACCCTAAACCCTTAACCCTTAACCCTAAACCTAAACCCTAAATCCTAAACCATTAACCATTAACCATGAACCTTGAACCTTGAACCCTATACCCTAAACTCTAAAATTTAAACCCTAAACCCCAAACCCTGAGCCCAAAAACCTAAACCCTGAACCCTAAACACTAAATCTCAAACCCTAAACCCTTAGCCCAAAACCCTCAACCCTAAACCCTCAACCCTAAGCCCTAAATCCTAAACCTTGAGCCCTAAACCCTAAACCCTAAACACTGAGACATAAAACCTAAACCATAAACATTGAATCCCTAAACCCCAAACCCTAAATCCTAAACATTAAACACTAAACCCTGAGCCCCAAACCCTAAAACTTAAATCCTAAACCCTAAACCCTTAACCTTGAGCCATAAATCCTAAACTCTAAACCTTAAACCATAAAACCTAAATTGTGAACCCTAAACCCTGAGCCCTAAACCCTAAACCTTGAAACCTAATCCATGAAACCTAAACCCTAAACCTTAAATACTAAACCCTAAACCCTTAACCCTTAGCCATAAATCCTAAACTCTAAACCTTAAACCATAAAACCTAAACTGTGAACCCTAAATCCCGAGCCCTAAACCCTAAACCCTAAACCCTGAAACATGAACCATTAACCCTAAACACTAAACCCTTAACCCTTAACCTTGAGCCCTAAACCATAAATCATAAACCCTGACCCAAAATAAAGTCCTAATAATATCATTTAGTGTGTTTCAGTGTGTAGGGAATAGTGTTTGAGCTGATCGATCAACTCATTTAGTTTTTATGAGAGACTACTTCCTTTAAAGGCCTAAAAAGGCCATTTTTGGCCATTCTATAACTAATTAAACACCCTTTAGAAGTTTTTAGAGAAAATATAAAGCATCTGAGGGTGATTGTAGAGAGAATTGAAGATGTCTAAGTAAAATTAGTAAAGTTTAGGAAATACAATCTCATTCACGAGTAATCTTTTTAAGACCGGGTTTTTAAGTACAGGGAATGAAAGCTAAAACGGTAAAAGTTGACTTCCATGGATGATTCCAGGAGTTCTAGAAAGACTTAGGATGAAATAAAATAAGAATTAGAAGGATATTAGAATAATATATAAATTGGGAAATCAACATTCATTTAAGGATTAAATATTTCTTTAGGTACTGCAAAACACTTTAGCTACCCCTCTAAGTTCAAAATGAAAGAGGACCTAAATTTGTAGTTGCAGGAAGAATTAGATTTTTAGAATAGTTTCATTGATCGTAAAATGTGATTTTTGTTGTTTCAGTGAAGTGTGGAGGTCAAGAACATGTAACTCGTACTCAAATTTAATTCAAAGATTCATCCCCTATCCAGAGGTAGAAACTCATTTCCACGACGAGTAACTTGAGAAAAAAAGTGTCCATGTACCATAAATATGCTTACACCCAGATTTCATCTTGGTAAATAAATTTAATTGTGAAGGATTCATCATATTCAAAATTGAAATGTGGAGCTCAAGGAGTGACTTGACGATCATCATATCTTGACCGTGTCATTGTACCCAACTCTCTCCAAAGAACAAGCTAAAATGAGCTAGTCATGCCACCAAGGTATCCAGGACCATTATGTGTGAAGTATTAAGGCATCATCTATCTCCATGAGATACATATGATTAAAGACAAGTATGATAATATTGAATTTGATTCCATGAAAGGATTATTTTAGAGCCAAGAAAGGTGAAGGGATGATCTTTATATGGAGCACCATGTTTCTAAGAATGAGTAATAATTTGAGTTCACTTGATGCAATTCACTTGGTACTATTCATAAAAATGCATTCAAAACCTAGTAGTGTGATCACACCTTAAGGGGGAGGCACATTACAATCACCTCATTTTTTCCATAGGACAAGAATCCTATTCAAGGAGCAATCCTATATCTAGAAATTGAGGATCTCATTTTAGTAAGAAGTAGACAAACATCATAGAGTTGATTCGTGGTCACTAAAGTGAATTATGGATCAAATTTTAAAATTGGTATAAATTCAAGCAGTGGTAGTGCCAAAATCCTACCCAAAATGTCAAAAAACCTACAAAATCACTATATGTTTTCCCAAAACAAAAATTGACTACAATATATATGGCCTGAAAGTTTTAGGTCATTGTTGAAATCCTGAAAATGAATAAGTATAAGAAATAATAAAAGTATAAAGAAATAATAAAAGAAATCTTATACTTGACATTTATTTTAGTAAATATGGCTCCTTCAAGCCCTTAAAAACTTCATATAGAGCAAACATGTATGTCTTATAACGTGATCATATTATAAGGTGTACACGTTTTAGGTTCGTGAATTGCCGAGCCTAGGAAATCATAACACAATAGCATTATTTCTTTCATTTTGGGGTTTTTTTCCACTTTTTGGCCCCCCAACGTGGTGCACTTACCCATGCATATATAACTTGAAATAAACAATCAAACCTAGCATATCTAACAATTCTCTACTCTTTGAAAGCTATGAAAATAAACCTATTAAAGATCTTGGCAATCAGTTATGACTATTTGATTCTCAAGGTATTTTGAGAGTGAGAGCTCACCATTAATGGCTACAAGGCCATATGGTTCCTCTCGTTACCCAAAAGCTTGATTGAAATATGCAATAACAAAGCAAATAACTCAATAAACAATGAAGAGAGCTCTTAATACTAAACATAATACTATAGTTTATGTTAGAAAGGAGGAAGTGTTCTTAGAAAAGTGAGGGGGGTCTAGTTCTATTTATAGGTTTCTAGTTCTAAGAACGGAATGATTTGGGTGCATGTGGGAGATAAGTTAAGTCCAAAAAGCAATTTTGGCTTTAGAAGAGGTTAAACATGCCTTAGGCTGGTTAATCTAGGTTTAGGCTAATTAATCTTGTTTAGCAAGGAATTAATAGCTTGAGAGAGTTGTGAGGGGTCCACTCAATCCAATGTAATGGGAAGGTAGTAGAAGTGGTTCAAAAGGAGATAAGAGAGAGGTTTAGCTAATAAGAGGCTATATTATCATGATTAGTTTGTTATAGGAGGAATATGACCAAAATAATGTTATAAAAGGAGAGTTACATAGGCCTAATTGACGATGTGTCGTCAATTTGCAAGTGGTAGAATAACTAGTGCAATATTAGGAATAAGATTGCTTTGACTAAACTATAGGTGTCTACATTTTCCCCTCTTTGGGGTGGTGTGTATTATGCCACTTCAAATAAAGTAGACAAACACAAACGACTAAAAAATTTTGAAGGAGTGGAGGAAAAATTAGTAGGGTGAAGGATGCCCCCTTAAGTGTCGATGGGGTGATGGAAGAGGTCGATTGACGATCGAAAAGAAGAATAAAGTAGATAGAAGAAGTAGGAGGGACAGGATGCCCCAAGTGAAATAGTAGAATAGGAAGAAAGAAGAAAGGGGATAAAGAAGAAAAACAACGAGGAAGGGATATTGAGCTATCTGCGATCTAGCACCGTGGAATACAATATTTATTTCATCATATTGCTAATGATCTTCATCATTGGTCCTTATTAAAAATGTAAGCATACAATAAAAGTGTAAAATGACATGAAAAGTGATAGTACGAACAAATGTCTAGTGCTAAAACACCAACTCCATGCAACTTACAAAATGCAATGCAATACGAGAAGTAAACAAGCTAACCTAACAAGGAAACAAATACAAACACACATACTCAAACCAACAACGTTTAAGATGATTGCACAAATGGTTTTGTTATCGATCTTTAGTTGCAAACTTTGCGAATTAATGACAAGGGTTAAAAATGGTGCCCCAAGCAAGGATACATGCAAGGTGAATAACGAAGGACACTTGGGTCCAATGAAAAAACATTGTGAGCCACAAAACAGTACCATATAACTCATTGTGCCCTAGAGTATAGACGAAGCATGCAGACTAGCTTTGTTAATGAAGGTAGATCAAGATGATCTGCAAGTTGTGCACATGAACAGGCAAAAACTTTAGATCAAGATGATCTGCAAGTTGTGCACATGAACAGGCAAGAACTTTAGATCAAGATGATCTGCAAGTTGTGCACATGAACAGGCAAGAACTAAAAAGTGATGTTTTGTAGGGTTCTTTTTTATGGAAATGTTTTTGAATGTTTTGATTTTTTTTCTAACATATTTGAATGTTTTCTATTTTTCTAACATATTTGAATGCTTTTGATTTTTCTAACATATTTGAATGTTTTTGTGATTTTGAAAGTTTTTTAAACTATGTACAGGAAGTCAAAGAAGTGTGGATGCCCCCAGTGATAGATGGGATGTACAAGGGAAAAATGCCATGCGCGTGCAAAAGAAAGTGAAGATGCAAAAATGCCCCAACGTTAGGTGGGAGAATTAAAAGGCAAACTCTTCACGCATAAAGGTTGTATTAAGGCCAATATGGATAGGTTCAACGTGATGATGAACTTAAACTAATGAAGTGCTAGGAAGGAGCAAGGATTCCCCCAATGTAAGTTGGCCAAGAAACATATGATAAAAATAAGCAGAAGATTAATTTTTGAAACAATGCACAATTTCATTTAAACATTGTAAAAAGGATATCTTATACATGCAGATGTTCTGAACGAAGTAGAGGAACAATATGGATGCCATGTATGGATATGGAAAATGTTACTATAAGTTTGGAGATGACAAAGTGGTTAGCCTAAGGTAAAAATCGTGAGACAAGAAAAGTAATAATTTGAACAAGGTCCAAAAAAATCACTTGGTAACCTATTAATCCTATTTGCCCCTAGAGATCCAGTGTGTGTATGTGGAAATTAATTACCTCTTTAAGGGAAGATTTAATAGACAACAAGTGAAGAAACCCTAGTCAATGTGTAGAATTTATTTATTATGAAAGGTGATTTGTGAATGGAGGGTGGAAGAATAGCCATACATTGCTCCGCTGCCAGCCAAACATCCATAGCCCCGACGGGGGTTTATTTAATTCTAATTGCAACATTGCTCTACTGTCAGTCAGGCGTCCATAGCCCCAATATAGATTATTGGAAATACCCCAAGAGAGAGTTATATATCAATTTTATTTTGTTTTGTATCTTTTAGCTTTTGATTTTTGATTGATTTTGATTCTTTTACTTTCTCAAAACTTATTTCAACTCTCTTGCTTGTTTTGATAAGGGATTAAGAACCACAAATGGCTTGATGGAAGGATGCGGGAGTGATTACGATGAAGAAATTGGCTAGTGTCAATAAATACGTCCAAATTTTCTTCGCAACAATTTTATTAGATGTTGAATGTGATAGGATCTTTAAGAGGTCAGTCGTTCTTTAATTTACTGAGGTGATGAAAGACCAAGGTCAAACAGATACCATAGAGATAACTGTCACAAAATCCGTGCGAATAGACTAACCAAAATATCATTTAAGGGATGAAAATGTCAGATTCATTACAGAGGAATGAAATGAAGGGGAAGAAAGAACATCCATATGTAAAGAATACCTGATTGCAATGTTTGATCTTTGTACCTTTGATTTTTCTCGTGTTTTTGTATTGTATGAATTGTTTTGATTTTTTAGGTTTTTGATAGTTTTTGGAAAGTTGAGACCAAAAAATTTTCGATGTAATAATATCCCACAACGATGTTTTCAATTTCCTTGATAAGGGAGATTAGGAGTGTTTGTTTATCAAGAGTTATATTATCCCTGATCTTGATGATCGTGGTGAACTCATACTCAACAAATGATTGCGACTTATCCTGAAACATGGATTTCATATGTGGGAGCTTAAGTTTCTTATTCGTGGTTTATGCACTTTGCGCCATACTTGATGGTTATGTTGGTGTGCATTCTTAAATCACGTTTGATTTTTAACTTTAAGATCGTTTGAGTTGTTAGGAGCTTTGGAGCTCTTTAAATATTTGATCTTAGTTTGGTAAAGAAAATGTTTGGGTTTCTTATAAGCTAGTTCGTGACTTTTCTGATCTCAAGAAGTGGGAGAAGAAAGTGGGCATTTAGGATTGGTGATAGGAAAAGTATGGATGATGGTGGACTTGCCCCGGTCATTGGTAGAAGAAGAACATGATGGATGAAAAGGGTATGGTCCAAGTATTAAAGAGGATGGGCTACTAGGAGGTGAGCCAAAGATAGAAGATGATGAAGGGTTGTTAGGATGTGGCCCTAAGATGGAAGAAAAGTGACTACTCAGAGGTGTCGTACAGGCATAAGAGGATGAAGGGATACTAGGATGTGGCCTAAGAATATAAGGTAATGGGTTACCCCAAGGTGACTCATAAATAAAAGATAATGGAGGGATACTAGGACGTGGCCCCATAATGGAAGAAGATGACGAGGGGCTACTAGTGGGTGACCCATAAGTAAAAAATGGAGGGCTACTAGGTGGTGGCCCAAAGATAGCAACAAACGATGGGATACTAGGATGTGGCCCAAGAATGGTGGATAAAGGGCTTCATGGAGCATACCCACTAATAGATGAAAGGGGGCTACTAAGATTTGGCCCAAGAAAAGAAGAGGATGAGCTACCAGGATGTGGCCCACACACGGAAGATGGTGATTACGGAATTGTGATAAATAAATAATGATTGGATAATGAGAAGATAGGCCATGTCTCAAGTCAGACACTGACATCTCATCATGTTCAGAGGAAGGTGAAGATGGAACAATAGAAGAAGAAACAAGTTCCATGACCTTAGGCTCTTCCTCTACGTTCTGATAAAATAAATCAACTTCTTCCTCCCCATACGTGAGTGTATCAAGTTTTAGAAATAATCCTTGTTTGTAATACTCTAGAGGGATATCTTCATGTAGTCTGATTATTCCTTTATTTTTAGAGAAATCAATCAGTAGTGGTTGTTGTTCTTCGACCATAGGAGGTTGAATAGAAGAAATGGATCCAACAAGTATGGACGTTTTAGAAAACGAGGGGAAGGCTTGACCCTATTGTGTCCAGAAAATAATTAGATAGTATGTCGAACATATATCTTAACACATTGTTTCTTGTGAATTTTTCATCGTGGATGCAAATGTTGATCCTTAGAAGGTTGATGAAGATAGAACGAGGAATTGTCGAAATGACCCAAAGGACAAGGAGAAATTGGACTTTGATTTATAGAAGAAGATGTCTCTAGAGACAAAGTAAATTTGGAAGAAGATGGTATTGGTTTTCCTAGAGAGAGACATCGTGGAGGATGAATAAAAGGAGTGCATATCCAAAAGTGCATAGATTGCGATGTATGAGTTGACTTGGAATATTGACTAGAAGAACTTTGAGTCACACGAATCTTTAAAGGAGGCATACTTTGCTGAGGTGATTGATGAAGGAGGTCCTGCGAAGAAAGGGAGGGCCGTGACTAAAGAATCACATTAAATGTTTATTCAGTAGAAATTGGAGTCGCACGAATCTTTGATAAAGGAATGGGTCATTAAGGTGACTGATGAAGGATGTCTTGCAAAGAAGGGGAGGACTTTGATTTAGGAGTTGATTTAGAGGAATTAGAATAATAGTTAGGATCTAATTCATTGGAAGAAGGAGAGGAATCAAAATCATAATTTGGATTAGAATCTTCAGGAAAAATGTTTAGATTGGACTCATCAAAATCTATCCACTGACCATGACACAAATATGGCAAATGTGATAACCGAACGAGCCCTTTCACACGAAGAACCAAATGAGGTTTATTTGTGATGGGCATCTTTTGATGTGAATGCCTAAACCTAGGTTTTGTATTATTGTAAGTGTGCGGAACCATGCAATGGGAAGTCATTGTTGGCGTTGTTTAGGTACAAATGCCTAGACCTAGATAGTGTGATTGGACTCCTTCATGGAAACAAAAGTTATATGTCGATTTGGGCAACATAACGATGAAAAACTAGACGTTTTGTGAACAAATAGGGGATGCTCATGTGACTTTTCAAAGGGAACATAAGGAAAATATACATCGTGATAACACAATTTTGGCAATCCAATGATTTGTAGCCAACAAATTATGAGTGCAATGGATCAAAGGATAAAAAAGGATTGCCTCAGATGAATAGTTTGATATGATGAATAAACACAAGGGACAATCATGCTCGTTTTGGCCAACCAATCAACTAATATGAAACTAAGTTCAATAACAAGCCTAACTACAAATGAGACGTCTTGACATGGGTATCAAGACAAGGCTATCAAGATGCGAAGACTTACCAACATACTTCAATGTTTACATCTAGGTCTCAAACAAGGATGAATGTAAACGGGTGCAAAAGAGGTGGACACAATCAACCAATATCACACGTATGATGCTTCCCCGTTGATCAAAAATATCAACAAAATAACAAAGGAGTAGATCAAGTGGGGGTGAAATAAACTTGGGATTACTTTGACATAGTTTCACCCCACCTAAGATGAATAAAAATTAAGCTAAGTTAAGCATCGTAGATCTCATGATGAATGACCCTATGCTCAAACTATGATGGACTCGTCCCCTTATTCGATCAACAAGGTTTTGACTCCAAAAGAGTTATCAATTTGTGAAATCTAGATACAACATGATTGTTTGATATGGTAATAGTGGGCTCCAAGATAAAATGGCTTTCCTACGTGGTTCTCTCCATCCTATTTGTCACAAATGATCTCTTAGAGCTTGATTTTCCAAGAAAGTTACATTAACTAGAGTCTTGGAGTATCTCGACTTTACTTTACCCCCTTTAAATACAATGAGCAATGAATGCATTCACGCTTATCTTTCACTGAGGTCGCAATGGAGATGATTTTGACGCTAACTCACAAATGGAAACACTATTCAAGTGCGTAATCAGAGTGCTTCTCGTTTCGTCTAAGAGGTTACTTTGCGGTGGACTACTTTAGGGCTCTTAGGACCACCCCTGTTGTTGTAGCTTAAGGCTTATGCCAAAGGGGTTATGTCCTAGTTCAAAGCGGATGTGTTTTACCCTTATTTGAACTTACAAATCAAGTGTGTTGTATATGGTTTGTTTTTATCTTATATGCTTAATGTGGTTTTAGTCGCAAACTATTTGACAACGTACAAGAAATGAGTTAGCTTTTATCTAGACTCCAATTCTTTTGCACATGATTTGTGGTTCTATACACCAAGATTAACAGTTTTTGAAATGATCAAACATCATATAAAGGAGATAAAATGTCACTTTTTATTTCCCAGATCATCCTAAGACGCTAGGAAAGAGCATACATGACAAAATACCTCACTAATCTTTCCAAAAATGGAAAACACTTAATGGATAATGCGAAAAGTAAGTTCCATTTTTTAACCTTGAAGTTAATCTTTTAGAAAAATCTAATTGAAATGTTTGGAAAGCTAAAAGAAGGTATTTGAAGCATTTTTTATTCCCAAGATCACCTAGAAGGTGTGAAGGAAAAAACATACACGTTCCAAAAACCTCTATAAATGAAAATGCAAACACTTAACTAAGTTAGTATAAAAATATAATCAAAAGAAACCTGCAAACCACTGTTAGAAACCTTAAAACTATTATAAAAATCCAAAAAAACCCAATTTTACAACCTGCAATAATGTTCAACTCTTATCAGAGACACCTTTGTACCTAGAATGACATGTGTGTGCATCTAGCAATGGGTGCACACTCAGAATGACAGGTGCACGGGACTATGGGAAAAATTGTGGGGGCTTTACACCTACATGGGGAAAATGACATATGCACGCGTGTTTGAGCATGTACGCACCTCAGAAGACAAATGTGTGTGCAAGGTAAATGATGAGTTTGACACAGGGTTCAATAAACACTTGTGTGTCACAAGAAACATATGCGCGTGTGAATAAGCATGTGCACATACATCAAGACATGTGCGTGTCTCGTGTTAAATTTCTTGACAGGGGTCAAAAATGTAAATTAACGGGTGCACGACCAAAAAAGTGACTGTGCACCCAGAATGATAGGTATGCGTGTGTTCGAACAAGTGCGCGCCCTTTCTAATGTGTGTGTACTTATTCAGAACGCCTGTGTGTGGCCCTGAAAAATCACAAAAAAACACATAGAAATGGAAATCTAAAATTGCTAACAGGTTAGATTTCTACCATTTAAATCAATTTCTATCTTGTACCAAGTAAAATTTCATGCAAAAGGGAGGTTTAACCCACTTAAAGTTACAAAAATGTTTGAAACCAAGCTATTTAGCCTTAAAAAGCATGACAATGGTTAGAAACTGAAATAAAAAGCTTAGAAATGACTTCTAATGGACTATGGAGTAAGTCCCATCGGGCGTGCCAAATGTGTACATGGAAAAGTTGGAAAATGAGGTAAGAACAGTTAAGAAGCCCCAAAGTTTTAACCAACAAGACGATGGACCATCGAGATAAGAGATAAGCAAGAACTATTACTTTGCATGCATATAAAACTTGAAATAAACAATCAAACCTAGTATATCTAACAATTCTCTACTCTTTGGAAGCTATGAAAATGAACCTATTAAAGATCCTAGCAATCAGTTATGACTGTTTGATTCTCAAGGTATTTTGAGAGTGAGAGCTCACCATTAATGGTTACAAGACCATATGGTTCCTATCATTTACCCAAAAAATTGAGTGAAAGATGCAATAACAAAGCAAATAGCTCAATAAACAATGAAGAAATCTCTTAATCCTAAACAAAATACTATAGATTATGTTAGAAAGAAGTAAGGGTTTTTAGAAAAGTGAGGGGGGTCTAGTTCTATTTATAGGTTTATAATTCCAAGAATTTAATGATTTGGGTGCATGTGGGACAAAAGGTAAGTCCAAAAAGCACTTTTGGCTTTAGAAGAGGTTAAATATGCCTTAGGCCAGTTAATCTAGGTTTAAGCTAATTAATCATGTTTAGTAAGGAATTAGTAGCTTGAGAGAGTTGTGAGGGGTCCACTCAATCCAATATAATGGATTGATAGCCTAGGAAGGTAGTAGAAATGGTTCAGACGGAGATAAGAGAGAGGTTTAGCTAATAAGAGGCTATATTAGCCTGATTAGTTAGTTATAGGAGGAATACGACCAAAATAATGTCGTAAAAGGAGAGTTATATAGGCCTAATTGATTATGTGTCGTCAATTTGCAAGGGGTAGAATAGTTAGTGCAATATTAGGAATAATATTTCTTTGACTAGACTATAGGTGTCTACAAATATTTTGGAAAAATCTGGAGTAGCTAGAACTAGAGTGATGCACATGGCCTCCTTCAACTTCTCAAATGCTTTGGTAGCTTCCTTATTCCAATGGAAAGAGTCCTCCAATAAAGATGTTAGTGGTGATTTTATATTACCATAATTCCTTACAAATCTATTATATAATAACATGTAATCCCAAAAAATCCTCAAAGTGCTTTAGGGTTTTTGGAACCTTCCACTCAAGCATGTCATTTATCTTAGTAGGATCCACTTTAACACCTTCATAAGAGATGATGTGACCCAAATATTCATTCTCCTTGACTCCAAAAGAACACTTAGAGGGATTTGCATAAATTTGATATTGTTTAAGAGTTTCTAACACCTTATTTACATGATGCAAGTGTTCTTCCCATGTTTTGTTGTATATTAGTATATCATCAAAGAACACTAAAATAAAATTTCGCATGAATGGATCAAAGATAGAATTCATCAAAATTTGAAATGTAAAGGGTGAATTTGTGAGTCCAAAAGTAATTATTAAGAATTCATAATGGCCTTCATGTGTTTGGAAGGTTGTTTTATGAACATCCTCATCCTTGATTCTAATATGACGATATCCGAAATGAAGATCAAGTTTTTTAAAGTAAACAACACCATGCAATTCATCTAGAAAATAATCAATTACAGGAATAGGAAACTTATCTTTGGTTGTGTATTTATTGAGTTATGTTGAATAAAAAAAGTGTTTCCTAAGTATCAGTGGTGTGAAGGAAGGAAGCGTGGAAGTTTGATAGAGTTGTGCCCTATAGATTCACACCCAGAAAGATAGAATTTGGGATTTAACCTTTTTTACATGTTATGAGCTAAAAATAGACATGGAGTGATGAGCACACATGAGATAAGGACGAGAGGACTTGTGGATGAAGCAAAAGCTATTTTTGGGAATAAGAGGAAGATGAAGCATTATGCAAAGTTCAAGCTAATAATATGATTAGAGATAGAGTCAATTATAGGAAATCTATTGTTAGGTGAAGCTAACATGTTTCCTTAGTTTCTTTCGTAGCAACACATGGCTATTTTGAGTGTGCAACCTATTTTGAGAAGTGCATGGGTGGTGAAGGGCAAGTTCCCCACCCCTATATATATGTATTGATTTGCATGGTTTTGGTATCATGATCAACACTAGATTGTTACAAAGTTATGTTGCTGGTATGATTTTGTGTGCGTGACTTTATATTGCTACTCTTAGTGTATTCAACTACTATGTTTTTATGATGGATTAATATAATGGATATTTTTGGATGGATATTGATTGTTGATGTCTCTGTTATTAGTTATTGTATGGTAGATATGATCTTGATTCTTGTTTGATTCATTATACATTATGGTTGTGAGTTGATTGTTGTTGTGCTTACCTTTAATTATTTGTTATGAATATGGAACACTTGTATGATCATGCTAACACCTTGAAAAAACTGGTATAAAAAGAGGAACCTTGTACCTTTGTGTGCTTCGGGTGAGCACACAAATATTTCTAAGTGTTATGCCAGCGCATCTAGGGTTTTGAGTAAGAAAAACATTTTATAGTTTGGTTATGTTGCTGGGACCTCTTTTCAAGTTGTTGCATGATGAAAACGAATCAGTTGAATTTGGATTACATTCAGAGTTGGGTTAATGACTTAGAAGACGAGTTTTTTAATAGATATAATACTGGACCCGATTTTTATACTCGTAATTCGGCTTAAGAACATCTATATCATGAAATCTATGAGACGTTCTTTAGCTATTTTTCTATAGAGTTGTATGAGTCGTTGGTAACATATACATCAACGTGGAATTAGAGATATAGAACAATTATTTAGACACAGGAAGATTACTAAACTCTATATGATGTTGATTTGACTTGGACACACGTTGTAGATCATTAGTGGAGTGGTGTTTTGCATAGTCACATATTGGAGTACTTTGTTTTTACTCATTCCTGTCTAGAGGTTGTTGAGTTTCAGTTCTTGTACAAACCCATGGGATATTATTTGTGTGTTATCCCTTTAACATTCCAAGTAATTGATATCATGGAAAATGTGAAATGAGTTAGGTAGAATAAGGATATGGTGGTAAAATGGTAAATGCGATGAAACAATGCATGTTTGTGGTGATATATTAATTTCCAAGTTTTTGCATGAATGGAAACTAACTAGGGTAGAATGTGAGCATAAGAAGAGAAATAATGGTTAGCGGAAAAAGGTGTAAAAGGGTAAGGGATAGAAAAATATAGAAAGATGGCCAAGCTAACCTCTAAGATCCCCCTGCCCTCGGTGTGTTTCCTACATAGCCCCAACGAAAAGGGGCATCAAGCTGATGTAGTTCTCCCTTAGGCTAGGGAAGAATATAGTGAGGTAGATGAATGGGTCGGTAGGTTTTAAGTGTGATTGATTTTAGGTTTCTTAGGTATGGAATACACACGGTTGAGTGTAGGTCATTTATGCATGATTGAGTCTACGTTGAATAGGTATGATTGAGTGTAGGTGTCAAAGGTCTACTCCTGTATAACAAAATGAATAAGTAGAAAAAGAGGTGAATGGTAAAAGAGGTGGGGTGCTGCCTAATTGGTAAGAACCATTACGAATCTATTACACCAAAAGATAGGCTTATGAATGTAAGGCCCTAAAGGCGTTGCATTCTTAAACTTTCTAAGTGTGAATGAAGTTAGATGATCACGAAATGTCTTATTTTTGGCACATCCCTTGAGTAGGTATACGATTCGAAAGAAAATAAGGTGAGGTGAAGTGGTTTGTTGTAGCGCAACCTTATTGTGAGACAACATGCCTCTTCTGCAAGATACCCAAAACTAGAATAGGTAAGTCTATGAAGAAAAAGTTGCATTTTTCTTTTTGCTTTTACTCATGATTTCCAGAGACTAATTGATGTGAGAAGTCTATGTGGAATGAATAGAATGACTCCTTGAGGTCTTCGTGAAGCTGATCAATGCGGGAAACTTCAAAATATTTTTATTTTTATTTGTTTAGAAATAGTCTTATTTTTGGATAGACTATGTATAATAGGTCTAACTTTATAGTTGTCCTTCAAGGGAGAATTCTATTTATAACAGCTAGATAGAGAGGTAGATGTCCTTTTTGAGGGAATCATCTATTTACAAGAAGTGTGCCTCAAGGAGTTGAATCCCATTTTTCTTTTGAAATTCTTTAGACTTTGAGGTCATGGACGGGACTATAGAGGAATATAGGCTTCTTTTATGAAGACAAGACCATAGCACACAAAGGTTAGCTATGCAAGAGAGGTTTTAAACAATGAATGACCATGTGATTCCATCTTAAAAAGAATGAAAAAGTATCCATGAGAATCATTCCATGAGTAAAGTCATGGTACTCGTGTTTAAGATAAGGATAAAAGGTGATGGGTGATCAAATAATTCTTGTTTAGTCATTGGTCCTCAAAACGGGGGAGATGAAAGGAATGGGTACTCAAGGGACGAGTTTGTAATAGATAAAAGGTGATATAGTACTTGATTCAACAATAGAATGGTTGAAGATGCAAAACATTGAGGAGTTGAGGTTCAGGGTGGCCTTAAAGGGAAGACAAATGATAAGCCCCTGATCTATAGGAATGAGTGATGATATATGGTCCCAACCAATTAGGATAAAATTTGCCCCATTTACTTTTCTCCACTTTTGTTATATGTTGATTTTATTTCAAGATAAGGTCACCAACCTTGAAGGTTCGTTCTTAGACATTTTTGTTGTAAGCACTTTTGATACGTTTTTGGTAGATTTGAAGGTGATCAAGAGTGGTTAAATGATGTTCGTCTAATAACTCAAGCTGTGTCAAATGGTCTTGGCGAAAATCATCATCAGTGAGCATATTTTTGAGTGAGATACGAAGAGATGGAATTTGGACTTCAAGAGGTAAAACAACCTCTGCACCGTAAACCAAAGAAAAGGGTGTAGCAACCGTTGAGGTGCGAATACTAGTGTGGTAAGCCCATAAGGTGAAAGGAATGTGTGTATGCCAATCCTTACCAGTATCATCAACCACTTTCTGAAGATTTTTATTGAGGGTTTTGTTGGTTGATTTGGCTT
The DNA here is from genome assembly GCA_019776745.2 of Taxus chinensis. Lineage (NCBI taxonomy): Eukaryota > Viridiplantae > Streptophyta > Pinopsida > Cupressales > Taxaceae > Taxus > Taxus chinensis. Next base: position 92,164,457 of record CM034153.1, read on the forward strand.
GGCCATTCGCTTAGGGGTAGTAAGGTGAAGAGAAACTAAGCTGAATGCCAAAAGTGTTACAAAGTTTCCGTAGGGTTTTATTTTTGAATTGTTTACCATTATCAGTGATAAGTCGATGAGGAACACCAAAGCGACAAATGATGTGATGGTTAATGAATTCACATATTTTCTCAGCCTTGGTAGAAATAAGAGGTACAAATTCCACCCATTTAGTGTAATATTCAGTAGGGGTAATAATTCATTGATGACATTGAGAAGAATGAAGGTTAATCTCGCCAACGAGATCCAAACCCCATTGAGAGAAAGGATAAAGGTCTCGTGTGACCTGTAAGGTGTGACTAGGGGTATGGTGAATATCAACATGTTGTTGACACTTCACATAACGCTTGACACAATCACAACAATCACATTTTAGGGCGGGCCAGTAATAACCAAGGCAAAGGATGCACTTAGTGATAGCTAAACCACTAAAGTGACCCCCAAAAATTCCATCGTGAACCTCCTTGATAGTATATGTTATTTCAGAGCTTGTGAGATGACGTAAGAGGATACCATCAAATCCACATTTATAGATAAGATCACCCATGATGACATAGCAAGAGACACTTTTGAGGAAGGATTATTGCCAATTGCAAGTAAGATGTGGAGGGAGAATTGAAAGGGAAAGGTAGTCAACAAATTGCTTATACCAAATATCTCATGGGTGAATTTTTATTTCTCTGAAAAAATTAACCTCTTGGAATAGGTAAGATGGTGATTGCAATCTTTGTATTGTGAAAAATATCTTTGAGTCTGATGGTGAAGCAAGTATTTGAGAAGCAAGACATGTCATGGTATCCGTGAATTTGTTTGTGGAATGCAGGGTGGTGTAAAGCTCATAATGGTCAAAGGTAGTGAAGAGAATGTCGACATGATGTTTATACTTTGGAAGTATCTCGTTACAACACTTGTATAAACCATTAACTTGGTTCACCACCAAATGGGAATCACCGAAAATATTAATAGATTTAACTTTTAAGGCTATGGCGGTTTAAAGACCCAATAGGAGTGCTTCGTATTCGACCATGTTATTGGTGCAATCAAAATCTAGTTTTAAAGATAAGGGCATAGGCTCACCATCCAAAGGAATGAGGATGCCTCCTACACCACCCCACGCTGACATTTGGAACCATTAAATAATAAGGTCATTTGATAAACAGTATCATCACGGGAAGGGATAGCGATGGATTCATCTAGAAAATCAAAGTTTGAAGATTGGTTTCCGAAAAGAGGTATGTCTATAAGTTGGTTAGGGATGGTTTGTCCTTCAATGAATTTTTGACAGATAAATTCGAAATCGAGGTCTGCAAAGAGCATGAGCCAACGTGCAACACGTTGATGTTGGTAGGGTTTAGCATACATATAATGCAAGGGGTCAGTGTTGGTGACAATAAAGGTTTTATGGTTAAGTAGGTAATGATGAAGTTTGGTGGCGATGAATACTAAGGCTAGACAGAGCTTTTGGCATTAGTGTATCTAGTCTCATAGTCTAGAAGTGTATGGCTTATATAATAAACCGTTTGCTCTTTATGTTGTTTGTCATGATGAGAAAGTATGGCCCCCAATGAATGGTCTGTGGCAGAAATATAGAGGAAAAAGGGGCATCATCCTTACGAGGGATGAGCACAGGTGGTTTGATGAGGTATCCTTTTAATGCTTCAAAAACTTTATGGAATTCATCATCCCGTTTGAAGGAAATATCTTTTTTAAGGAGATGATGAAAAGGTTGGTAACGGTCAGAGAGTTGGGAAATAAAATGACGGATATATTGCAACTTGCCTTGCAAACTACGAAGTTGGTGTAGGTAGAGGAATCTTGAAAATTGCCTTGATTTTAGCAGGGTCGGCCTCAATGCCACACAAAGAAATGATGAAACCAAGGAGCTTACGTGAGAGAACAATGAAAACACACTTCTTTGGTTGAAGGTGAACACAATATTTGAGTAGATGGTCAAATATGACTTTAAGGACCGTGAGATGGTTAGCCCAACATTAGGATTTAGCAAGAAGGTCATCTACATAATCTTCCAAAATGTTATGCATAATTTTATGGAAGATATAGGTCATAGCCCGTTGGTAGGTAGCACTAGCATTCTTAAGACCAAAAGGCATAACACGATAACAGAAGGTCCCCCAAGGGGTGATAAAGGAATTTTTGTGTTGATCTTTTGGTGCAAGTAATATTTGGTTATAACGCGAGAAACCATCCATGAGTGATAACATCTCATGACCAACGATGAGATCAACGAGTTGGTCAATGTTTGGTAGAGGAAAATCATCTTTAGGGCTGGCTAGGTTGAGGCCACGGAAATCTGTGCATACGAGGAGTCCCTGACAGGAACGATGTTGGAAATCCATTAGGGATAGTCAATGTGTAGAATAAAAGAAACAACGAGGAGTCGATGGAGTTCTTCTTTTATAAGAAGAGAAGTGCATGGATGCATTTTTCGCAGTTTCTATTTTATGGGTTTGGCGTCGAGAATAGTTACGATATTGTGAACCACAATATTTGGGTCAATACTAAGCATATTGGCATATGACTGAGCAAAAGTATTGTTATAGTCTCAGAGGAAAGAGGTAAAATCTTCTTGCTCAGTGGAATCTAAAGATTGACCTATCTTTAGAATGTGAGGGTCATCCTGAGTGTGAATGTTGATCTCTATGGTCAATTCATTCAACATGGTTTACATCTCAGAAGGTAATGCCCGATGGATGTAAGAATCCTCTGCACTAAAATAAGTGAAAACGAAATCATCATCTTGACACTGAAAGACATTTATAGAAGGAGTATCATCATTGATCAGGTCAGGATAGAGGAAAGGAATATAAGCGGGGGCCTCGCCATTGTGCTGATAGGTCAAAGGTCCCAAGGAGATGTTGTTTATGAATTTTTTTTGGAGGAATTGATTATGGATCCATAGACTCCATAGGTGAAGTCAGTGGTGTAGGTAAATGAGGTGGAGAAGGTGTCTCTTTCTCTACGAGGATAATATGGGCCTTCTTGGAAGAGGAGTCTTCCAAAAATCCAAGACCACGATGATCTTTGTATTTACAGGTAGTGCAAGAAAGGACTGTGTGACATCCTTGTTCATAGAGACCAAACCCAAAACCTTTCCATGCACAGCGATGGAGGAATGTGTAGGCGAAGCGACGATTAGTTAGGTACTGAAAATCGAAAGAAAATGGGCAAGTTTGGGTAGTTGTTTTAGGCATATGTGAAGAAGCATCAGTCCCCCATACATCAAATTAATACAAAGATGAGGCAGACCATATGGGAAGGCCTCACCTACCCATTGGTTGTAATGTGGGTGTCGATGGAGGCTTCCATACTCTTGAGGAGTAAGGAAATTGTTTATGTTATAGAGGTAATATTCCCCCAAAGTAAGGCATTGGAAAACATCTACTAAGGGATCTAAAATTGGAATTTGGGTGGCGTGGATAACAAAATCACCTAAAGCATGGGAAGGAGAAATGTCTATTATTAGTACCAGAGAGGGATTGGTTGATGGACCCGTGGTAGAAGCCATTGTGGCAATAGGCATAATGGAGGTGATTGTAGGAGGTGTAGTGGTAGAAGGGGTGGATGAGGCAGCAACTGAAGGAGCGACATCAACGGTTGTGGATGGGACAACAGTGTCTGTGGTAGAGGCCTTAACTGGTATAAGGACATCATTAGGTCGGTAGAGCATGTTACACATTTTAGATGGTGAAGGATCGACCAAAATGGTGTCGTTGTGCCCTTCATGTTCAAATTTTAGACACCGATGTAAGGTGGAAGGCACATAACCCATGACACAAATCTAGGGTCGACCAAGCAACAAATTATATTAGAATTCCCCCTCCAATACGTAGAATAATTCAAGGATAGTCTAGGGGCCCACACGGATGTGGAGGATGATAGTTTCAAGGGTGGAAGTTATGGCATCGTTAAATGAACATAGCATAACCGGGTTGTGGTACATATAATTAGAGGGGATGCACATCTGTTGATACACGTGGGGAGAAATGATGTTGATACTAGTACCTTCGTCGATCAGAACACAATGGACGCATGTATTCTCAATATACACGAGATGAACAAGGCAGGGTCTGGATCATCTGATTGGAGGGATACAATCTCATCATCCGAGAAACTGAGAGCGACCACTTGGTGAGTAGTAGAGGGGGTGGATGGAGGAGGTGAAGTGGTAAGAGAGGCCACGTGGCGGGGGGTGATACTGGAGGCAATAGGTGTAGTGTCATTAGGTAGAACCTCAATAGATTGTAGGATCTCAATGAGGGCCTAACGATGGAACTCAGAGGTTTGGATAAAGTTATATAGGGACATTTTCAGAGGTGATTGGTGAAGCTGCTTAAGCATGGTGCGATGAGCCATTCCATTTGACATAGGGAATTTTTGTCCACAGATGATTATTTTGGGCACAGGGGTGAACAAAATGTTAGGTAGAGGTGCGACAGATGGTTTAACTATCTTCTCTTTTCCTTTGTCATTTTTGCACATGTGGAAACTTGAATTATGTTAATATCGGGAAGAGACGAAGAGGGAGAAGGTGTTGTTATCCATATTTCACTCCCGAGCAAAATATTGGATCAAACCATGACCCCACATAGAAGGAAACCAAGAAAACTCATTCAAATCCTACAAATTGGTCACAAAAAAGATTTAGCAATGAAGTGACAGAGGCCAAGAGGGATAAAAGGATCATGTATAAAACAAAATGACTCTATCGGGTCGTTTCTACATCTTAAATCCATTCTCTAAGTTATAGGCAGGTAAAACTATAAAATAATAGAGTTAGAGAAGAAAGAGGAGACAAATTTAAAGAGACCAGAAGCAAGAAGAAGGAAGAATGGAAAATATTCAAAGTCCTCGGGCTCAAAACAGTTCAGGAAAGGGTCCAAAATCAACTAAGTATGAAGGAGGCAGCGGAAGAGACCACGTGTCCTTGCGACGCTTCTCCAAAGATGGACCCAAATAGAGAGGCTCAAACAAGTGCCACATCTCCATATGTCCCAGGGAGGAACAGAGGCAGGTTCAAATGGTCAAGCAACGTCAAAGGCGGACAGGGCGGGCCTAAAAAATTGGCTAAGTATGAATGAGCAAGTAGAGAGTGCCAAGTGTCAGCGTAGCGCATCTCTAAGAGTTTGTCCCAAGGCAGAGAGCCAAATGAGTGTGATCTCACCATGTAACCCAAAGTCTAAAAGGTAAGAAGGACAATTGAAAAGTCCACAAAGCAGCAAAGGCCGACAAGTTTCAACTTGATGCTCTTCCAAAGGCAAACTTTGGGTCGAGTTTACAAACAAGCGCGGTGCCTCCACGTGTCCTCAAAGGGGGCAGAGTTAGTTGAATAATCAATGCATAAGCCAGGCCGGTGGAGGATGCCAAGTGTCTCAATGATGTTGATTCAAGGGTCAAATAGAGAAAAAGTTCCCAAGTGAGCACCAGACTGACGCGTGTCCCAGGGGAAGGCGGGGCATTAGGGAAAAAGTTAGTTTTTCACCCTTTGCCCCAAAAGGAGTAAAAGTTGCAAAATGGCTCATGACTCCGCCAAGGAAAAAGTCAACATATAAACCTGAGTCAAATCCAATGCGGGGAGTCGGGGAAAAAATGAAAGTTTGCCTTTTTTCCAAAAGGCATAAAAGCAAATATGGAAGCACATTTCCCAGCCAACCAAAAGGAGCCATGTGTCCATGCGGAGCTTCGGGGCCGCGGGAGTTTTCTGGATTTTGCAATTTTCGTGAAAAAGGAGAAAAGTTAAGTTCTAAGCTCGCAGACCCGATTTTTGTCCCAATCTGGCCACCACATGTCCCAATCTAAAAGGGGGACCCATTTTTCAAATTGTTTTCCCGCCCATTTGTACAGAATCGATGCAAAACTTCAAAGGGGAATATCTTTTGACTCAGGGCTCAAAATATAGCAAATTTGACACTGTTGGAAGCATCTCAACGTCCTCTACACCATGGAAGGATTAAAAAATTATTTTTTATAAGACCTGGTAGTTAAAACAAAGAAAAGTCTTCCAGGCCATTAATGCAGAATCCAATCTCTTTAACTACCAGATCTTATTCGATTCGATTCGCTAGGGAACCTGAAGCGACATATTGTGGGCGGATTTACAGAAGGCATTGATATTTAGTGGTTGAGCTTTCAAGGCAAGATTAAATATGTATATGATGGTGGTTGGAGTAGGATGCAACTTTTCCCTCTTCTCTCTCTTTTCCTTCTCTATATACTATAACACTTCTTGTTTGAAAAGGAGAGACATTCTGGGAATAGAGAAACTCTGTCAAATTTGTTTCTCAAGGCCATTTTTAAGCAGCGAACCTTCTCCCACACCTGGAAAATGTATTTGTGCGTCTATTCCAGAAATGTAATGGTTTGTGCACCTTCTAAAGCAACAAAAAACATATTTTTTGGTGTTCTTCAACCCTTTGCATCGTTTTGTTGTTTCTATGTGCCTCTCCCTTTCAGTCTTGGTTTTCTGTGCATGTATTTCACATTTGAAGGTGCAGGATGTTGTGTTTCATGGAGTTTAATGGATGATTTGCAAATCTGGGCCGTGTCACTTTTGTCTGACCTCCCTCATCTGCATTTTTCTGTTTCTTTCTCCCTCAACAGAATATCTCGCTTCCTTTGCTAGTGTATCACCGCTTTAGTGTAGGCTCTGTTTTTCCCTCTTTCTCTCTCCTTAGTTCCTTGGAATGGTTAAATTAGGTTAGATTTAGTTTGATTGCACTATAGTAGCTCGTGGTAGGTAGTTTAGGAACAAGAACCAACTTTCTTTGGAGATCTTTCCCAGTTTTGCAAGGTTCCACACCTTGGGGAAAGTTCAATGTTATGCAATCACACCAAATGAGTCTGCCTTAGAAAAGTAGATCCGTAACGCATTTGGGGGTGCTGTGATTTCACACTAATGATTTTGGCATGCCTGGTGGGAACAAGAGGTCTTAATTTTATTTCATCAAGTTGATGTGTTCTTGGTGAGATTCAGTCTTTAGAGGCACATTCAAAGCACATCTGGTGAACTCCATTCTTGGTCAAAAACCCATTCTTTGAGTTGCAGACCTTTTCCATCCATTTCCACTCATTTTCATCCATTTTCTTCTTCCATCTCTTTCATTTTCTCCCATCTCCATGAGGTTGTGCAATCATGACTTCATTGCCTTCACAGAACTCACACTTACATTAATACAGTCCACCTCTAATGTATTTCCCAACTCCTCCAGATGCAACGTTATGATCAGATCCAAAACCATTATGCTTACCCATTTGAGCAGTGTCAAAACCAGTTTGACTATGAAGCTTATCAGGAACAAGGGAATATGCATAGAATGACAACAACGAAATGCAGAGAATGCTTGATCTACTGGAGAAGATTAAAAAAATGGAGGCTGACATAGTTCAACTTAGGGAAATAGTTTAAATGAGGGCATTCGAGAATGGTTGTAGGACACCTTGTCCATCGGAAGGCCCTTTTCCAAGACACTACAACCCTTAGGAGAAACTGGACTTCATGATTGAAATGCTACCCCAACTTGCACAATGAACAGTGGAGATCGGGGCTTATGAGAACTTAGTGCCGGGACAACCTTGTCAATGGGTAAGTCATTCAACAGCTCCTATGGTAATTTCTTTTTCTACCCTCTCAAGCTTGCACCATTTCAACATGGGCGTCAATAGTCCAAACTTCCCATCAGAATGCTGACCCCAAGTGTTAGTTCCATTTCTCCATCCCCTAGTCTTCCACCACATCTTAGTTTTTTTGTCCTTTTCCCTTCCAAACAACCATCCCCTCTCGAACAAAAAAAAAAATTCCACCTCCCTCCCCACCCACAAACAATTGCAAAGCTAGTTGAAACCCCAACCTGCCACTCCTCTTGCTTTCCCAAGCCCATGTTGGGAAGATAGTCAAGAATCCATTCAAGGAGAAAAACAAGAAGAGGAGCCCAACAGAAAAGAAATGATAGAAAATATGAAGAGTTGGGCCTGCCAAATTTGGGTTTACAAAGATCCCCTTGATGGTCAAGCCAATAGAGGAGGTCAATATTGAAGACTCAATGGTGGTTAAGGACTGATTTTGTTGTAGTAGAAGAAGACCAAGGAAATGAAGAAGATTTGTTATCAAGTTTCTCGGAGTATAGTGTCCATGATGGGACTCTATTTGAGAGAAATGCTGATCCAATTCAAGTTGCACAATCAGCCAAGGCAGAAGAAGAACAATTAGCTCAAAGTCCCATTAGGAAGGAGCAACTAGGAGAGATCAAATCAGTGTTGAGGCAATTCAATGAAGAAGGCATCATTGAATATTTTTTAGCTTTCATTTCAAGGGCTTGATTTGATTGATGAACCCATGATGGAGGAGGACCATACAGTTTCAGAAGCTCTAAGTGTTGCGTAGGGTACAGAAGAACCATCAGTTCTTCCTCCCACTTCATCCCCTTCAAGCTTTGATGTTGAAGAAGAGTTTTATCTTTCAAACTTCATGTTTGAGAGTGAAGGAAACCATGGTGAGCAAGTTGTAGATCAAGCAGACACCATGACGGAGGTAGAGCACTTGCAGCAGAACAAGGAGGAAGACTATCTGTCAGACTTGAGAGATTGCTTTGATGAAGAGGAGACCATGGAGATTGTATCATCCACTCCTCCATCTCTCACATCCCAAGAACAAGATCCTGCTGCCATGGAGGAGAACATTCAGGAACAACATCTTGCACTTCATAATGGCCCTCTGGAATCAAGGTTGAAAGATCTTGATCTTCCATGTTCTTCAAAAGAGAAGGAAGGAAAAAGGCAGGAGGATGTCACCATTTCTCCCACATCATCCATCCAAGAAGGTCCATAAGAAGACTCCATTTTTGGAGTTGAATTTTAGAGCAAGGGGAACATTCAAAGGATCAAACTATGCCCAATTAGGTACTTGGCTTCATTGGGGCCAAAAGAGCAGACCAAAACCAGTCATGTTTGCTTCTAGGGCATGAGGATGAGCATCAAAGTACCAAGGGTCATCATCAATACCTCCAGAAGTCTGATGCAAGTCAGCTGGAGGAGGTATTTTCCATTAATGGTGTTACCTTGATGATTTGGGTGGAGGACTGGCTTATTGTTAGTTTTTCACTCATCCAACCAACCACGTTCAGTGCCAAATGAGTTGCATGGATGCCTTTTTTTGAGGAAGGGAAGCTATTTTTCCCTATTCAATTGTAGGCTTTATTTGAGCTCCCTTTTCTCTTGGTTAGAGTAGAGTAGGTAGATTTTTTTTCAGCAGAAGAAGTGCTTGTGCACACTCTGCATGTCTCATTTGAGACATGTATGATTTGATCTTTGTATATAAGTTTTGTTTTTGTATTACTTAAGAGGGGCATGAAGCTAGTCTCTTAAAATATTTAAGGAAAGAAGGCTCATGTTTTCCTGTGATAGTTGCAAATCGAAATAGGGAACAAATTTAGAGAAACTAAAAGTCATTTCAAGACAATCCATTTGAGGAACAGATGAAAACCACAGGTCGAATCAATTTTCTACTCTAAAAAAATCATTGTCTCAAGGTTTTCTTATGAAAACTTGAGAGTACAGGCTCGGGGACAGGAAAGATATAGAAAAGGCTTGTAGTCAGGGTTCGCAATGGCTCAAGGATCAGTTCCATGTTTATCAGAGCATACATTCATGCCTAATGGATGCTCCAAGGCCACTGGTCTCTCTATGTAGCAGGTAGATGTCCCCGTGAGTCACCAAATTGTTATCCATATTTCACTTCCAAGCTAAATATTGGATCAAACCGTGACCCCACATAGAAGGAACCCAAGAAAACTCATTCAAATCTTGTAAATTGGTCACAAAAAAGATTTAGCAACGAAGTGACAGAGGCCAAGAGAGACCAAAGGATCCTGTACAAAATAAAATGACTCCATCAGGCCGTTTCTACATCTTAAATCCATTCTCCAAGTTCCAGGTAGGCAAAACTATAAAATGGCAGAGCCAGAAGAAAAAAGAAGGAAGAATGGCCAAGATTCAAAGTCCTCGGGATCGAAACAATTCAGGAAAGGGAAAAAAAAAGACTAAGTATGGAGTAGGAAGATTCAAAGGACCACATGCCTTAATGACGATGTTTAGGAAGGGTGAATCCAAAATTGACTAAGTCCAAACTCGTGCTAGGCTGTCCATGCAGACCACGTGTCCTCGCAAAAGTTCTCCAAGGTATTGACCCAAATCTTCGGTTGAGAGCTGAAGCATGCTAGGTGTCAGCTTGGCACAAATGTCACAAAGGGCAGACCCATGGAGGCAAGACTTAAACTTGTACCATCCCTCCACGTAGCCAATGGTCAAACAGGGTCAGAAAGAGTGGGCCTTAAAAAATTGGTTAAGTATAGAATGTGCAAGCAGAGAGTGCCGCGTGTCAGCCTAGCGCGTTTCCAAGAGTCAGTCCCATGGGTGGAAACCCAAATGAGTGCGAGATCACCATATAGCCCAAAGTCTAAAAGGTAAGAAGGACCGTTGAAAAGTACACAAAGCAACAGAGGCTAAAAATTGTCAACTCTGACACTCTTACGAAGGAAAAATTTGGGTCGGGTTTGCAAACAAGCGTGGTGCCTCCATGTGTCCTCAAAGGGGGAAGAGTTAGTTGAATAGTCAATGCATAAGCCAAGTCGGCGGAGGCTGCCAAGTGTCTTAATGGCATTGATTCAAGGGTCAAATAGAGAAAAGGTTCCCAAGCAAGCACCAGACTGACACGTGTCCCAGGGGAAGGTGGGGCATCAGGGAAAAAGTTAGTTTTTCACCCTTTACCCCAAAAGGAGTAAAAGTTACAAAATGGCCTATGACTTCACTAAGGAAAAAGTCAACATATAGACCCGAGTCAAAGCCAATGCGGGGAGTTGGGGAAAAAAATGAAAGTTTTCCTTTTGTCCAAAAGGCATAAAAGCAAAGATGGAAGCGCATTTTCCTAGCCAACCAAAAGGAGCCACGAGTCCATGCGGAGCTTCGGGGCCGTGGGAGTTTTCTGGATTTTGTGATTTTCACGAAAAAGGAGAAAAGTTAAGTTTTGAGCCCGCAGACCCAAATTTTGTCCCAATCTGGCCGCCACGTATTCCAATCCAAAAGGGGGACCCATTTTTCAAATTGTTTTCCCACCCATTTGTACAGAATCGATGCAAAACTTCAAAGGGGCATATATTTCGACTCAGGGCTCGAATTATAGCAAATCTAAAACTATTAGAAGCGTCTCAACATCCTCTACACCATGGAAGGATTAAAACATCATTTTTTGTAGGAGCTGGTAGGTAAAACAAAGAAAATTATTCCAGGCCATTAACAAAAAATCCAATCTCTTCAACTACTAGATTTGATTCGCTGGGGAACTAGAAGCGACATATTGTGGGCGGATTTGCAGAAGGCATTGATATTCAGTGGTTGAGCTTTCAAGGCAGGATTCAATCCGTATCTCATGGTGGTTGGAGTAGGATGCAACTTTTCCCTCTTCTCTCTCTTTTCCTTCTATATATATTGTAACACTTCTCGTTTGAAAAGGAGAGACATTATGGGCATAGAGAAATTCTGTCAAATTTGTTTCTCAACGCCATTTTTGAGCAGCGAACCCTCTCCCACACCTGGAAACTGTATTTGTGCCTCTATTCTAGAAATGTAATGGTTTGTGCACCTTCTAAAGCAATAAAAAACATGTTTTTGTGGTGTTCTTCAACCCTTTGCATCGTTTTGTTGTTTCTTCGTGCCTCTCCCTTTAAGTCTTGGTTTTTTGTGCATGTATTTCACATTTACAGGTGCAGGATGTTGTGTTTCATGGAGTTTAATGGATGATTTGTAGATCTGGGCCGTGTCACTTCTGTCTAACCTCTCTCATCTCCATTTTTCTGTTTCTTTCTCCCTTAACAAAATATCTCGCTTCCTTTGTTGGTATATGACCGCTTTAGTGTAGGCTCTGTTTTTCCTTCTTTCTCTCTCCTTGGTTCCTTGGAATGGTTACATTAGGTTAGATTTAGTTTTCCTGCACTGGAGTAGCTCATGGCAGGTAGTTTAGGAACAAGAACCAACTTTCTCTGGAGAGCTTTCCCACTTTTGCAAGGTCCCACACCTTGGGGAAAGTTCAATGTTATGCAATCACACCAAATGAGTCTGCCTTAGAAAAACATATCCATAACTCATTTGGGGGTGCTATGATTTCACACTAACAGTGTTTCATGGAAGTTGTAATGACATGAAGGGAAATAGAATGGTGAAGGAACATGCTCTTGTGAAATAATTTGGGAACATTAGCATTTTTGTGGGGTTTTGGCTAGTTCACTAATACGGACCATGTTGATCTCAAATTGCGGAGGAGGGTAAAAGGGTTGTGGAGGTGGGGATGGAGATGGCTGAACATGTGTGAAATGCCGTTGTGGGGAGATATGTGAAGGTGTAATGGGGTCCTTATCTAAAATATCATCATTATCAAAGTTTTCTTTAAGAGGACATAGGTGAAGAAGAACAATCTTAAGAGTCCTACAGTCTTCTACATCATGTCCTGACACATGATGGTAATCGAAAATTTTGGAGTCATCAAACCATCTTGGTTTAGGTTTGAGTGAGTCATAGGGTCTAAGTGGGGGAAATGTGACGACAGAGGTTTCTAAAAGGTTAGTTAAGATGTTGGAATAAGATCCTACCAGCGGATCACAATGTGAAGTGAGTGTGAGTCTAGGTGAAAGCTTGGGTGATTTTGGTGGGAGAAGCATCATTGTAGGTGGTATAGGCGTTTGAATTGTTTCACCAAGGTTGAAGGGTGCAGACCTAGTATAGATGGCAATGTTGAAGGTGACAAAGGAACAAGAGGCAAAGCTGGTGTATGAGATATGAGAGGTTGGGTTCTCCTCTTAGGTGTGGGAGTAGTCTTGGCGATGGCTTGGAAAGTGGTAGCTAGTTCAATTTTAACAGTAGGATGAACTAGACTTAGTGTCAACCTGACCCCTAAAGTATGGGTAGATCTGGGTACATGTGAAGGAGTAGGTGGCTTGGCCGCAAGTGGTTGCAAAAGTAATGGTAGAGGTGCATTTGTAGGTAAAGGTGATGTAGAGGATGTCGTCATAACTACTGTAGGCATGATGGATTTTGTCACCTTAAACACTTTAGGGTAAATGGTAGAAGTATCGGTGGACGATATCTGCATTTGAGTTGAAATAGACATTCAGAGGCGTCCACAAAACATGGCATGATCAACATAGTCTAAGTGGTTCGTCAAATGTGAGAATGGTGTGGTAGTGGAAGGGACCAATGTTGATTTAGTAGTGACTCCTGTAAATAAATCCGGTGTCTATGAGATAGGGAAGTGATTAATTTTTTACTCTATGGGTAAAAGAGATGAGAGAAAATCAACAAGATCCTTAAACACTGGTGGATAATTATCTCCAAATGAAGGGGGCACTGCTAATAGGTCTCTCGTATGTTGGAAGGGAAGGCAAGGTGGATGAGATAGGGTCTTCTTTTAGTAAAGAAGAGGGTAAAACAAAATCTTCCGTTGGTTGGAGAGCAAGTATTGTGGGTTTCTCATCAAGTAGGGAAGTGAGTGGGATAATTATATTGATAGGAACGGTAGATTCCTCTTTGGGTGGAGGAGAAAACGAAGGTGACTCCTCCATGGATGAAGGATTTCGTGCAAGAATTTCCTTAATAGATGAAGTGGGAGGAAGCTATGTGGAAGAAGCTAGTAAGATGTTGAAAACGACATGAACCTCGCAGATATTACTATCATTGGTCGAGGATTCATTGGTTTGGTAGGATGTTGGGGTGTGATTTGGGAATGAATTCCTCAAAAATGTGAAGGTTTTGGTTGGTTGGTGCGTTAAGATTTTCTAAGACAAGATTTCCCTTATCTAACATTTCTTTGACGATGTTCTTAAAATTGATACAGTTACCATCAATGTGACCTTGAACCTGATGGTAATTATAGTAATCATTTTCATTGTACCATGTAGGCACTAAACGAGAAGGGTCAAAACTAGTATGTGGTTTGATGGGTGGAAGGGTAATAGCTCTGGATTTTAAGATTTTTTCCAAAACATTAGAGTAGGGTTCTCCTATGGGAGTATATTTCTGTTGCTCCCACTTAAATTGAAAATTTTGGACGGGGAAGAGGTTAGAAGAAGGTTTTGATTGGTTAGATGGATGAGACAAGCCAAATTTCAAAACAACCACATTGAAAAACCCTTTGGTTTTAGAATAAGTATTTTGGGATTTGGAAGAAGAAGAGGTATTGTTTTATTTGAATGTCGTGTTTCTGTTACATATTTATATCTTTTTCTCTTCAATGGCACGGACTTCCAGCTTCTAGGCCATAGTGAATGCCTCGTTAAATATGCGGAAGGTTTGGACTTGAAGATTTGGTGAGATGTATCTAGAAAAGCCCTGGTAAACAACTCTATTAACTCCTTCTGCGATAATTGGAATGTGAGTTGGTTAATCAGGCTTCATCATCAAGCGACAAAGTCTGTGATAGATTCATCTTCATACTGACATGTGGCGTACAAGTAAGTCATGGTGACTTTCTTGAAAATGTTAATAGAAAAGTGGTCAAGAAAATCCTAAAGTACCTAGTTAAATGAGAAGATGGAGTGCCTAGGTAGGGAGCTATACCAATCCAAAACGGGTCTTGTTAATACATTGGAAATGTTCACAACAAGAATGCATCATCATGAACGATCAAATAACACACATTTTTAAAAGATTGCAAATGTTGTTGCGGATCTTCTTTATTGTTGAATCGGTTGAATTTTGGCATTTCCTAATGTGTAGGGGTATGGAAGAGTTGGCACAAAAAAGTGAATAGGCTCGTTACAGATCTCCTCATAAGTTAGAGAGTTACACGAGCCAGAGACATAGGCTTCTAATACTTGCATCTTGTTCATCATCATTGTAGTCATTTTTACCCCTGTCACAAAAGAAAGGAACCCCATGTGCGTCGGCCTATCACCCAGCAGATGCTGGGCACTCACCCGAGGCACGCGTGGGTGCCGAGTCTCTCTTTTATGTGAGTTTAGTGGGAAACATCATCTATGATTTATGCTTAAGAGATTTAAAAGGGAGTTAAGACATACAAGAACCATAGAGCTCATAACAGCCTCTAGATCCTTGCAGTCATTCCAGACAGAGAGTACTTAACAGATTATATAACTTGTGCCATAACGGAAAGAAGTATAAAAGCATCCATACTTAGCATAAACATAGATGAAAGAGAACCTATGAGAAAGATGTATGCATCGGAATCATTGATATTCATATTCATATAACTGGTAACCTTATTACATCCATGGAGCCATTACAGAATGTCACAGAGAAGCAGACCGCAGTCATGCATTACTACTGGACTAATGTAGCTAGGCTATCAAAAAGAAAAATTACAATCCCCATACCCAATACATCATTTCCCAAATAAAACTACCCACTAACAGAGTTCTTGCAGTATTTCTGCAGAACTCTGCCCTCTTCTAGTTCTCTCTTTGTTTACTCTGCAGGCGCTTATATTTATAGCCTTTCTGGGCTGCCAACTCATCCTCCAGTACCCTCAGATCCGATGCCAAGTGTCTGAATGTGGTCCTCCATGCGAGCATGCTCTTCCAGGCCTGAGATTTCTACTTTTCAGTATGATGTGCTTCTAGAAGCTTCTACCGCAACATGCTCCTTCCTGGGCTAACCTGTCGCCAAGCTGACACCTTATCCATTCCGCATGTGCAGTCAGGTCATGCTTTTCACATGTTCTAACCTAAACGCCCAATTTAGCTAAGTCTCGAACCCTTGGTTCTATCCGCGTGCGCCATACACTTCCTTAAACTCTGCCATGCGCGCCTTATCCTTTCACGTCTTTCTTTAACTTAGGCCTTGTGCGCCTACACGCCTTTTGTACTTAGCCAACATTGTAGGGGCCCAACATCACCCCACACTATGCCTATTACCATCTGCGGGAACACTTCTTTTAGTGAAAGAAAGAATACAATAGGCTTATGCCTAGGAAAAATAATAAGGGAATGAAAGAAAGGGGAAAGAAGAAAGAATGGAAGCATGAGGGAATCACTGCAACAAGCTAGGAAAATCACTTTGCAAGTCAGCCTCCAACTTGTTCCAGGCATCGAATTCATCCTACGCTCTCTGATAGAGGTTGCCGACCAAAGCACTCACCTCCTCAAAATTTAGTCCATCTCCTTTTGCGCTCATGGTATCAGTGATCTTCTCCAACTCCTTGCATATATCCTCCAGTGCGTCCATTCTTCGTGTAATACGCGGATATAATTCCTTCAACCAGTTTTTGATTGAACCCCTTAAGGTTTCAATGGCTTCAGATTTCTTCTCAACCTCGGAGAGGATTTTGTCCCTTTCCGCCCTATTTCCCTTGTTCTTCTCTTGAAACTCCTTGAGTTCCGCTTCATGAGTGGCAACTAAGGCGCCTGCCACTTTATCCCTATCCGTGCAATTGTCGTACATGGCCTTAGCATTCCAGGAAGTAACCCTTATATTAGCAAAAACCTTGTTGTATTCCACGATGAGCGCTACGATCTTCAACTTATCTTCCTTCTCTAGGCGCGTGACCACTTCTTCTGCAGACTCCAAGGCTAGCAGTTGTCTTTCCATGGTGAGGACCCTTGTTAAATCCTCCAGGCATCCCAAGGTAGATCCATACTTCTGCATGGGTGATGCTAGGTCTGGATGCTTCAATACTATAGCATTATTTATAGCCTCCACCTTCTTGTATACCACATCCACCTTAGCCTTCTCATCCTTCAACTCACACTGCCACTGAGCACTGATCAACTGCTCCTGGCTTAACTCCTTTGTTATTGTAGCTAGCTCTTCCTCTTTCTTCTTGAGCTCCCCCTCCAGATCTCTGATTCTATCATTTCACCCGAAGAGTCTAGCCTCAATCTCAACGAAGACCTTTTTTAGTGTGTTGCACAGTTGTTCATTCGAGAGCTACTATGTATCCACTACTGGGTTATCTTCTCTTGGTCCTAACAATGTTATTATTACCCCATGGCTTACCTCAAACTTTGTCTCATCAAGGTGGGACTCAATTCCCCGTGAGAGCATCTTCCTTGTCCGCGGGTATGTAGCCTACATGTTAAAAGATGACATTGCTACAAGTTCCTCCACTAGAATTGTACTTTGGAACTGCACGTGAAACACTTTCCTGGGGTCATCATTATAACCCATCTCTGACCTCTCCCCCTCTGCACGCCTTCCTCCCGTGTGCGTACCCTTAGGTATACTTACATTCAAAACGAGGCCTCTAGTGTTGTCGCATTCCTCTTCTGTGATCTCCTCCTTCTCCTTGTTCAACACTGGCTCAACGATGTGTTCCAATTTGTCCTCCACCAGGGTCTTAATGTTCTTGGTCTCTTCTCCTTCTGCCACTTGGGTTGTCTGCTCCTACGCAGAGCTTGGAGCCTCTTGCTTCTGCACGCTAGCCTCCTCTCTTTTTCCCATGTCCTAGGTGCTTTCTCCTACCTGGCTATCCTTGTACCACACTAAAAGGAACCCCTATTCTTCTTCTTTGCCTTCCTCCTCTGAATCATGTACATTAAAGACAAATGGTCCTTGATCTTTTCCAAGGTCCTCTTCCCTACTAACTTCTTCTTCACTATCATAATTTTCTCTTATGTACTTGTCCAAATTCCTAACTTCTTCCGAGGTGGTCTCCTCTTCTACCTTCTGCTTCTTACTAACCAGGGATTCCGGTGTAGGTGACTATGTTTCTTCTTCTTATGATGACTCCTTATTTGACAACTTTTCTAGCTCTTGAGTCTTCTCTCTGATTATGGGCTTCTTCATGCGCACGTACATACTGGTTCTGGCACTTTTCCCGAGAGAACCTATTACCAGTGTCTCCACCACACTTGAAATTTTCTATTTTGGCTCTTTTTCCTCCCGTTTGAGTGCGGGTCTCTTCCTACCAGTTGGATCCTAAGGTATAGACACCTCATTCTCTAGATATGTGCCCTTCTCTGACTTGGGTTTTATGCGGATGTACACATGCACCGTGGATCCTTCTGCAATGGTCAGGGTCATGGGCCTTGTCATTTGTACTTCATGTGACACATACTGCTCCACATACGCGTGCTTGCCGAGGTAGACCAACCCTTTGCGCATTTCCCTGTGGTCCTGGTCCAGATTGCCAAGGTCCAACTTAAACTTCTTGGACTCCTTGAACCTGTTTACTCCTGCTTGGAAGTATTGAGCTGTGAAGGCAAAGGGGAGCTTGCACCATGAGCTCCATGTCTCATATAACAGTTTGAATCTACCCAGGTAAAAATGCTGGTACACAGTAAATTTCTCTTCTCCCCTAGTGGTTGCTGATAGTTGTTCAGGAATTCTCCATTTTGCCCCGAACACATTCCTTTGGCGCATATACCACTTTTCCAAGCGCACCTTGTGCACTGTTGTCATAGTGTCATAAGCATATTTCACAACCCTTTTTGCGGGTGAGGGGTATTCAATAAGGTACTCCCACATGAACTTGTCTGATGCATCTGGTACCCCGATCTCCGAAAACACAATGGTTAAAAGGACATTGCTAAAAAAGGATCCTATCACCTTTCTTCGTGCAGCTGAAAATCTCATCCGCGATGAATGCAAACAAGTTGTAGATGGTGCCCTCTGAAATTTTCCTGCAAACATTCAACCATGGCTTATTGACCTAGGTCCATCTCTCCTGGCCATTTAATTTTGACACCAGGTGCGCGACCATCTTCATTACCGGATCCTTAAGGTCTATGACATCATAATACTTTGATAGATTCCTTAATCGCTTCTTTGTTGGTCAAATCATCCTCCAAACCATCTCCTTCACAGATGAGGCCTGTGAAATGTGAAATGAGCTGAGGGGTTATGCGCATCTTGTGCCCTGCAAAGTGGAAGTAGTCCTCATGCACGCACGACATCAGCCATTGATATAAGCACTCAGGTTTCCCGAAGTAGGGCAACTCAAAGAGTTGTAATAACCCTGCCTTCTCCAACTTAACCTTCACATCATCATTATAAATGCACAAACCTTTTAGTGTCCTTTTGTTTGTTGGGCTCACTAACTCTTGCACCATATCCTTCTCGATTATGTTTGTCTGATGATTATAATCATTCACAAACATTTTCCTAAGATGGGACTCCCACTCCTTCCCTAAACACTCCATTTGGGTACTGCACTTCTGCATACCACTCTTCATTTGTGCGTGCTTCAGTTTCTTGTTGCTTTCCCTTGCTCTTTCCCTTCCCCTTCTTAGGTGTACTAACTGGTTTCTTGGGTGCCATTATCTAGGTCTTCTTACCACTTCAATCACTCTATGTTACTCTGTTCTTCCGCTCTCTCCAACCTTAGATCTTGACTTGTGAAGAAAATTTCTTAACACCATGCCCTAGTTCTTCAAACCCTAACTGGGATACTCCCTTCACAAGATGGTGCCTTCTCACAACTTCTCCTATGCCCGTGAAATCCCTTCCTCCTGGTTTGCAAATCTGAACTAGTTACTCACACTTCAATCTCTCCAAATGTTTCTTCACACAGATCATTTTTTTGGAAGCCCTAGTTTGCAAAGGTGCAAAAAGTGCTTCTTTCTCCTTATACGCAAAGTGAATAATGAAGTGCCTCGACCCCTTTATTTATAGTTTTTCCCTTTTTAAGCATTAAGTGCTACTTCACCTACCACCATACTTTTTACATTTAATGAGGCTTTTTTCAAACAAAGCCTGACTTCAGCACTTTCCCTCATGAGCCCCAACCTGTGCGGACAATCCTCCAACCTTCTGGAGCCCAACCAATCCAACATGACAAGAGACTCTTGCGCGTGCGTAACCAACACCGAAGGCACTTCTTCTGTCCTGATTTTTGCTCTCGCCTACCTCGTGTTGCTTAATGCGCTTTCTCCTCCTTTGTACGTGGGATCTGAAAGTAGCTTTATCTTGACACCAACCATCCTTTTTCCATCTTTTCTTTTCATACACCTCTTTCAACAGGGCCATTCAACTGGGATTTTTAACACAAACTTCCTTGGCACTTTAACCATGCTCTCCTTCACATTACTCCACCCCACACTAAAACAATGTGTGGTCCTCTGCGCACTCACAAATTCTCAAAAGTAGTAATAAGGTTACCGGTGCCCAAGGCACAAAACAAAACAACAACGTGAAAGGGAAACACAAGAAAAGAAATGCATAAAGGGAAACTCTAAACTAACTGGCAAAAATGCCTTATTTACAAACACCAAGAAGACTTATTTATAGTAGGGCTTCAACCTACTCCCATTGAAGTGTCTAGGAAATTTCGTTCCATCCAGCGCTTGTAACTGGCACACACCCAAATCAAGGATGTATGAGATTGTGTAAGGACCCAACCAATGGACTTTCAACTTCCCAGGATGGCGCAAAAACTTAGAATCATATAGTAAGACCATCTGCCCAACCTCAAACTTCTTGTTTCTGATGTGGCAATCATGCCAAGCTTTTTGTTTTGCTTTCTCTGTTGTTTGGCTCCACCTGACAAGTGATCATCTCTCATCCAACTTCATTAACTCATCAATTCTCTCTTCCAGTGCTTGCTCATCAGCCAACCCTCCTGCGTGCACTATTCACAGAGAAGGTAACATGAATTCAACCGGCAGAACAACTTCTGCACCAAATACCAATTGAAATGGTGTGGCTTTGTTCAGCCTTTTATAAGTTGTCCTGTAAGCCCATAATATCACTGATACTTTGTCATCCCAATCTTGTCTTCTGACATCACAAATTTTGGTCAGGGTATGACTCAGTATTTTGTTAAATGCCTTTGCGGTTCCATTTTCTTGTGGGTGATAGGGTGTAGTCTTGTGATGAGCCACCATGAACTCTGCTAATAGGATCCTCACGGTCTCATTCAAGAAATGCATACCCCTATCGCTGGTTAAACTCAAAGGACATCCATACCTCGTGATAATGTTCTCCCACAAGAATCTTTCCGTTGTGGCTGCTGTGCAGTCTTTAGTTGGGGCTGCCTCTGCCCACCTTGTCAAATAGTCCGTGCAAGTGATGACATAGCGTGACCCAGTCCTACGCGTTGCTGGTGCAATAGGGCCTACAAAGTCTATTGCCCACTTCTCAAAAGGTTCCGTGTACTAGGTATAGGGTGCAAAGGCATTTCATCTCTCTTTCCTGGCTTGCCAATGTGCTGAAAATGGTCACACACTTTACAATAGTCTTTACAATCCTTGTATAGGGTTTCCCACCAAAATCCTGCCATTAATATCTTATGCATGATTGCGTCACCTGCATAATGCCCACCCGCACTTCCTCTATGATGGCGAGGCACTCATGCTCCAGTACACATCTGTGTAAAACCTCATCATGCCCTAACTTGTACAAGTCTCCACTGATCAACATGTAGGGCGCGGCACGTATGGCTAGTTGCTTCTTCTCTAATGCCTTCATTCCTTTTGGTGCCACACCTTCCTTTAAAAATACTGCAATCTCCTCCAAATCCGAGGGCGCGCGCCGCAACCTAAACAGTTGCACATCTGGCATTGTCTCCTCAATACTCTACGCGTCCTCCCCTGAATCAATTCTTGACAGATGATCAGGCCCACAATTACTCTTCCCAAGCTTCACTACTACTGTGAACTCAAACTCTTGAAATAACAATACCCACCGACATATGCACCCTTGAAGAATGGGCTTGTTCACCAAATACTTTAATGCCATGTGGTCAGTGTAAAATACAAAGGGAGTTGCCAGCAAGTACTATCTAAACTTGAAAAGCACATAGATCATTGACAATGCTTCGCTCTTAGTCATGGTATAATTCTGCTATGCTGGTGTCAACTTCCTGCTTATAAAACACAGAGGATGATCAACAATTCCTTCACTTGGTTGTGCAAGCACTGCTCCAATGGCGGTTCCTGAGGCATCTACATGGACATGGAAGGGCTTGTCCCAAGAGGGAAAACATAATATAGGCGTGGTGACAAGCCTATCCTTTAATGTGTCAAACGCCTTCTACTGCGCCTCTCCCCAATGGAAGGAACTTTTATGTCTGAGCAAGCTCCTCTAAAGGTGCGGTGATCTTGGCATACCCTTTGATGAATTTCCTGTAATAACCCGTATGCCCAAGGAATCCACGCACCGCGCTCTGGCTAGTAGGATCCTCTAACCCCACAATAACTGTAACTTTGGCAGAATCTACTAGCAAGCCTTCTTTACATATGATTGTTGGTGTAGGTGTTTTTTGATCACTTTATTTAATTATTTAGTGTTATTTCCACCTACACCATGTGAGTCATCTCACTTAGGTGGACATGGATCTAGGTGTCATTTTAGTTATGAATCTCTTACAGAATCTACTGTCATAGGAGTTACATTCTGGAAAAGTAACTCCTCTTCTCCTAGTAGGTTACACATTTACTCCCCTAACCCATGGCAATCTAAGAATAACTGAATCTTGAACTTTGCACATTGCTTCTTAAAAGTTTGCTTGATCTACTGCAAGCCCTCCTTACATATGATATGCCCCAATAACGTCATAAAGGGTGTAGCAAATACACACTTCTTAATGTTGAGGGATATCCTCAACTGCCTACACCTCTCAAACATTAACCTCAGATTGTCACAATGGTCTTTTACTAGACCATACATTGTCCAATCATCCAAATAGACCTGAAGAAACTTATGGATGAAGTCCTGGAACGCTTGCACCACTATGCGTGAAAAAATAGCAGGTGCATTCTTCAACCCAAAGGGCATGACCGTGTATGCAAAACTTCCCCACTCAGTGGCGAAAGTTGTCTTCTCCTGGTCTTCCTTTGCAATCTGGACTTGGTGGTACCCCGAAAATCCATCTGTAAAGGAATAGATTTTGCGCCCAGTGACTCCTTCCAAAATTTCTTCAGTGAAGGGGGTTGGAAAAGGATCAATGACACAAACTATGTTCAGCTCCCTATAATCCATGTAGATCCTAATCCGCCCATCCTTCTTGATGCTGATTACCATTGGACTTATCCATTCTGATTCTTCCACTGCTTCAATGATCCCAGAAGTTATCATTTTATTGATCTCCTCCTTAACCTTCACGCGTAAATTGGGATTCATCTGGTAGGGTCTCTTCCTAACCGGGTGCGCACCGTCCTTCAACTTTATCTTCATCTCCCCCAAGGAATGGTGAATGCCTTTGAGCTCATGGTACCCGCGCGGGAATAAATCCTCAAATTCACGCAACAGATCAATGATCTTAGAGACTTCCTTCTCTGACCAGTAATCTCCAATAATAGCTTCCTTAGGTTCTTCTCCTGAACTGATGTTAACCTTCTTTGTCTTTAATGGCTCATGGTAGGCGTGCGTGCGAGTATCAGCACTGTCCACTACCTCGCGCGTCCCTACAGAATGGCTAACATCCAAGCTTTCTGCTTCCTCCCCATCAATCACATACACCAACTTCCCTTTCTCCTTTTCCAAACACGCGTGCTCAAGCTGTATCTCTTTTGTTTCCTCTACCTCCTCTTCAAAGCACGCTTCCAAACCTGGTCCACCTAGCAATTCCAACAACCTATCTTCTACCATGGCACTATCCCCCATGGTAAGGTGCTTGACACCCTGCAAGGCCTTATCAACTGATGGCTTGGTACTCCGATACTCAAAGGTTTGAATGAGGTCAGCCGCTAGCTCTTGCCAATTCCCTATCTGGCGGCGTGTCTCCGAATGTATGTACCATGCGCGTGTAACCCTGCAATGTAGAATACAACTTGTGCACCCAGAGGGATGGTGGTAAAAGCTTCCGCACCTTCTCTCTAGATCCTCTCACACTCCTGGATATGGAAAGAGGTGGGCTCCTTCCCATGGTAGTCCTTGATGGCGGTGGGCACGTTGCTTCTAGAGAATCTGACAGAGAGAGAAATTCTTACCTCACGCCATTCCAAAAGGCTCTCCTGATGTGTAGCCCACCACTGTGCCATTGTGCCAAGCAAGACATAGCTTAACATCCCTCTCCATTCCTTCTCCTTCTTCCACTGAGATTCCATCTCCTGCAGAAAGATCTCAGGGAAGGCTCCTCCTGAATACTTAGGTAGTTCCTTTCCTCCTAGGTGCCGGACTGTGCACGCCTTTGTTACCTTGGTCACCGACCCTCTCAATTTCCGTCTGATCAATTCATAAGTTCCATGCACCCAATTATCACATACTAGGCTGGTGGTATCACTTACTAACTGAGCATCCTCAAACTGGATAACTCCGTCGGTAGGATGGATTATCTCTGGGTCCCTAATTGAGCGCACATATATCCTGTCTAGAACTTCTTCTCCCAAAGGTTCAGTATAGGGCGTCGACTTCCCATCAGCTAAGGGTATAATGACCCGCTCCTCCTTATTTTCAAAGCTGATGTACCCTTTTTTGAACCGAAGGTCCGCATTGTTCTTGTAACACCATGGGCACCCAAGTAGTGCTGGGAAATTATCTGCCTCGGTGAGCACCAAGACTTCGAAGTCCCTAGTAAACTTAGCTCCCTGGATAGTGATAGCTGCATCCTTTAAGACACCGATGGGCATTGCCTTAGTCTTGTTTTCCATATACAACACATTTGAAGATGGCTATAATGCAGGTCTCCCCATCTGATGCCATGCACCCAAAGTTAGAACATTGACCTCTGCACCTGTGTCAATGAGGTTATTACTAAAAATCCATCCATCTACAACTGCATTCAATGTGATTTCCTTGTCATAGTCAAGGTTGTGAGGGGGAAGGTTTGCGTGCAAGACCTGCCTCTCGCACTCCTCTCCGGTGTGTGGTACCTTCTCTCAACCATGATCCTAACAAGGGAATAATATTCTCTTCCCTTAGCATTTTACACACTTCCTTGACCTCATCCAGGTCATCCCCTGGCGCCTTGACTCTCCTTCGTTATTCCTCCCTCATGGACTGCTCTTTTAGACATTGGATTTCTACTTGTAAACTCCAAATGACATCCATGGTGTCTTGATATACCTCCTTTTGATGCGCAGGGTCTGGGTACTTCCCATGAACTACTTCCTCCCTTGAAACCAGGTTCTTCTGCCTTGGTATCTCTTTTGCGTGCACGACTTCTGCCCTTGTTGTTACCAAAATAGGCTCCAAACCTACATCCCGTGTTACCCGTGGCATCCACTGTGTGTCTACCTTCTTAATACTAACCATTGCAGTGCCCTTGTCTTTCTGGTGCTGCTGATTCATGTGCTCAAACAATTCTGGGCACTCCTCATACTTATGCTTCTTTCTGCACCATGAGCACTACAACAGGTATGGGCACTCTCGTTTGTAATGCTCCGTAGACCCACAATTGAAACAGGTTCCATGTGGGAACTCACTCCTTCCTCCTCCGTGGTTACCATGACCATGAATCCTCCGTGAAAACCCCTTCCACGCGTGCGCCTCCATCTACACGCTCCTCATAATGGCGATCATCACCCTTGGAACTACTGGCAATGCTGGTCTGGCACACCCCATGATCAATGGCCTCATGGATCTGATCAATGAGCCTACAATCCTTAGTATCATGGGTTGTAGAGGTGTAGATCTTGCAGTAGCAAGAAACATTCTTCTAGATTGCACGCTGTAGCAAGGGGCATCTACTTGCATCATGGTCCCCATGACAAATTTCACAGTCTACTGCCACGACGCGTACTATCCTCCGGGGGAAATTATCCTTGACATGCCCTTCCACTTCACAATTTGTGCACCATAAACCACTGTGAGTCTCATGGGCTGAGTTTGTAGACAACTTTTCCAGCTGCTTAGCCATAGCAACAATTTGAGCCTCCAGGAACGGGCTAACACCAGTATCAACACTACTAACTGCCTCAACACACAGAGCAGCTTCCAATGCCTTGCGTGGGTCTGTAAAAGTTTTATGAGATAAGGCCCTTCTAAAAGGTGTGATCAATCCTCCAACAAACCACTGAGCATGTTGTGAAGGGTGAATATCATATGATAATTTAGACAAGAGAGTTTTAAAGCGTGCATCATACTCCCGCACACTCTCTGCCATTCCTTGCTGAATCTCCTTCAAGGCACTGATGCTCTTCTGTTCAAACTCAGGGATGTGGAATTCTACCAAGAATGCATTCTTTAGAGTAGTATAATCCACCATTGTTTGATGAGGGTCATATTTCCTATACCAGCTATGTGCGCGCCCTTGCAACGTGGTTGCAAACTAACTAGCCTTCCGCTCCGGGGTTGTGATACCCTTTGCACGCCATAGCAGTTCACACTTGTGAACATGTTCCACAACATCCTCAATACCTCTGTAATTGGGAAAATGTAGAGACATTTCAAAGAAAACTTGGGGGGTGGTTGGGGCCCGAATCCTCCTGAGCCAGAGCCTTGGTTTCTGCTTGTGTTTCCTCCGCCACCTGATCCACCAGGTCCTATGCCTCCTGAACCATCAGATCCACTAGACCCACCAGCTCCTATTCCTCCTGAACCACCAGATCCACCAGGTCCTGTTCCTCCTGACCCCCCAGATCCACCAGATCTTGTAGTGGTCGTGCCAAGGGTCCCCACAGTTCCACTGAACTGCGTGCCTATGGTCTGTGACAATGCCCCACTACCAATAGTATACCCCCGCCACTCCCAGACGCGAGACCAAAAGCTTTCATGTCTATACCTTACCCAAAAATTCCTCCTAACACTGGGTTGGTGTTTGCAGCCATAGAAGGCCCAAACGAGAAATTATATCTCCTTGGTGTAGACCGATCACTTCCAATGTAACCAACTGGACTAGCAATATTTTCCCCCTGATCTGGAAAACCAAGTGCTAGGGTTTGGTCACTAGGTGGGCTCAGATGCGTGCCAATGGTTCTTCTCTCTCTGTGTGACGAACTCTCATCAGAAGCCGAAGGGGTCTCTCTTACGTGCTTGCCAAGATGGGGTCGCACAGACTGCTCAGGTTCCACATCCTCTGCGTGAACCTCAAATCCTTCCCGTAATGTCTGCCGCCATACATCCATCACACCTGCAACCTCACGTTGTCTAGAAATCTCCCTTTCACGTGCTTCACCATACTTGAGTCGTCTCTCCTCCCTTTCTTTCTCCATCGCAACATATGCCATCTTCCTCCACCCTAGCTTCCTCGCCCAACGCTCAGAACGGTTTAGCCAACCATTGGGAATGCCTCTAAACTCATGGTAACCATCAAGATCTTCATTTCCAGAGGGACAACACGTAGAAATGATCCTCTGGTCTCCTGTAGAAACTCAAACTCAGCAACCTCTAGACAAGAATATGTGGAAATGGCATACTCCAAAGTGTAGCTAGCCAATACTCCTTTCCACCAATGATCCACATCACGGGTCCATGTCAGATCTACATCCTACAACCTTTGGTATTCTTCTTGGGTCCACACACGTGATCCATAACGCCAACTTGATCTAGACACATAGGCTGAGAGCCATTCATACATTTCTACTAGGAAGCAGCAGAAAAAAGTTTCATACATATCATGGTAGAGGTTCTCTTCTACCCATCTACTTGGATCAAACTCAGGTCAAGTTCTGAATCTTTGAGCAAATTCATCCTTCGTGCTCTTGAACCATGATTCAACACTTTCCAAAGTTAACCACTCTATCATTACTCACTACACAGATCATGATGTATGTTATTTCCCACTACAACTTCGAAAAGAGGTCCTGGAAACGGAACCAAGATGTAGTCATTTTTACCCCTATCACAAAAGAAAGGAACCCCATGCGCACCGGCCTATCACCCAACGGATGTTGGGCGCTCACCCAAGGCACATGTGAGTGCCGAGTCTCTCTTTTATGTGAGTTTAGTGGGAAACATCATCTATGATTTGTGCTTAAGAGACTTAAAAGGGAGTTAAGACATACAAGAACCATAGAGCTCAGAACGGCCTCTAGATCCTTGGCAGTCATTCCAGGCAGAGAGTACTTAACAGATTATATAACTTGTACCATAACGGAAAGAAGTATACAAACATCCATACTTAGCATAAACATAAATGAAAGAGAACCTATGAGAAATATGTATGCATCAGAATCATTGATATTCATATTCATATAACTGGTAATCTCATTACATCCATGGAGCCATTAAAAAATGTCACAGAGAAGCAGACCGCAGTCATGCATTACTACTGGACTGATGTAGCTAGGCTTATCAAAAAGAAAAATTACAATCCCCATACCCAATACATCCTTTCCCAAATACAATTACCCACTAACAGAGTTCTTGCAGTATTTCTGTAGAGCTCCGCCCTCCTCTAGTTCTCTCTCTGTTTACTCTGCAGGCGCTTGTATTTATAGCCTTTCTGGGCTGCCAACTCATCCTTCAGTGCCCTCAGATCCGATGCCAAGTGTCTAAATGTGGTCCTCCATGCGATCATGCTCTTCCATGCCTGAGCTTTCCAATTTTCACCATGATGTGCTTCTAGAAGCTTCTACCGCAGGCATGCTCCTTCCTGGGCCAACTTGTCGCTAGGCTGGCACCTTATCCATTCCGCATGTGTAGTCGGGTCATGCTTTTCACATGTTCTTAGAACCCTGCCTTGCGCGCTTTCACCTTACGTGCCCTTCTTCACTATAGGCCTTGCACGTGCCCACACACATTCTTATACTTAGCCAATATTATAGGGGCCCAACAATCATTTTGACTAGAGCATCATTGATAGGTTGGGATCATTTGACAGGTCCCCTTCAGTATGCGGGGGTAAATAAGAGATGGGTATCAAAGTTAAGGAAAATTTTCCTAAGAAATGTATGCAATGGAAAACCTCTTGCAAAAGTTTCGATGAAGCCCTATTAGAGGGGATGGAAGCTGTAACATTAATACCATGAATCATGATGTAGACAATTTCATAGGTGGAATGACTTGATGATAAGTCTAGGTAGGTGGGGTGAGAGCACATATTTACTTAGCTCATAGGGGTATCTACCATGGAAAAAAGTCATACATGGGATGGAAAGGAAGGTTTTTTTCAAGGGGGTAATGGCATTGCCGACAACAAAGGTGCCTAAGGATGCAAAAGGTATAGGTGAACAAGATGTTTTAGATGGAATGGACAATGATCATAACGTAGGGGTTTTGCATTTTTAGGGAACGGTTATTTTTGTATGGAGATTACAGGTTCTAAATCACCTATGAATATCCTAAGATAATGTAGAAACCATCAGGCGATGGAGTTCCATGGAACGGCTAAAAGTGATGAACTGGTGGAGGCTGTTAAACTTCAGTGGTTGCTATGTTGAGGAAGAATAGATACAAACATGTCATAGATAAGCTTCCCTAAGGAGTATCTAGTGGACGAGTGGGCCAAATAATGTTGTAATGCGGCGGGTTTTTTTAAAGAACATGTAAATCACGAACTCCTTATGAGAAGAAGGCATGACAGATGTTTGATTGATGTCCATAAGTGATAAGACAGAAGAGGGTTATCAGGCTAGGCAGAAGTGGCTCACAGTCTTAGCGTGACACCTTGTTATTTCATTGTCCTAAATATGAGTCTACTAGTCATGCTCATTTCATAGCATGAGGATCCCCAGAGCACTGGCAATAAGTTAAGTGTTAATGATCTCCAAAATTCAAAAAATGATGATCATAATAGATGTGTTTTTGTCCAAGTTAGCTCAATATTTTAAACATAAGGGTATCTACTGAGCACAGAGCATCACTCCCATCACTTGTCATGGTCATTGTAAAGCTGATGCTTGTAAACCTAAGTTCATTACGAAAGGGGGTTACTGTGTTCCTAACTAGATTTGTGGATTTGTAAATGAGCTAGTTTTATGCATGGGTTAGACCTAGGACTAGTTTAGTTTATATTTGGAACCCAATAAGTGTTTTCACACAATCTGCATATTTTCACTTAAAACATGCATGACTTTGGTTTTTGTACATAAGGATTCTTGGGCCTCTTGAGATACTTATTCTCGGAGAACGTTTGGGAAATTTTTTTTGTATATCTAAGGTAGATTAGTTCACTGATGTTGGTGATCATGAAAAATTGTAATAGTTTTCGAGGTAGCTGAAAAGTAGATATCGGTTACCTATCAAATCCTTTTATGAGATTAGAAACATCAAGTTTC
This sequence comes from Taxus chinensis, assembly GCA_019776745.2. Taxonomy (NCBI): domain Eukaryota; kingdom Viridiplantae; phylum Streptophyta; class Pinopsida; order Cupressales; family Taxaceae; genus Taxus; species Taxus chinensis. The sequence continues at coordinate 92,194,549 of CM034153.1, forward strand.
AGACAAGTGATTTGGATTCAAAGTTTACAAGGAGCAACCGAAATTGATTTTTTAAAGGTTTTCAGGACTCCTAATATGCCCTAGAATTTTTAATTCTTTACAATTGACTCCATGCCATGATGTGGGATACACAAGGCTGACTAATCAGATCCATTTCGCAGGAATGCAACTGACCCCTCTAATTTTTCATAAATGTTGTCAAAAACTGAGCAAACACTTGCTCCTTTTTTGTACAATTGATTTTAATTACAAATGCCATTTAAGGACTTTTACTGTAAGTTAAATAGAATTACTTTGGGAACATCTTGTGTTAAAGGCTCATTAGAATTGCTTTCGACAACTATCTGCTCCATGTTTCAGGGAAGTTTTGGCCATGGGAGATCCTTCTCTGAGAGAATTTAGTAGACAATCCAACTAGCTGTTTTGAGCCCATTAAGATAGGGAAAATACGTTCAAATCAAGTGATTGTATTACAGGAGCTTCTTCTGAGAAAGACATATTTTTTATTAAAGGTAAATAGTTTTGAAGGGACTATACCCTTGTTACAAAAAAGGATCAACTAGCCAAATCAACAAGAAAAAGTAGTAAAAATAGGATATGAATCAAGATATTATAATAAGTCCAACAATAGTCAAAAGAGAAGCTACTAATAAAAATCAAGACAAGGACATAACTGGAACTAAAGAACATAAAAACAACATACTATCAGTAACAAAAAAGCAAATTGAACGCATCCATCCTACCCAAAAGGTGTTATTTCTTCGAAGCCCTATCAATTCTTGATTTGATCGTCTATAGAGAGGTAAAAAGTGCTAGAGTGGTGACATGCATGTGGGGTCATTTACATTCAGATGTGAGATGACCTGATTTCTTTCCTTTTTCTGTACCCCAAATGTCCCCAGGGACTCCACTCATCATAGTGATGCTTCTGACTTATTGATCAAGAAAATCACATATAGCTTTGAAGATGGCCATATTGTGATCATGTTTCTATCCTTAGATTTCCCAAGTCTATTATCTAGGGAGTTTAATTTCTTATATATTTCATTAGTCTGATCTATCCCAATACCAACATCCTCATTCATCTTTCTTTTCTCATTTTTCTTATTTAACTGATGAAGATATTTTTTAATACTTTCCACCTCATTTTCCAGCATTTCCATTATGCGGAGAATATTTTCCCTCTCTTGTTGAGTAACATTTTTTTTCCCTTCATTACTTGATGTGTAAAATATTGTGAGCTATTTCCAAATCCTTGCTTCTCCTAAGGACGTGACCATAGGGATATGGGGTCACTTTAGAGAATGAAGGGCTCTTAGTCTTGACATTTCTAATATTGGGAATGGTATTCAGGTTAGTAGTGGGAATATTGTAAATGGGAAGGGGTGGGGCACCAGGGGTAATAGGAATGACAAGAAAATTGATGAGGAAATGCCTATGAAGGAGAAATATGAGCCCCTAGTGGAGGGGAATGACCCTAGTATGCTTTTGAAATTCAAGAATGGAACACTCCATTGAATTCAGGAGATATTTTGGGAAGCAAACAACAAAATTTCTCCTAAAATGATTAAGAAATATCAAGTGTTTTTTGGGGACAGTGATGTACCATCCTTTAAGGGAGATAAACCAAACCATCATTCTGGTAATTTCAACAAAGGGTTCTAGTATGGAACTTACCTTAATGCTAGCCATAACAAAGAGGAGCTCCTCCCCTGTTTCAGAAAACTTCATTGATTTAGTATTTTTGTCTACCCTTTTTCTTAAAAACTTGATTCCATCAAAAGCTAAACCCGTAACCTTGGCTATAAGCTCATCATTCACCAAAAATATTTTTCCTTCATACCTAACCTTCCTTTCTTTCCAATTTGTAGCAAAACATGCATTGAAATGTTTTGGTCCTGACCTTATATTATCTAGATTAAAACTGGTGACACCCCCTATTTGAAGATAATTCCACAGCTCAACATTATCCTTCTAGGTGGGATCACAATTGGGCTCTAACTGACATAGAGCTCCCCCATTTTACCTTCTCTATTATTTCTATGATTATCCTACTTAAAACCACTCATAAATAAGTTGTTTTTGTCTTTCCTAGACCAATTTTTAATCATCCAACTGTGAGACTGAGGAACATGCAAATTTTTATGATTGTAAATATAATTACTCCTCTCACATGTTCTAACTTTATTTTCCATGAAATCCCACAAAATCTCATTATTGATTCTGCGTAAGATGTAGATGGTCATATTTATCCTTGGTAATAGAATTATGTACTTCAATAGGGGTGTTTTTCTCATTATTCCAAGTGATGAAGTTATTATTGGTACCATAATTAGCTAAGGTGTTCGCCACCTTGTTGCCCTCTCTATATGTATGGCCAATTTTAATACTATTGAAGGTATGGCATATATTAATAGATTCCTGAATGAAATCTTTAATAGTCCAACTTGGAGGATGTATCTGATTAAGATGATTTATAACATTCAAGGAATCACCTTCAACAATAATGTTTTGAATTTTGCAATCCTTAACAAGTCTTAGAACCCATAAAGCTAATAAAGCTTCATCATAGTGATTGGTCTGATTTCCCATTCTACCAGCATAAGCCACAACTAAACAACCTTTATGATCCCAAATTATTCATCCACAAATTGTTAGGTCCCTGGGTTGCCCTTAGAGGCTCCATCAAAATTGATGTTTATACCAAGAATTGTTAGGAGGGACAATCATTGAAGATCTAGTCAATGGTTAGAATAAGTTCTCTATTTCTGAGACATTTTCAATATCAATCTTCCAATTTGACATGATAAGCTTTCTTCTAATCTTTAGGATAGATCTTGTTCTTGGCATGGTTTAAATCTTGAATAATATTGTCTTGAACTGAATTACCAATATTAGTAAATCTTTTATTACATGTTTACTGCTATTTCAAAAATTGTTTTTTTATGTCTTTCCAAATCCTCCATATCTATATGGGGCATAAGAAGTTTCCATAATCTCCTAACAATATTTCTTATAAGGAGGATCCCACTGTATCCAATATTGAAGAAATTCCTTTGGCATTGCTCCAACAAACATTGAACTTTGAGTTTAAAAACATAACTCCAAAGGGGTATCTTTAAGGGAACTCACAATGTTTGAATGTCTGGATGCGTCAGCGTCTGATGTCCTCATCCTCTTTTTTGAATCCATAGTAAACACATTTGGTTTGCATTATAAAGCCTCTCTTTATAACAGGTTGTCATTTTTGATTTCCATTGATTCCTACAAGAAAAAGCCAAGAAAAAGAAAATTTATTTTTGGAGTTAGGGTCTAGCATCCAAATCCTGACTCCATTTGAAATCACAATGAATGTTTTCAAAATAGGAATTGATATCATTTGATTTGAAAATGTATTCTCCATCTACATGAGTTGTTCCAAACTTTTTGCATCCTTGACAAAAATTTGATTAAGGGGTATGTTATCCATCTACTCTTGAAGTGAGGAGATTATGAAATTTAGATCATTCCTCTCCACCTTAAGTTTGCTTCCATCTTTTTCTTATTACCATCCATTTCAATAGTAGTCTTTGCATTATAGTTCTGATACCCAAGAGAATTTTAATACGAGCCTAAAAGATATATTTGCTAAGAACCAAATTTATTGAATTTAAACAAAAGAAGCTAGTCAACATCTCTTGTTATCACTCCAAAAGAATATTCTGTCATTTGACCTCTTTTTCCAGTTTTGTGTTTACTTCCTTGTTTAATGAAATTCCTTATTCATGTATCAAATTATTCCAAAAAATAGAACCTTGAGGTAGATGACCATCATAAAGGAAATCAAGATCTTCTTGGTTTGCTGAGCTAGATATTTGGCCTTAATTAAATCAATCCAAGGTTTCTCCTCAGTAAGCATTCTAAAACCAACCCTTTTTTGGTTAATGGTAAACCATATTCATTTTTTGGTTGATATCCTTTATGCCTATCCCACCTATTCTTTTAGGCAGTACATTACTTGATCCCAAGTTATAAGTCGGTATCTAAATCTTTCCCCATGTTCCCTACATAAGGGGGTAATTGCTTAGGAATCCTTTCAATTTTGTCCCTAAAATACAATTAGTGTAAATGTTGTTATAGAGACATAGAGATCTGGAAGTTAGAATAAGTCTCTTAGAGAGATAAGTGGGATTGTGTGTCAGTTAGTACATGATAAGCTTTGACTCCTAATCAATAGGATCAGTATGGCTACTTGTATAAAAGCATATCAAATATTGAATAATTATGTCCCGAATGAAATACAATATCTTTGGTTTTATTATTTTACTGTGAAATGTTTTATTTTTTATTAATTAAATCATGCAGAACGTTTCTAGATAGCTGCCCTTAGGGTTGCCCTTTAGAGGCTCCATCAAAATTAAGTTTATACCAAGAATTAACTGGAGGGATCCAATGCACTGACGGACTTTTCATTGGGAAGACTTTTCAAGTTCTTTATTTTTGGACATTTTCAATGTCAATATTCCGAATTTGAAAGTAGAAAACTCTTCATGAGATTTAGGATGGTATTTCTTATTCTTGGGTGGTTTAAATATTTCAAATATTATCTTTAATTGCATTACCAATCTTAGTAAATCTTGTCTTGCATGTCTGACTGTTGTTTCTAAATGATTATCAGAGACTCCATTTATGTCTTTCCAAATCCTCCATATAATATGGGGCATAATGGAAGTTTTGCAAGTAATGGGTTTCCTAACAATACAATGCTTATAAGGAGGATCCCACTATATCCAAGTTTGAAGAAATTCCTTTGGTACTTGTCCAGAAAACATTGAACTTTGAGAAAACATACCTCCAAATATTTGAAGCGAAATCACAATGTAAAAAAATATGGTTGATGTCCTCAGCTTCTTTTTTACATTAGGAAACACATGTTTGGCATTATAAATCATCTCTTGATTAGGTTTTCATTTGTGAGTATTCTTCCTTTGAGAACAAGGCAAAAAAAAGAAATAGATTTTGAGTTAGTTAGTTTAGGCATCCAAATCCTACTCCATTTGAAATCATAATGGATGTTTTCAAAATAGGAATTATATCCTACGTATTTGGAAAGTGTATGAATATCCATCACATGATGAAATTTCTCTAAATGAGCTCATCCTTGACATCATATTTGATTCAGGGGTATGTTATCCAGTTTTTCTTGAAGCGAGGAGATTATGAAATTTAGATCATTCCTCTCCACCTTAAGTTACTTCCATATTTTTCTGTTACCCTCCATATTTAATGTAGTCTTTGACTTAAGTTCCATACTTGTGTTCTGAAATATCATTTGACAGAACCAAATTTATCATTTAAACTAAAGCTATTCTAGTTATCACTCCAAAATTAAATATCCCTGTCATTTCCCACTTTCCATTTACAACCTTGATTGATGAAATCTCCTAATTTGTATCAAATTATTCCGAAAAATAGAACCTTAAGGTAGCAAACCATCATAAAGGAAATAAGTTACTTTTTGTTGAGCTAGATATTTGGCCTTAACTAAATCAATCCAAGGTTGCTCCTCAGAAAGCATTCTCCAACCCATTTTTGCAATTAAGGCCATATTCATTTTTCTGATATCCTTTATGCCTAACCCACCTATTCTCTTAGGTGTACATACTTGATCCCATGCCACCAAGTGGTATCAGAATATTTCCTCTATTCTTGGCCATAAAAAGTTCTTCTGAATCCTTTCAATTTTGTCCCTAAAAACAATAGAAATTCTGTATAGAGATATAATGTAAATAGATAAATTTTGCATAGTGCTTTTGATTAGAAGACATTTTCTAGCACTGGATAGTATGCTCCCTTTCCATCTAGCCATTTTATTTTGAAATATTTCAAGTAAACCATTCCAAACTATGATTGAATTTTTTTGTTCCAAGAGGAAGACCCAGATTTATTGTGGGTAGAGAATTGATTTCACATCCCATAATTTGAGTAATTTTTTTTTTCTAGTGGATTATTTAAGAACAAGATGGAACTCTTATCAAAATTTATCTCTTGATGAGGCTTTGCATAGTGCTTTTGATTAGAAGACATTTTCTAGCTCTGGATAGTATGCTCCCTTTCCATCTAGCCATTTTATTTTGAAATATTTCAAGTAAACCATTCCAAACTATGATTGAATTTTTTTTGTTCCAAGAGGAAGATCCAGATTTATTGTGGGTAGAGAATTGATTTCACATCCCATAATTTGAGTAATTTTTTTTCATTTCTAGTGGATTATTTAAGAACAAGATGGAACTCTTATCAAAATTTATCTCTTGATGAGGCAACCTCATAAAATTTCAAAATAGATTTAATAGCCTTAGCTTTAAGGATAGATGTCATCAAAAGTAGAATTGTGTCATCAACAAATTGTTGATGTGAAGTTTTTTGGTTTGTAGAAGTAGGCCTCATTCCATTTAAAATCCCTTCATTAACAGATTCGGTAATGGATCTGCTAAGACTATCAACCATTAGAATGAAAATTAAAGGGGATATAGGATCATATTGTCTTAATCCCCTACTACTAGAAAAGAAGCCCACTGGCTCACCATTAACCACCATATAAAATCTAGCTATAGAAATGCAAGCCTTAATAATTCTTCTGAATTTATTATGAAAACCAAATTTAGCAATAATATTGTCAATAAAATTCCAAGAGACTTTGTCAAATGCCTTGTTCATATTAAGTTTCATTACATTGCTAGCATTTTTGTTATTATCCATTGAATGAATGATTTCATGTACCATGATCACCCTATCTTGAATTATCCTCCCTTTTATGAATCCACTTTGTTTCTTTGAGATCATATTATCAATAATAGTCTAGAGTCTTGTTGTAATAATCTTAGTAAAGATTCTATAAATAACATTAACCAGACTAATGGGACAAAAGTCCTTAAAATATTTAGCATCTATTTTTTTAGGAGCAAACACAATATGTGTGTTATTAAGCTCTTTTAGAAGATCACATGTTTTTTAGAACTCATTCAGTACCCTTAATAATTCATCTGAGCATATTTCCCAAAACTTATGAAAAAAAAATTTAGCAGAGAAACCATCAGGTCCTGGTGCCTTATCCCCTTCAAGAGCAAAAATAGATTTTTGCAGCTCCTCTAAAGTGATTGTTTTAGAAAGGTTTTTGAATCTTTTCTCATCTATTCTATCATTTGGAATGACCTCTATAAGAAAAGAGGTAGCCTCTTCATTATCCACACTAGTCTCCTTGAGCATATTTTCATAAAATTTGAGAGCTTCATCCTTTATATCCTTAGGATCTTTGATGATAACACCATTTTATTTTAAAACTTCCATTATAATATTGAAAGATCTATGTTTCATAGTGGTCATATGAAAGAACTTTGTGTTTCTATTTCCTCTTTTAGCCAAATTTCCTTGGACTTAAGCCTCCAAAAAATTTCTTCCCTACTATAGACTGTATGCAACTCAGATAAAATATTTTTTTCCACTAAATGATCCTCCAATGACATGCCCTTTGTAGTTATTTATGAGAAAGACGTTGTTTAAGAACTGTCTAGTTTATTTTTAGTGATTTAGTATAAAGAGTATGCAAAATGTGAACTATGGTTCAATTTGTCAACCATCATCTAGGCATGACTTCTAGCATATAGGTTGTCCACAATTTAGATGAGTTATAATGCTACAAACATCAATAATGCAAATGCACAATTTAAAACCCAAATCCACAAATTATATTCAATGAGAACAAATCATGAAGATGTTAAGGGTGTGACTTTCACTAAATACAATGCAAGAAATAAATAAGAGTTCTTTTTAATCCCCAAAAAACAAATGTCACTGAGATAGTCAGAAGAAAAGAATGTTTTCAAAGAAGAAACTTAATGTGAACTTGTTTTGAATGAAAATAGACACACAAGATTTTCCCCTAAGAATGAACAATGCAGAGGACCCCAAATGGGTCCCACAGGGCATGCCAAGATGTTTCACCTAATTTGTTACTAGTTAAAACTGAATATGGAATAGGTTAGGAGGAATACATGTAAGATGTAGGTCAAAGGTTGAATGCGCGCGTAAATGACTTTGTAATCCTAGATGATCGTGAAGAGCTTCTCTTTAGCTAGGGGGGACGACCTGTAAGAAACACAACAAAACCAAAAAATGGCATTAATAACATAGGTTAGTGGATTTCCTACCGAATGTTAGATCTGGGAAGCGTGGTGCTTCCTAGGAGGTTGTCAATCCATTTTCAAATACAAATTAGTGCATCAAGTATCATGAAATAAAATAAAATCCTACTGTAGTTATACGGTTTAGGTATCTCATGTGAATACAATAATTAAATCTAATCTAACAGGAAAAGTTATGATCATATCCAGAGGTTCGGTAGGTTGTTCTTGGTTTTTGCAGGTCTGACAGAGGTTTGGACTTGATCGGGTGAGGTCTGGGTTGATTTTGGTTGATGGATAGGCTTGTTGGTTAGAAGGTATAAAATGACACAAATACTGATATCAGTCTGGTGAATGATGTCGGTAAAGATATTAAAGTGATGATGGTTAGGTGACTGATTTTAGTAGGGGCAATTGGTAGTAACTTAATAAAAACAACTTTTGAGCTTCTCTGTGATTACATAGATAGTGAAAAGAAAGTGGTTGGGTTCGTAATATTACTGAGAAGACACAGGAATATATAGGGGAAATCACGGAAGGCAAAAATGCTATAGGTGGTTGGATTGGTGGATTGATGAGAAGTTGGAGATAAAGGAATACATGAATAAATAAAGTATAATGAAGGAGGTAAAGAATCTATACTTTAAACAATCACAATATGATTGAAATCACGTATGCTTACTTGCATTTATAAATTTGGTAGGTGAAGGTGGGTGGTAGTTGATCCATGAAGAGATTCTAGATTCAGTGCCGCGGCAATACTCCCTGAGTGTTTCCGTGACTATTTCAATGCCCTAGAATGAGAACTGGATGCTTGCTTGGGCCTGTGGTTGAGTATTTCGTGTTGTTTGGATGTTGAGAGGTTTTTTATTCATTCTTGAATGCAATAGAACTCTCAAAACTAAAATGGCAAACCTAGGTAAAAGATTACAAAGTTGTATATAAAGGAATCGATGGCGGTTAGGTGACTGGCGCCGATTAAGGGATAACCGATGTCAGTTAAGGCAGGAAAGTCTAGGTTTACCAAAAATAGACAGATCTTTTCTATTTTTGGTGTGATTTCCTGATTGAGTCCGCTTTGGGAAGAAGAGTTTTCATGTGAGAGAAGGCATGAAGGTCATATAGGAGAAGTTCAATTAGGTTTAGGAAGAAATCTCAGTTAGTTAGGTCAAGTTGGTGACTCAACACTAGGAGTGATGACTCAGTACTGAGAGTGATGACTAAGTGCTAAGGGTGATGACTCAGACATTGTGAGTTAAATGCCCATGGAATGGGTCCAAGGTGAGGTGTAATGATGAGGTGGAGGTGTGAGGATGAAATTAACTTAATTAAAACAATTAGTAATGTGAGTTAATAATGTTAATATGGTGAATGATAGGGGTCATGATGTAGTTTAATGAGGCCATGGTGTACTTTAATTGATTGAAGGGGACCAAGGGGAGTGTGACCCCAATGTTGGTATCTACAGGGGCATCGAACCCTAAAATTCTACTGCTCTATGGCATAGTAAATGAATTATGCCTAACCAAGTTGGTTGACCAAGTTGACATTGGCTATGAGTCAAATTATTTGACTATTTAAGAGTTAATATGAGCCTGTTTTTGCCTTTAAAATGCCATGTCACAGACCCATCCATAACACAGAGAGAAGATGATAATCTGTGGAGGGACTCGCTTCGATAGGCATAAAGGATGCCTTCTGAGGATAATGTTAGTTCGCAGGTAGAAATAAAGTCGGCTATCGTTAAATATATTTGGAAAATATGATAAAGATTGGGAGTAATTTTTAATTTGGTTATAGGCTTATTGAGCCAGACATTCATAGTGAGTGTCTAGAAGACCATTTCTCATGAATCACATTTTGTGGCAGTTTATCACGTGGAGGAGAATACTGGATCGAACCTACTTCATAAGATGGGGCATTTTCTTAGTGTTCATGAAAAAGGTTCTTGTTCCTATTATACTCAAATTTATTACCACTTTGGTTATAATTTTATAATAGAGTTGCATTCATTTAAGTGGATAATAGATCGGTTCGAATTTTAAACCTGGAGACGTAGGCATTCTGCCGGACTTCGTTATCAACCTGTGTGTAGTGTGAATTTAATTCTTGCATTCCATATTTTTAATGTTTATTTTAAATGGGTTAATTTTGGTGAAATAATTTGAAGCCTATAGGGGTCCAAGGTCAGTAAAAAAAGTTGACCTATATTTTCAGATCAGTAGTAGCACACTACTAAATTTTTTCTCTTGAAACCTCTACCTTGACTAGGTGAATCGTACAAACAAAACCTATCAATATGACCTTGTTCATTACAATTATAGCACACTGTGTTCTTAGAAAACTCACTTCTATTGTCTCTCCAAGGCCAAGAGTCTCTAGTAAATATTTTACACTCTCCAGCCCTATGACCAAATGTATTACAAGTAAAACAAGGACCATTGAAAGTTCTCTCATACCTTGAGGCATTTGGTTTCCTAAAAGATCTTGGTTTCACATTTTCATTGATGAGTGTCACCTTATTTTGTTCCTTGATAATAGGTTCTCCTGATTCTTTGCTTTAAACAATGTCTTCTTGCTTCACTTCCTTGCCTTTTGATTCTTCTTTGAAACCCAAATTCTTCTGTGCCAGTTGGTTTGAAACCCAAACCAACTGTATCACCTACTACCTTTTGTTTGCTAAGTATATCATCTAGGTCTTTTACACTTTTCTCAATTTTCTGAAATGACATGGTCTTCTTACTAGCCTCTAGTAGCTCAACCCTTAAAAACTCTATGTCTTCTTCATATTTTTAACACAAACTCTCTTTATCTTGCAAATTTGAAACAAGACACTTTATCTTTTCTTCTAGCAATCTGATTGAATCATTTTTCTTGGTAGATTCAGCATATATTGTTCATCTAACTTATGAAACTATTTTTTATATTCCTTGATCTAAAAACTCAGATTTTGGTTCTCTTTTTTAGCATGCTTTAGTTATCTTTTGATGCTCTCAAAATCATCTTTGTTGTCATCATCATCTTCATCAGAATAACTGCAATAACCTGAAATAAAATCTCCTAGCAAAGAAGAGCCATCATAAGAATACCTCATAACTTCTTTAGTCATGAACAATACTTCATTTCCAATACCCTCATAATCAAATTCAAATTCAAAATCTGAAACACCACTACTTGCATCAGATAACTCATCATCTTGGTTTGTATAGAAGATTCTTTTTTTCTTCTTCTTGTAGTTAAACCTCTTGAAGTTTTTCTTACCTTTACCAAACTCATGATCCTTATTTTTAGATTCAACCTCACAATCCTCGTCATCATCCTCCTTCTCATGCCTATGAGGACACTTAGCAGCAAAATGTCCTACTTCACTACAATTAAAACACTTGAATGGAAGTTTACCACTATACTTACCAATGTCATGCTTCAATATTCTACCCACCATAGCAAAGAGCTATTCATCTTCAATTTCAAGAGTGACATCATCATTTTTTACCTTCTTACATTTATCTTTCATTTCTGATTTGAATGCAACCTCTTTCTTAGCTGATTTGAAGTCACCTATCCTCATTTCATAGGCTGTTAAGGTGCCATGAAACTCATCCAATTTCAAGGTAGTTAGATCCTTTTCTTCTTCAATAGTAGAAAATTTGGAATCAAACCTAGGATTTAGTGACCTCAAACCCCTTTTAACAACTACTTCTTCTTTTACCTCGTCTCCTAAACCTTTCATGTTATTGATAATTTTATCAACTGTAACAAGGTATGCCGTAATGGACTCGTTATCATTCATCTTAAGACCTTCAAATTTATTTATAAAGGTTTGGAGATTTGAAATTTTTACCTTTGTGTCTCCTTCATAAAGAAATTTAAATTTCTCCCATGTTTCTTTTGTTGATTTGCAATGCATCACTTTTCCCATCTATGATTATCTAAGGCCACTTATGATGGCATTAAAAGCTTTTGAATTATTGGTGTATTCCCTCTTTTCATCCTTAATAGTTGGAGAGGTGGCAAGAGGAGTATAGTCATGATCCAAAGTATTCCAAACATCAAACCCTTGATTAATGATATAGGACTTCACTGTCAATCTCCAAAAATCATAATTCACACCATCAAACATTGGTGCCTTGCCACTAACTGTAACTCTCACCTTATTGTGCTTCAAGGATCTCCTTTCAAGACATCAAACTTCTCCAAAAATACCTGCTCTGATACCAATTTTTAGAATCACAATTAACTGAGGGAGGGTGAATCAATCCTTAAAAAACTATAAATTCAGATTTTTGATTTACTTATTCAAATACTCACAAACATTCAACCATATATGTGTGTGCATACAATCAATTATCACACGAGAAAGAAACCATAAACATGATATTAACACAAGACATAATATATATGTGTGAAAACCTCAAGGGAAAGAAAATACACTGAAACACAATCCTTATATTGATATGTTTCAAATTTAGTGAGGCACCGAACCCACAAGGAACACCAACCCCTAGTTTAGTAGAGCTACAACCCTACAATGAGCACCAACCACTAATTTTGTGAAACACCAACTCCAAAAGGAGGTTACAACCCCCTAAGATGATCAAGCACTCAATGAAATCCCTTATGATGCTATGATATCTAATTTATTGCTGCCACAACTGATAGAGACCAATAGTTCATCTCACACTTCTTAAATCAAACCCTAGGTCTTCAACTCTTCACACAAAAACACCTTATTCACTTCTCAAGTCTTCAAACCCTTGCACACATACTTGCCGATCTTTTTCAACCTCTCACACAGTTGACCTAATCTCAATTCATGCTTCAACATCTGCAAAAATCACTCACCTAGGTCATACTTCTTGCACACACTACACACACACACTCAACTAACTCCAAAAAGCACCCAAACCAATCCATTATATTTTAAATTTAAACACAAAATATTTTCCTCATTTAGTGTGAAAAATACATCATAAAAAAATCCCATATAATATTCATAATAGATACAAGTGGCCCATATAGGTCGGCCTCATAAAAAACCATCATACAAGCTCCAAAAATGACTTAAATCCCCATGGGCAAAAAGAGAAAAATGCACGAACATCATAACCATAATTTTTCATGACCTAATAATCATAAAAAATGTTTAAAATAACATTTAAATACCATACATGGTCATAATTTATCTCAACCAATCAAATATTTCATTTACTGGGATCATTAATCTTTGTACTTCTCAAAACTGGTGTTTCCCACACCCTTCAAGACCCTGAAAACTTCATTATGCCACTAAACCTCACCAAAAAATCTAAACCATATCATGTGACCATGAAAAATAAATTTACTAAGCTATATAACACTATAAGAAATTTATAAATCATGAAACAATCACCTGCTCAAATCACATCTATATTTGTCTTCACCAGATTAAACTGCCCAAAAAGATGTTTTCAAAGATCAACCCATAAACATATTTTGTGATACATTAAATAAATATACATGGATCAATTTTATTGCAAATTAATCCATATTCACTTTCCAGGTGATAGGAAGCATCACCTAATCTATCTCATGCTCCAATAAACTCAAAACATTCAGTAGATCTTGTCCTATCCTGCACTGGAAAAATATAACTATCCAAAAACTAACCTGGAAACCAAAAAAAACTGATAATCATGAGGTAAACCATATATCATTATAAATATATATGAATCCTCTTTCCAAAAAAACTTCAATCACCTTCAAACTCCACTTGTAGCACTAATTATGCTCACTTCACTGAACATTGATTTTTATGGTCTCAAAACTACCTTTTGACTAGTTAACCTGAATGAAGCTCATTTGACCATATACCGACATCAACATATCCTGAAACCCCTTTGGAAATCAAGGAAAACTCACATGCATTCAACAATTTCAATTTAGTATGCAACTTATTTTAACAACCTTGTCCCAAAACACTCTTCTTCAAGAACTGACATATTTGAGTGGGGTCCACTCATCACCATAACCTCAACCATACCTTTTTGGAAAGATGAATGAGTCCTTTACATGTTACAGTCATCATCCATACACTATGAATCAATTATGCTCACTTAGGAATCAAATATCTCAAACCTCTTTCAGGTCAAGGTTTTAAACTCATAAAAAGTTATTTATCTTCTTAACATTCATTCAGAAGAAATGTGACAATGAGCTGACCTCATTTAACCCAAGAACACATACATTTAACCCATACTGCATAGCTAAACATGTTCTAAAAATCACATAAAATATCTATATATCCCTAAAAAATTGTAATAACACAGTACTTCATCGTGTATTTTCTTACACAATTGCTCCATCCATTCACATTTCATTCCAATTCTCAATTCACTACTCTATACTTCTATTACATTTCATTCACATTCCATTCCATGGTTTGATTCAAATATTTTTGTGACCTCTTGATTAACTTGTTGTCACATTTTATGATTTAATATTCTTTACTATTATTTTTTGAACTTTGTATCTCATTACTTAGTGAATTAAGAATGACAATCTTATTTGAGATCCACACACTCTTACAAACTCAACAACTTGTTATGATATCCCTAGGGCATTATTTATTAATGGTCATTAATGTCATCTCCATTATCACTTATATTCCCTCCACCAAGCCAATAATGGTTTTAAACCCCTTGTAAAATTGAGAGAGATGAATATCATGTTAAAAACAAATCAAAAATAAAAATATCAAAAATAAAGTTAAAATTCCAAAAAAAAGAAATATCGAGAAATTTGTTTCAAGGGTCTTTCCAATATCTCTACCACGGCTATATATGCTTTGTTGGAAGTAAATCCATGTTGCGGCTAAAATCAAATGCATCTCTGTTAAGGCTATAAATTTTTGGCTAGCAATGGTGCAATGTATGGATTACAATTGCCTTCTATCTCATCAATCATTAATCATCTTATTCACTCACACCTACACATTGGCTTTTGTTTTCACTTACTATCTTGTGGGAATTCACTTCAAGTAGTAATTAACCTTCATGTGTACACACTGGATCTCAATAAAACACAATGATGGTATGCCACCAAATGATGTTTAGACATTGTTAAAAATTCTATTTTAGCTCATTCATTCTCTCATGACTTGTGACTTTTGGTTCATCATGTGTTCACCTTGACACTCTTTTTTCAAACCATGATCATATACATACACATTAATTATATTTTTTCAATGTGGTTCAAGGCTGGGGAGAATCTTGCCTCCACTAAAGAGGCACACAATGGGTTGTCAAATAGGTTGAAAAATTATATTGATGTCAAAGCCTTCATGACATCTACATGCAGTTGCTCTCTAAGGATCTTACACATACACACTCTTGTAATTTCCCTAAGGACCTAACCTATAATGGTTTTCTTTACACATTCATCTTCTAAATATTTTCTCTAGCTCCCTTGGCCGTTTTGTTCTTACCTACCCCCTCTAAAATGGTGAACTTGTCCTCTTTAATAGTTGCATTTTTCATTTCTCTCACCTTGTTGGCTCCTTCTAAATGCCTCCACATCTTCCCAATTAAAATATAAGTTCCATAGAACTTATTTATTCTATGAAATACCTTTCCACCATCTAGTCATCCTTGTTATGCCACATCAACCTGGTTGTTGGGATCTTCTAACCATTTTATCTCTGTCACCTACCTTGATTAGATCATTCTAACCTTTTTTGTCTCTTACTTCCAATCACCAACTCTACCATGTACTCTTTAATTTTATTCTTCTTTACCATGACTCTTTGTAGTTATTTTCACATATTCTAATCTTTGAGTTACACCTTAGTCTCTCTTCCATGCACTACAATCGGGTTTCTTGGCATTCTTCAAAATTCTTATATGCCCTTTGTAATTCATATTATTTATAAACTTCTCTATTTATCTTCCTGCACCCTTTACACACTCTTTGGTATTACCCATAACTCTTTCCACAATCTCTGTACATCTCCACTCTTCCAAGCCGGTCCATAATACTCTATTCCACTCCCAAAATCCTACACACAATGTTGTACATTATTGCACCTACTATACTATGTACTTCATGCACATTACCTATTTGTAGATTTTTGTTGTGTAAAGTGCTCATGCACTTCTATGAAAACTTCCCCTTTCTCTGTTGAACCTCTTATTTTTTCTCACACGGTCTCTGCTTAGCCAAAATTATGTAGGATTGCCACAAACCTTGAATGATCCTACATAATATTGCATCCATATCATTTTCACGCCTAAATTCCATTCCTCTTAAAATGAACATCCATGGGCATTTTTTGCCTTCTGCATAATTTTTATATCACGACCACTTCTCATGTCATTTACCTTGTAATCATTTCTCATCATTATTGGTTTGGGGTAACACTTATTTGATACTCACTAAATTACATCCACTCTTGCAAATATGATGCATCATGTTTTCACTTTCACATGGTGGAACAACATTGTCCTTGCTTCCAATCATCATGCCTTTTCCAAGGCTCATTTTATATCATTTATCAACTACCACTTTTCATCCCACTTTATGTTGGGGAACATGTGGATCCAAAAAATATCACTTGAGGGGGGATATCATATCAAACCCTTCTCGTGAATATTATGACAGTCAATCATCACCTATCTTAGTCAAATGAAAAATAGTCTTTATCTTACAAAATAAATCTATCAACCCCTTTGTAGATTTTGAATGAATTTGCCTATCAATCACATTTCTAGGTTCCTATCTATCTAGTCAATCATCTAAGCTTGCGTGTGTGGCAACCATTATCATAGGATTAGACAAACCCCATTCGTTTTTATTTTTTGCACTCTATCTTGCCTCTTGTAACACACAACCCAAAAAGGGGAAATATATAGACACAAGAAAACATACCTTGCATATAAGGTCTCTTAATTAAAAATATGAAAACAATATAAAACCACAACAGATACTAAAAATAAAAACTTCCTAGAAAAAACCTAAATATTTAAAAACAAGGTGATAAAAGACACATTATCACTCATTTATTAACCCTCACTCACTCATATTTAATTTTATCCACCCACCTACCCATTTGCATCCCTAATGCACTATGGACCCTTATCATCTCATCTTTCTATGTACATCACACCCATATATGTCACAACCTTCGATGCACTCAACAAGTATAAAAAAACATCCACCTCCCCATCCCAACCCCTTGAATATTTGTGCACTTAAGCACATAACTTACTTTTTACCTTTTTCTTGCATATTTTGGTATTGTAGGTTTTGGAGACGCGAAAGCAAATAAAAAATAATTGTTGAATTCCTTGTCACTTTTGTTTTGGAAAAATTTCAACACAAGTGTTATTCATGTTGGCGATTAGCTTGTAACCTTCTTGTAATTTTCGGTGAATCATGTGACTAGTTTGCAAATGAGTTAGGTATATCATTTATATTTATTCATTATTTAGTCATTTTTCTAAACTAAAATTTCTTTTCTCTAATTAAAAGGGCCAAGGATCTGACCAAGGCACGTCCCCTAACCAAAAAAATAAATTAATCTTATTCAGAGTGTTTCCATGCACATTTTAGATTCATATTTGGAAGATTTAAATGACTTTATTTAGTGGAAGATATTGTAACTGTCCTCATTTTTAATTGTGGCACCATAAGTCCATTTATTTAGGTAACCTTGATTTAGGGTTTTATTATATCAACTAACACATCTTGCAGGTGATCCAAAGCTAGGCATATACCATATAAGGTAGTGTTATATTGTGTTGTGTTTCAAATGTTATATTAATTCCCTTTATCCTTTAAAACTTTTTTGATGATTCATGTTGACTTTCTCATGTTATGAATTGGATCTAGGACCATTAAAGACTTGTGGATTGGAAATATAGATTTTTGAACCTAGTTTGAGTGATTCACACCTTAGTGGTGGTTGCTCTTAAAGATGCGTTGTTTCTTTAGGAAGATTTAGGATAACCCTAAGTGCTTTAGGAATGTAATTTGTAATAGATGTTATTGATAATGTAAAGTGATTTTTAAGTGTATTATACATGCTTACATAGGATTTTTATATGTCATTTATCGCATTGAGACCGATCTATAAAATAAGAAATGACCAATGGGTATGTTATTTAGATTGAATGTAAAATGCATATTTGATTATTATTTTATTTTATGATATTTATAATGATGTTTTAGTTCTCTTTCATTCAGTCCAAAAACATTGTTTATCCCACTTAAAATTAGAGTGGTGTTTCAAATTATATATGGCACAATGAAGACTTCTATGGTGCTTATGATAGTGTTGGTGTTGATGGTGGTGATGATGATCAAAGTGGTGATGTTGTGGGTAGTTATGTTGGGGGATTGGGAGGTGTTAGTGGTTTACTGGATTGTATTAGTTTTGGGTGGTATGATTTGTTGACACTGATAATTCTCCTAGTATTTTGGATTTAATCATGAATACATTTTATGCCTATTTAAAAGTAGCATTTTGATACTTTTTTTATCATAATACTATTTTTAAAATCATTTTTTAACATCAATTTTTTTCATTATGGTCTTTCATTTAGAATCATTGAATTTCATTTTACTAGTACTTTACCATTCAAATTTAATTACTATATTTCCACATGAACCTTTCTCTAAATAGTCCTAACGAGTGGTTGTGATGCAACACAGAGATTCAATTCATATCTTTGCATCACATAACTGTATCCAAACACATATATTTTCATTTTTAACGAGTTCTAAAAACATGTTGACGATGATTTTATATCTAATATTATCATTATTTAATAATTATAATTTAATATTAAAACACAATACTTTAACATATTCATTTATAATTAATGAAAACTATTATTTTTTTATTTTTTTGGAAAAATAAAATTAGACTATAATCGAGAACTAAAGTCAACCTATAGTCTAATTATAGTAAAATTCCATAGTTATATTATAGTTGGGTTTGAAAGTGTTGGTGAAATAATTTGTTGCAGGACAGATTAGTGGTTTTCATCAATGGTCATAGGGCTTGGTCCCTCCTTATTGGGTATGGGAAGGCTCCTATTTATTGAATGTAAGGACTAAATAAAACTATGGGGTAGCCGTTAGGTCAAAGATCACATAGGAATACTTCAGTAAACTTATGGAAAAGTGCGTGTACAATGTACAGGGGATACATTTTATTTAAAAAGAGGTAAAGTAAATAGGAAAATAGAGAAATGGGATTAATATTGTGAGTAGGCACTTGTAGATTATCACCAACATTAACTAGAGTAGGTCCACATTCAATAGGAAGAAATCAATCGTGTAAGAAATAACAAGACTAATAAATTAGAGACACAAATTTATATGGATTCATTAATCAAATACGCAAAGTTTCTTCTTGCTTGTATAAGATTATGATGCTTGCAAAGTTAGAAAGTAGAGATATTAGAAGAACATAAGTAAGGAGATAGAATACTATAGATTATTGCTTACAATAGAGAACAATAGATATCAACCAACTCCTTGGAATGGAGAAGTGAACCCAATTTATAGCTTTACAAAATGTATTTTCATATCCCCAACATGATTTTTTAAATTCGCATCACTTGTGACCTTTCATATTCATGTAGGAATAAAAATAAGTCCCTTTCTTATTAATGAAAGAAAAATTTTCCAATGTAAAATTAAAAGGTCACTTAAGTGAATAAGATGAAAATTCAAAAAGTACATTCCTAATGAAGAACTAGGACATATAGATAGAG
This sequence comes from Taxus chinensis, assembly GCA_019776745.2. Lineage (NCBI taxonomy): Eukaryota > Viridiplantae > Streptophyta > Pinopsida > Cupressales > Taxaceae > Taxus > Taxus chinensis. The sequence goes on from CM034153.1 coordinate 92,214,464, forward strand.
GGAAGAAGAAAGAGAAGAATAGAGTGATCAATCCAAAGATGAAGAGGATTTTGAAGATGAAAATCTAGCTCTTGAAGAACTCCGAGGAAATGCTCCTAGAATGAACTCGCCCTTCTCTTCCTTACTGAAATGAGTTACTATGAGTGACACCTTCTCTACTTGTGGAATGTAAACACAACCCAAAGCAATGATCGAAGTCTTGGGAACACCACTAAGGGTCTTGATTCGTTGAACTATACTCGATGATATCTTATAGTATTAAAGATTGAGCCTCTAATTTTCTTGAGGGGTTCCAATGTATCTTCATTGAAAGAGACGAGATCTCCCACCTCTTTCTTAACTAAATCTTGGAAAGAATTAAGGAGATCTTACAAAGATGATTATTCACTAAGTAGTACCTTTCCATTTTCTAGAATCTTCTCCACCCATTTTTCATTAGCTCTCGCATTCATGGTGTACCCTTGAGCTTTCTTGATCAATTAAAGATAAAAACTACTAGTGGGAAATAAGCCCTCTGTCGGAGGAAATGGTATTGCATTAGGTTCCAGGAAGGATTTTACATAGGAAGTAAGGGTTCTCACATGTTCCTCCAGTTGCTTTGTAGTTTATTTGTTTTCTTTATTTCTAGTAAGCAAGTGGGGTGCAAACTCTTAAAATAGGTGCATATCTCTCTCATATGTAGCTTGTCCCAAAGAAACACTAGTCATCTCGTAGTCATCTTATGTCATTTCTACCATAGTTTTTGTAAATTTTGGTCATGGAACTTCCACATATTGAGATCTAGAGACCTTAGTGAAGAAAAAAAAAGTTGATTGTGCTTTCTTGCTTCTCTTAGTTTTGATGAATGTTGAGATTTCCTCAAAATTAGGTGCTACAACTTACTACACCATTATTGACTCACTTCCAAGTAACTCTTGTACCCATGGGAATGTTTTAGATAGAGTAGACACAAAATTAGGCGTAGGGTAACTTTCAAGTGCTAGATAAGGGATACCAACATGCTCATGTTAAAATGATCCACCACCAAGAATGACACACTTAGATACCAATGATGAAAATGAGATTGTGATAAATCAATATCACCTTACTCAAAGAGTTAAATGGGATTTTAAATTATCCTTTCCCTCTTGTGAATTCTCATAGGGGGAGAAGCTTCAGTGCACTCTGCTTCCACAATTTTCCTCTTGGAGGATTCCTATGAATGAGTAGAGCCTATGGCTTTCTCATATGTCTTGAGGGAGGAAGTGTGAGAAACTTTCCTAAATGAAGAAGAAAGACCACCAAACTCGATGAAGGAAGCTTTCTTTAACTTGAACCATTCTTTTGACCTTTGGATCACTACCATGGTCCTCTCTTTGATATCACCCGATTCCTTGATGTTCCATGAAGTGGGAGGAAGAGGTGAAGATTGCACCGCTTGGTATTCAGGGTCAAACTAGTCTAACCCATCATCTTTTATCCCATCTACAAACCAATCAAACTTGAAGTCACTCATTTGGTCTAATTTCATTTGTATATAATCTCATTTTTTGACCTCAAATAATCTATGGCATTAACCACGTAATCCTCAATTTGTGGCACATGAGGAAAGGTGAAAGTCTATGGGTTCCTCCTATTATCATAGTTAGATTGAGATATGTAGGATTATAGACCGGGAGCTATGAAATATGTTTCAATGTTTACTGCATCAGTGAGATTCTTGCATGAGTAATTCCTAGGGAGATGAGAAATGACACACCTTTTTTTTGCATTCGTTCACTTGGTATGAACATGAGATAATTGTCAACATAGTTCAAACATGATGATCTTATCACTCATTTCAATGTTTACTGCATTTGTGACATTGTTGCATGATTATATTCCTAGGGAGATGGTAAATGACACACCTTTATTTTTGAATTCATTCACTTGGTATGAAAATGAGATAGTTGTTGACATAGTTCAAACATGATGATCTTATCACTCATGTACCTGAGTAACCTGTGAGGAGTAAGATCAAAACCTCTGACCTTGATGTAGGTGAAGATGGGGAATTTGATGAAGTGAGTTATATACTTTTTGATTAATGCAGCTACTTAGGATGATATTCTCTGCTCAGGATCTGCTTTGAGTAACCTTATGATGCACATGGTGAATGCATCATTCACCCTAGAATAGTGAGATTTACTCTCCTTATGTGTGAGTTGTGGATATTTCTAGTAGGATGATGAATTTTGTGACACATTAGGAGTAATGGATAGACCTCAAAATGTCCTTGTGAATGCTACGCCCTTAATCATATAGCTTATATTGGATGTATATAGCCAATTTGTGGCTATCATAACTTCTTATCATTATGTATCTCTTTCATATATGTTATATTTTCATTAGTGGGTCAGCCTTGGTGTTGGCCATAGCATAGGAATAATATATATAGGGGTTAGTAGGTAGTAGTTGATCATCATATTCAGCATTTGAGTCTTATTGTCTGGTTTGGAGGTTGCCCCCTTGAAGTGGCTAAGCTATTCTTCTTGCACATTGAGATCATTTATCTGAAATATTGTGTTCATTGGTGTTATATTTCTTTTAATAATCATATTTATACAAGTAATTACATTACAAGTGGTATCAGAGCTTGAACTCAGCTAGCACTGCGTCAAACCCTAATTGTGAAGGTTCGTCCATATCTCAAAATCAGTAGTGAGTTTTTCTGAAAATTTTTCTGTGGTGTGGAAAAATCAATCAAGTAAGCTTCCCTCCAAATTTAAAGAAATTTTGAATTGTTTTACAAAAGTTATAGCGGTTTTATGTTTTTTCATAATTAGGCTACCTAGGGTGCAATTTGTGGAATTTTTCAAAGTTATTTACATTTCCAAAAATAAGATTAAAAATTAGTTTGAGTTTGTTCTTTGAGTTTTATAAAATTTGGCTGAATTCCTATTGAAATCCCAAACCCTAAATTTCAACCTTGATCCTTAAATCTTACCATTTTGGGGCATCATGGCTGGGCCTTCGACAAGAGGCAAAAAGAATCCCATCACTCCAGGTAAAACACCTGATAAGGATGAGATAATAGTTGAGGAGTTAGAGTCAGAAGGGATATCTACAGAGTCCTCAGGGTTAGGGTTTACTTCAACTAACCATAAGGTTAGCTATCTTGAGTTAGAGTTGTGAAACCTCGAGGGTAGAGTGGCCAGCAACGAAGATATAGAAAAGATTGGACAATGATTGGAGGATTTCATTCACTAATTTAATTACAATATCATGGGTCATCATATTCTTCCTAATCAACCACAACTCAATCATACTCATATTAACCAGGGTGGATCTTTAGGTCAAAGTAATAGACAAACTAGCCAAGGTGGATCTGCAAACATGACCAATCCAAATACAAACACTCTGCAAGCCCGTAACATGATTCCAAAAGTGGAAATGTGTAAGTTTGATGGAAAGGATCCACTCAATTGGATTAACCAGATGGATAATTTCTTTGATCTTCATCAGATTCCATCGGGACAAAAGGTTACCATGGCATCGTTGTATCTTGAACCTAACCAATTCATTTGGTATCGATGGTTATGTGCTCAAAGGAAAAAGAGTGGCCTCAATGTTACATGGACAATATTCACCGAAGATTTGCAATTGTACTATAGTTCTAGTGTGTCGAAGAATTATTTCATTCAATTAGCAAATCTCAGATAAACAAGGAACAATCAAAGATTACATCCATCAATTCCAAAACCTTTCCTTACCGGTGGAAAATATTCCTGAAGATAATTTGAATGACTTATTTCTTGGGGGTCATTAAAGAAAAAATTGAGACTGAGGTGCATATGTTTAATCCTCATAAGGTTTCAGACTCTATGATCATGGCACGTAGGGTAGAGGAAAAATTTCTTTCCAGTAGGAAACAAACTATCAGTAATATCAGAGATCGTAGCACCCTTCCACCATCATTCCCTCGACTCAGTAAGACTGACACCTCAACAAATTGAAGAAAAGAGAGCCAAAGGGTTATGTTTTAATTATGACAACAAATTTGGACCAGGACATAAGTGTGCTGAAAAGAAGTTGTTCTACATTGAGGGACCTACTGAAGAAGAAGAAAATGAAGAAGATGAAGAGGTAGAGCCAGAGGAGGAATTAGGAGATCCCCAACCAACAATATCATGCCATGTAATTTCTAGTATTAGCACTCCCCAAACTCTCAAAGTAGTTGGATTCTTAAAAAAATAGAGGGTAACAATGTTGATTGATTCGGGAAGTACTCACAATTTCATCAATCATAAGTTGGTGGTACGCTTGAACTGCTTTGTTTATCCAGCTCCAGAATGTCAAGTCATGATCGCTGATGGGAAAATTGTTAGTTGTTCAAGAAAATTCCATAACATTAATCTCACCATGGGAGATTACTTGCTAACTAGCAATATGTATGCCATTGCCATGGGAGGAGCAGACATTGTGTTAGGAGTTCAGTGGCTTACCACCTTGGGAACCATTGAAATGAATTTCCAAGATTTGTTCATGTAATTTCAGTCAGAAGGGAGGAATTTTAAACTAAAAGGACTGAGAGCAAAGTCCCCACAGATGGTAAGTTCTCATCAGATGAAAAAATTTCTTAGAAAGGGTGCAGAAGGGTTTGTGGCACAACTATTTTCATTAGAAGCACATCATTCCAATACATTTATACCCGCAAATATGCAAGCAGTTATAGATGAGCACTCAGTGGTGTTTGGAGAAATGCCCAAGGGTCTTCCTCTAAAAAGAGACCATGACCATGCCATCCAGCTAGTACCAGGGAGTCAACCACCCAACATCAGACCTTATAGGTACCCCTATATGCAAAAGAGTGAGATTGAGAAGATAGTTCAAGAGATGTTAGAAGCAAGACTTATTCATCATAGTCAAAGTGCTTACTCTTCTCCTGTAGTGATGGTACGGAAAAAAGATGACAATTGGCGCATGTGTCCAGATTACAAGGAACTCAATAAGTACATAGTTAAAGATAAGTTTCCTATTCCTGTAATTGATGATTTGCTAGATGAGTTACATGGTGTTGTTTACTTTATAAAACTTGATCTTCATTTTGGATATCATCAGATTAGAATCATGGATGAAGATATTCATAAAACATCCTTCAGGACACATGAAGGACACTACGAGTTCTTGGTAATGCCTTTTGGACTAACAAATGCACCCTCTACATTTCAAAGCTTGATGAATTCCATCTTTAAGCCATTTATTCGAAAGTTTGTTTTAGTGTTCTTTGATGATATATTAATCTATAGTAAAACATGGGAGGAACACCTGCATCATGTAAATAAGGTGTTGGAAACTCTTGAACAACATCAAATTTATGCAAAGCCATTCTAAGTGTTCTTTTGGTGTAAAGGAGGTTGAATATCTGGGTCATATTGTCTCTTATGAAGGTGTTAAAGTGGATCCTAACAAGATAAAAGCCATGCTTGAATGGAAGGTTCCCAAAACCCTAAAAAATCTCTGAGGATTTTTGGGGCTTACAGGTTATTATTGTAGATTTGTAAGGAATTATGGCAGCATCGCAGCACCACTCACAAATTTATTGAAGAAGGACTCTTTCCATTGGAATGAGCAAGCTACTATGGCCTTTGAGAAGTTGAAGGAGGCCATGTGCACCACTCCAGTTCTAGCCACCCCAGATTTTTCAAAAACATTCATTGTTGAATGTGATGCTTCAGGGTATGGTATGGGGGTAGTACTCATGCAAGAAGGGCAACCCATTGCCTTCGAGAGCCACCAATTCAAAGGTAAGAATATCTCTAAACCAGTTTATGAGAAAGAAATGTTAGCAATACTTCATGTAGTGAAGCAATGAAGACCATATCTAATGGGAATAAATTTCAAAGTAAAGATAGATCATGATAGTTTGAATACATCTTAGAGTAAAATTTATCATCAGAAGAACAACAGAAATGGGTCTCAAAAATGTTGGGGTATGATTTTGAGATAATATACAAGAAAGGGAAAGAGAATGTAGTTGTTGATGCTTTATCTCGGAAGGATGAATCTACCCAGGCATTGTTGTGTGCCATATCTATATTACAGGAGGATTGGATAGAGGATGCAAGGTCTGAATGGAAAAATGACCTAGGTACACAAAATCTCATTCAGAATCTCCAACAAGATCCAAGCATGTCAGAAAAAATTGTATGGAAAGGAGATGTTTTATGGTATAAAGATAGATTATATCTATGTAAGAATTCAATCCTTAAAAATAGGGTTCTATCTGAGCTCCATGTTTCTCCAGTAGGGGATCATTCTAGCTTCTTAAAGACTTATCATCGAATCAAGCATGATTTTTTTCTGGGAAGGGATAAAACGAGATGTCCAAAAGTTTGTGGCAGAATGCATGGTTTGTCAGCAAAATAAGGGCGAAACAATTAAGTCCCTAGGTCTTTTACAACCTCTATCTATTCCTAGCTAGAGGTGGGAAGAGGTGTCCATGGACTTCATCACAGGATTGCCTAAATCAGAAGGTAAAAATGTAATCATGGTGGTGGTGGACAGACTCACCAAATATGCCCATTTTTGTGCTTTATCACATCCATTTGTTGCGAGTACAGTAGCAACGTCCTTCAGGGATACAATTCAGAAGCTACATGGGACACCAAAGATTATAGTAAGTGATCGAGACCCTATCTTTACTAGTAATTTTTGGACTGACTTGTTCTCATGCTTGGGCACACAACTAGCTCATAGTTCCTCTTATCATCCCCAGTCTGATGGGAAAATAGAGGTGGTAAACAAGTGCTTGGAGGGATATCTTCGTTGTTTTACATCAGATAAGCAAGTGAGATGGGTCCAATGGTTACCGCTGGCAGAATGGTGGTATAACACGTCCTTTCATACTTCATCTAAAATTTCTCCTTTCTTGGCATTATATGGGTACCATCCTCATCTATCACTTCATCTTTGAGAGTCCAGCCAAAGGTTTGAGCAGTTGAAGAACATATTCAACACCAACAAGAGGTGTTTTCTAGTCTTAGGGAGAATTTGGTCATGTCACAAAACCGCATGAAGCAACAGGTAGACCAACAACGCAGTGAAAGACATTTTGAAGTCGGTGATTGAGTTTTTGTGCATTTACAACCATATAAGCAAATGTCCTTAAAACAACAAAAAAAGGATAACAAACTTTCACCTAAGTATTATGGTCCTTATCAAGTGTTACAGAAGATTGGAAATGTAGCATACAAACTAGAACTTCCTCCGGCTACTTGAATTCATCCAGTCTTCCATGTATCTTGCCTAAAGAAGGTAATTGGACAAACAGTATCAACCCAGACTGTGTTACACAAGCTTGATGAAGAGGGTAGAATCATCCTAGAACCAAAATACATCCTTCAGACATGCACTAAGCGATTGAGGAAAAGGGTCATCACTGAGTATTTGATCAAGTGGAAAAATCTAGACAATTAAGACGCAACTTGGGAGGATGCAAATTTCCTGCAGCAAGCATCCAGATCTTCTCAACATTGGGGACAATGTTGCTTTGAAGGGGAGGGGCATGCTACGCCCTTAATCATATATCTTATATTGGATGTATATAGCTGACTTGTGGCTATCATAACTTCTTATCATTATGTATCTCTTTCATATATGTTATATTTTCATTAGTGGGTCGGCCTTGGTGTTGACCATAGCATAGGAATAATATATATAGGGGTTAGTAGGTAGTAGTTGATCATCATATTCAGCATTTGAGTCTTATTGTCTGGTTTGGAGGTTTGCCCCCTCGAAGTGGCTAAGTTATTCTTCTTGCACATTGAGATCATTTATCTGAAATATTGTGTTCATTGGTGTTATATTGCTACGGATAATAAGATTTATACAAGTAATTACATTATAGTGAAAGTGAGGGCATACACTAGATAAGAAGTCATTGTGAACTTATTAGAGGTGGGAAATTGAAACAATTGCTGATGAATGTTGTTACTGATGATAGTCCCCTAGTCCACCATTTGGTTTCCTTTTGTGGCCACTAGGATGGAACGGGCCATCAATTCTTGGAAATAATTCATTTTCTCTTCACCCATTACTCCCATAAGTAGGAAAATGGCATCAGAATATGCCTATTGAAGCTCACTCTGTGATAGGTTCTTGGGATAAGAGAGGGCTTTCATCCTTGTTTGAGAAATGAACCAACTGTTGTGCCTTAAAAATACAATTCATTCCTTTCCCACACCTATGAAGCAAACTCCCTAGTTATGATGCCCATGTTGCTAATGGTGGGAACTTAGAGGAACTAATAAATTCCCTTTAGTATGAGGACTACAAGAATTGAGTTATCATCTACCGTGATTGTTCTAGTGCTAGAATCATAATGTTGTGCACATAACAGGACTAGTTAAGTTCTCTAAACAAATAGTGGGTGTCATCTTACCCTGAATACTCTACTCGAGAGTATCTTTTCATCCACTATTCCCCATGGTTCATTCAACATCCTTGCCTTCAAATCTTCCTGGTCCATGTGATTCACATCACTGTCACCCACATTGGGGTGCTCTGTGTTTAGAATGGAAATTTGTTCCAGGCCTAAATATTGAACTTCATGATGGTAAAAATAACTTTAAAAGGTAGGGTATAAACTGATACAAGTGATTTAATTCCAATTATAGTACTTTATATTTTTAACAGGTCCTATTTAAGATGACTATTTTAAACAAGGTTTCATAATTTTCAATTTTAGGTGATTTTTTACTCGCAAGGAGTAACATGAATTTTGAGAGTTTACTATTTTGGAAAATTACTTTATTTAGATAGAGGGGACATATCATAAATTACTATTTTAATATGAAGGTATTTTAGATGTCAGAATGGAACTAAAGTGATCTCAAAAATTAAGATTTTATCTTAGGACCTCTTGCTTGAATTTTCAAGGAATTTTGATTGCCAGAACTCCGTAGATCTAAAAAAGAAACTATAGGGGCTGAAAATTTATTCTAATTGCTGTAAATTATGAAAATAATAAATGGTGCTACTTTTATAGTTAATGTGAAGTTGTTTGTGGGAGGAGTGCATTGGTGATTTTTTGTGGAGATCAGGTGCATAGATTAGGAGATACGAGCAAGATTGAGTTTTTGAGCTTGATGGTCCATAAAAAAATCAGCAACATTACTAGGAAATAATGAATTTTTTAGAGGGAAAATTAGCTCCTTTGAAATGTAAAAAACTTCTAATAGTTATGGTTTTGAAGTTTATTACATTCACTTTGCAATTTTAACTTACTTTTAACCCATCAGGCCAAACTGGGGTTGGATGGAGGTTGGTATGTTGTTGCACCCTAAAAAGTAGAGGAAAATAGCTGAAAAGGGATAAAAGGGGAAATACAATGCACTTTTCACTAGATGTTGACAAGTGGAATCTCTTGGAAATATTCAATATACATATTTTAATAAGACAATATCAACACAATGTGTACAAAAATTCGAATAGTGCACACTGAAGTTACATTGCTGGCTGCTACCAAAGGAATAGAATTTGAAGCACATGGCTTTTTGTTAAAAGAAGAACACTTGGAATATCCTTACTTGCATTATTGCTTAATTGTTTTGGCAATTCTAACACTCATTCATTGAATACACATCCCTCGTCATACCTACCTATTGACATTTCCATTACGCACTTATGGTGCAATTGCTAGTCCAATACTTTAAAAAAAGTATTGATTGGGCTCCTCTCCCCTATTTGCATTTGTATAACCGTTTCTTAGAGGGGGGAATTATTGAAAGGGCTTGGTCCCGTGAGACACAAGCCAACCACATAAAAAAAAGTCTATAGGTCATTTTTGAAAATTGTTAAAAGCAGGGGGGGTAGGTTACTAGGTACAAATAATTTACGCTTTACTGCTGGACCACAAGCTTTTGACCCTACACGACATTAACTTCTGTAGCTCGCCCGAATATAGGTACTTATGCCATGCCCTAAGAAACCAAAGGAAAATGATAAAATCTGTGTGAGAGGAGGGTCTCTGCAATATTACTCGAATCAGTTTTGATATAGCATTCATCCGTGGGAAACGCGTCTGGAGAGGCAGAGCAGGCCATGCAGACAACACCACCATTTCCGGCTATATTAACGAGCGTTGAGCAAGAAACAATTCTGAGAGCGAGCAGTGGTTCTGCTGCAGAAGGGGAGCAAAATCTGACACTGGCGGAGAAATAATAAATAAGCAGCCATCAACTTCAAGAGGGAGTGATGCTTCTGCCAAGGGAGGGCATAGTTGCGTTATGAGCTGTGCTTCCCAAAAGCTGCAGGTGGAGTAATCATCCATCGGTGGGGATGCAAAGGGCAAGACACGCACATCATCGCCCAAACGGGAAGATGTCATCACCGATTTCGAAGCCTTCAACAGTTTACAAATTTAGGAGCTATTGCAAAGACAAGAAGAAAGGAGAGCCAGGTTAGAGTTTCTTATTTATTTCTTTTTTCTTCCAACTTCATTAAAAACGAGTAGGTTTGATGCTTTCCTTCTTATTTTTCCACATATTTTTTAGTTTATTTTAATGTCATTACCATTGCAAAGTCCATTCCTTAATATTGTCTTTGGTTGAAAGAGTGCTTAGTATTTTGTCTAAATTTATGAATAGCGGGGCAAATTTTTTGAAAATTTTTAATGACTATTCCTAAAAAATTGACAACAAAGTAAACAATTGTTAGTTTTATACAAAATATTTGGAAGATTTCTTTAAAAATATATATAAAATTGGATGTGCATGGAAATAAAAAAACAATTGCAAAAGAAATGCTTGAAGTAGTTAGGAACACACATTGACTGGTTGTAAGGTTTTTCATCACAACATATTTGTTGGGGAAATTCGATAAAGTATCATAAAATATGGATGAAATTTTTTGAAATTTTTGGTTTATTTTACAACTTATGTTAAAAATTTAAACAACGAAATCCCTGAAGAAAATGATAAATTAGAGAAAACAATTGAATGTGTTGCTGAAGGATTCATCATGTGTGTTTCTTAACTACATTTTAATTTTTTTTCATGTTTCATAAACCTCATGCCAAGTGTTTTATTGTTTTTTCACTACTTGAGTGTTTTTTACTTTATAAATGATTTAATTGCATGTTTGTTGTTTGCAGTTTTATGAAATATTTTGTCAACTTTGAAAGTTTGAAGAAATTTAGTGAGAAAGTTAAAAGCCTCAATGTCGAACTTAGTTTGACAGTTGGAGAAACTATAATACATTAACATCCAACTTATCTTCCTCCATTACAACTGCCAAAACCAGATGGTGCAGGTAAATATTATTCCATCGATTTTATTTGTTACCAAGTAATACTTGATATCTTTGTTGATATTTTCCAATTTCATCTTCTACCAATTCTTTCTTATTTTTATTACATAGAGAAATAATGTCATGTTTTAATTATATGTTGTGTAACAATCAAAATTGAGCAGTCACGAAAAGAAGTAATGGATTTACTTGACATGACATCAAGAGATAAGTTGTCAGTAGTTGTGATTGTATATCGTTATGGTGGTATTAGAAAAACAACTTTGATTAAAGTTGTATTTGTTAGTTTAGATCTTAAATGATCTTACAACTACACTAATTTTGAAATAGATGACTTGTTGAATGATCTCAAATGAATGCAACAACAAATCTTGATGGATGAGTATCCAACTTACAACTTTGAAAATAAAATAATATTGAGAAATTGCTAAAAGGGTTGCTATCATCTTACAAAAGCATTTAAATGTGCGAGAAATAAATCTGTATTTATTTTTATAGATAATTGTTTAAGACAAAAAGATTTTTGAGAGATCTTGTCGGAAGATTTGAAAGGGCTTCCTTAGCGTAGTAGAATCCTGTTAACTATTATATTTTTGAGGGAGACAGATATACTTCAAGATAGTGGCCTTCAACGTCGCCAATATCTCGTCGAGACTTTGCCCGAAGAAAAGGCCCGCAAAATTTTGTTGAAGGAATCAGTTTATGTTGACCTTCAAAGTTTGGACCTTGATTTGGAAAGGATTTTAATGGTTTGCGGTGGGATTTTGCTGGTCTTCAAAATAGTTGGCACTCAGTTGAGGAAACACAATTACAGGGTTGAAGACTATAATGAGATACTTGATGCTTTGGAGGAAGGGCAAAAAATCAAACATTAGGATTTGAGTGAACGCCTTGTTGATTTTGTATATAGGCAGTTAGAGGAGCCCACTCAAGAGGCATTTCTAGACATTTGCTGTTATTTTAACAATTGGAACTGGCAATATGTGGATTATATTATGGGAAAGAAGCATGTTCAATCTCTTGAGGAGGCAACATTAGTCTCCTCAACAATCAAGATGGACAGGGATGATCGTGATCCTGAGAGAGAGTTCGACAACCATAAGATGGTGTTGAATGTTTTCTCTCTCAAATTTCTAGTAGTTAACAGGATTCTGCTACACTGAGGAAGCCCTTTCGACTCTGTCGGCAATATCTTTCTCAAATCTTTTTGTCTTAGAGAATTATCTATGAAGATAAATATAGGTTTATTTCCGGCACATTTAAATGCATTTGTAAGATGATAGCGACCCTCTTGGCAATTTCTCATATTATTTTCTTTCCAAAGTTATAAGTTGCAAAAATATCCATCAAAATTTGCTGTTGCATTACTTTGAGGTCATTCAACAATTCATCTATTTCAAAATTAGTGTAGTTGTAAGATCCTTTAAGGTCTAAACTGACAAATACAACTTTAGCCAAAGTTGTTTTTCCAATACCACCATAACCATATATAACCACAACTACTGACGACGTATCTCTTGATGTCATGTCAAGTAAATCTATTACTTCTTTTCATGACTGCTCAATTTCCACTGTTACACAATAATTAAAACATGACATTATTTTTCTACGTAATAAAAATAAGAAAGAATTGTTGAAATGTATTAAAAAAGATATCAAACATTACTTGGTAACAAATAAAATCGATGGAATAACATTTACTTGTATTATCTGGTTTTGGTGGCTGTAATGGAGGAAGATAAGTCGGATGTTGATGTATTATAGCTTCTCCAACTGTCAAACTAAGTTCAACATAGAGGCTTTTAATTTTCTCACTAAATTTTCTCAAACTTTCAGAGTTGACAGAAGATTTCATAAAACTGCAAACAACAAACATGCAACTGAATCATTTATAAAGAAAAAAACACTCAAGTACTGAAAATAACAGTAAAACACTTGGCATGAGGTTGATCAAGCCTGAAAAAACTTTTAGAATGTAGTTGAGAAACACACATGATGGATCCTTCAGCAATACATTCAACTGTTTTATCTAATTTATCATTTTCTTTAGAGATCTTGTTTAAATTTTTAACATGAATTGTAAGGTTAACCAAAGAGTCCAAGAGTTGTAAGCTTTCATCCCTATTTTCTGATACTTTATCGAATTTTCCCAACAAATATGTTGTGAATAAAAATTCCACAACAAACCAATGTATGTTTCCAACTACTTTAAGCATTTCCTTTGCAATTGTTTTTCCATCTCCATGCACATCCAATTATATATATTTAAAAAAAAACTCTTCTAAATATTTTGTATAAAGCTAACAATTACTTAGTTTGTTGCCAATTTTCTCCAAATGGTCATTGAAAAATTTCAAGAATTTTGCCCCGCTATTCATAAATTTACAGCAAATGCTTCTCTTCCACCTTAATTTGAGAATTTGTGCTCTCCTCTCCTTTCTACAAAACACTGTAATTAAGACAAAATTATAAACAATTTCTATCATAAGGATATAACAATAAAAAATGAAATTATGAGATTTCCTAAGGAAAATACTAAGCACTCTCTCAACTGGAGACAAAATATTAAGCAGTGGACTGTGCAATGGTAATGAGATTAAAATAAACTAGAAAATATGTGAAAAAGTGAGAAGAAAACAATGGTGTTTCAAAAATTTATACCATTATTCACATATGGTAGCTACATGTGATTGTCAAAACACAATTGCATCAAACATACTCATTTTTAATGAAGTTCGGAAGAAAATAGAAATAAATAAGAAACCCTAACCTTGCTCTGCCTTTCTTTTTGTCTTTGCAATAGTTCCTTAATTTCTTTTTGTCTTTATGTTGAATGTTCACGACGTCATAAGAGTCTAAGGGCGAAACATGTTAGAGGGGAGCAGGATAATGAATGTTGAATCGTTTGAAGAAGCAAAAGAAGATGAGGTAGGTATACATGTCTCCATCAATAATATACTCCCCTGTTCAATACTTGTTAACTATTTCTCATACCATCATCAATATTTGTTACCTGACTCCTGTAGGCTAGCCTCAAAAAAATCAAAGGTCTTTGGCTTATGAAAAGGTCTGATGTCATTGTTGATTTGCAAAGGGCCCAAAAAGATGAGGTAAGTATACATGTCTCCATCAAGAATATATGTCCCATACACAACATGGAATTGTTTCTCTGACCATGTTCAATATTTATTACCCTACTTCTGCAGGCTCGCCTCAAACAAAGGTCTGATGTCATTGTTGCTTGGTTTGGGGAAGCCTGAAAAGATGAGGTAAGTATACATGTCTCCATCAATAATATATGCCCCATACACAACATGGAACTGTTTCTCTGACCATGTTCAATATTTATCACCTAACTTCTGCAAGCTCGCCTCAAACAAATCAAAGGTTACACCCACGATGCATCAGAGAATGAAGACATGAGTTTTGAATGTGTTGTTGAAGAAAAGCACTTAAACTGAAAGAATTACCTTCCACCATAGGCGAACTCTGCCCTTTACAGACCTTGAATTTAGATGGTTGCGGAAAACTGAAATAATTACCTTCTGCCATTGGCCAACTCAACTCTTTACAGACCTTGAATTTAGATGGTTGCATGGAATTGAAAGAATTACCTTCTGCCATTGGCCAACTCAACTCTTTACAAACCTTGAGTTTAACTAGTTGCATGGAATTAAAATAATTACCTACCACCATTGACCAACTCAGTGCTTTACAAACCTTAAATTTAACTGGTTGTTTTCATTTGAAAGAATTACCTTCTAATTTCAGCTAACTTAACTCTCTAAAAACCCTATCCGTACTCTGCTGCCCACACCTACGCAGTTCACCTTCTTCCCTTTCCCAACTAAAAACTCTGCAGCTCTCAAATTCTGCCTGTATTGAACCAAGTGACATAAATTTTGGTAGCTGTTGAGAAATTGCAATCTCGATCAAAGTGTAGAAGCATTTCAAAATTGTCAAAAAAGTGAATATTTGTATTTCTCCGTAAGCTGTTAAACTCTCGTTAAATTTTTAACTGATTATATGAAAAGCATCAGGGTGGAATATATGAAAAGCATCAGGGTGGATTTGGTAGTGTGAATGTAAATCGCAGGGGCCATGCTATCTTCTTTCCATCGTTCAAATTTTATAAAACAATTCACATGTCTGGCATTGCATAATCCCACAAGGTGCTTCCATGTTTACATACAACATTCTATCAGGCGTTTGCAACTAACATCTAATAAAATCTACTTTTGATTATGCTTTGGTGGATGTGCATACCTTGTCTCAAAGCTCACATTTTGGCACGTCTTGAGAGGATGCTGTCAAAGGTTTTTGGAGTCTAGTCTACACATGTCGACTGCCTATGCAAACAAGTTTCTAAATATTTTTCATCCAATCTATTTTGTACAAGGCCTGAATCATTGTTATCCCAGGAAATATGCCTCTTTGGTGCTTTCAAGCAAACAAATCATGTGCTCAGTCAATGCTTCAAATTTAGTGCGCAAGGGAGTTTGTTGGCTCGGCTGGCGTCTAGGCTTTACACCTGTCAATTACATTTGCTTCACCCTTTCTAAAGCCTTTTCAACGTGTCCATTTTGTGCATAGCCTATATTCCTTGTGTTCCATGAGGTTGCAACCTCACAGAATTCAACCAAACAGTCCATGTACCTGTCTATGCTTCCCACGTTTTGCATTCAATCACCCACACCACTTCAAATCTCGATTAATTTTTTAATTATTTTTATTCTATTAAGTTGGGCACTACAATGAAAGAGAGAAGCAATTTTTTATTTTCTTACATTATTATTTTGTTTATTTAATTACTCTATTGTATTCTATTCTATTGAGTTGGACACTACAATAAAAGAGACAAGCACAGAATTGAGTAAATTATGGGAGTAGAAGATGAGAGGATTAGAATAACAAAAGAAAAGAGATTGTGGAAAGAGAAAGATGTAAAGATTTAGATTAGAAACATAAAAAGGGATGAAAAATAATTTATAAAAATAGGAAAATGGGGTGCATCATTGCCTTCAATTTTAACTTTGACGGACACTGGTGAAAGTCAGGTTCAATTCCTGCTGTGGTAGTTGTTTCGGTAAAGATCGGGGCAAATCCTTGTTATCGCCAGGGTTTTTGAGTGTTTTATATAGGTAGATTTGCTGTAAGAAAGTTTGGAGATTTGCAAGAGAGAAGCATTTTTCTTTTGGTTGTTCACAGGAATTCATGTCTCTCTGCAATTAAAGATTGAAGGGTTTAAGGAGGACAACTTTAGTAGAGCTGATTTTCCTCAAGTCTTTATATTTGGTGCAGGAACTTCTGCTTATCAGGTATAATCATTTTCCCTTGGTGCTTTCTTTTGTATTATTTCTTGTATGGGACTAAGAACTTTTGGGTGGGTATATGCAGGTTGAAGGTGCAGTAGCAGACAATGGCCGGAAACCTAGCATTTGGGACACATACACACATTCAGGTTAGTCCCTCTCTTTTGGGTTGCCAGGATATTTTAAGAAATGGACTCCCTATGTCTTTCCTTGAATTGGTATTGGAAGATGTTTTTATTTCAGTGGTAAATGATAAAAACTTTTGTCTTTTATAACTTAATAGGAGATATTTTGAGGTCCTTTTTGTCCATTTCAAGTTATCTGTACTTTTACAGTCCACTAACTTTTTTGGGTCCTTTTGAATAAACCAAATTCAAGGGAAAATGCAAGATAGAAGCACTGAAGATGTTTCTGCAGACCAATACCACCATTATAAAGTAATTTCAATTCCTCCACTCTGCTTATTTGGTCCAGATAATATTATATAAGTTATACTCTGTCAGGTTTCAGTGGATGATACCCATTTTCATTATAAACATTTTTTCAGGAGGATGTCTGTATGATGTTTAAAATGGGGCTAGATGCATACAGGTTTTCCATCTCATGGTCTCGACTAATACCTGGTAAGAAAGTCTTCTTTGATGACAGAGGGAAAAAAACACTTGTCTGTTATACAGTTATACTTCTTGTCTAACTTTCTGGATGTTTTCTGCAGATGGAAAGGGTGCCATCAATCCCAAGGGATCGGAATACTACAGTAATCTCATTAATGAATTCATCCTCCACGGTACTGAACTTTCTTTAATGGTCACTTGAAATGAGACTCTGTCATTCATTAATTGCAACAGCGTCAAAATGAAATGAAATTATATTAAGTGTTTAATGGAAGCAGAAAGTACAACTGGATACAAATAGACATATTAGAGTAAAATAAATCCTTTTGAAGATGCCTATGGAGGATGGATCAATCCCCAAATAATGTAATACTTCTATCTATAATATATACTGAACATGACACTGAGTTGTAAGCTATATCTAATATTAAAAAAACTGTACCAAATTCTGTATTCTCAAAATTGGTTGTGGTAATTTATGAAACTATGCTTCAAAGTCACACTGCCAATCATATGCCTAACAGTTTTGATTGGCATGATGTCAAACAAAGAAGATTTCAGAGCCTTTGCTGAAGTCTGCTTTAGAGAATTTGGGGACAGTGAAATACTGGAAAACTTTCAACGAACCAAATGCATTTCCATCTTAAAGTTATGACATTGGTTGGTGGCCACCTCATCGTTGTTCTTATCCATTTGGGTTCCTTGGCGGCTGTAGTGCTGGAGACTCTACAGTGGAGCCATACATTGTTGCCCATCATATTTTATTATCACATGCAGAAACAGTCAAACTCTACAGAGAGAAATTCCAGGTTATATACATTTTTGTGAATATAATATTTATCCCCATTACTTAAGTAGTTCCTTCATTCTCACTTATGAAGTGTTTGAGTGCTCTTCCTTTTGTCTAACTTTTGAAAAGGGCCTTAGGCTCTTGGACTTAAGGAGGTCTAGAGGTAAGTATTAGGGAACCACTTAACCGATACCAGTTACAGGGCTTGATTAAGGGGAAAGTGTTTGGAAGACCTTAAACAGCCCATAAGTTGGCATTGAATGGCTGTTAATGTGTAGGCTGTTTAGCATTTTTGGTGTTTTTGAGTGTTAAAGACGGCGCATTCAACCCCATTCAGTGTAAACGCATGACCGTTTATCTAAATCCAAAGTGTTTGGATTTCTAAAAGGGCCAGAGCTTCTCTAATGCTATGGTTTAACAACTTGATAATTCTGTTTTCTGCAGGCCAAGCAAAAGGGTTTTATGAGCAGTGTAATTCTAATGACATGGTTAACGCCATTGACAAACTCATCAAAGGACATCGCTGCAACTCAAAGGACTTTTGATTTTTAAAATGGCTGGTAAGTGTCTACTGATTTGATATCAGAGAATGCTTCTGAAAAACATATGGTAGAAGTTTTACATCTAAAATACTTAGTAGTCATCACCGTAATAGCATTTACAGAACCCTCTATTAGCTAGGGGAAGAGTAGGGAAGAGGAATAGTGAATCTAATCTAATCTTTTGGGCTTCTCACCATCTAGCCTCTTATAATTTAAAGTAATTTTTTATTTATTTATTTTTCGTTTCATGGCCAACAGGTTTTTAGACCCCCTTATGTTTGGGGACTACCCTTCAACCATGAAGAAGGTAGCAGGTTCCAGGTTGCCTACTTTCACCAAACAACAATCTGAAATGCTCAAGGGATCTCTTGATTTCATTGGGGTGAATCTTTACAGTAGTTACTATAAAGATTACTAGGTTACTGCCAAAAGAGATTATTTTAGAGATTTAGGCTTGAATATGACAGGTATATAGCAACTTTTGAAACATATTACAGAGCTTGAAATATTGGTACTTTTAAGGCATGTTAGATACTGATGTATGTATACATTTGTCTTTGAAAAGAACTACGAGATGACATCCTTATTGGGAAGGTAAGTCAATGCTTCATTTTTATCTCTGGTTCTAGTCAAAATCTTATAAGTTAAATCAAACTTACTGAAAGAAGAATAAACCTTATTATTTAATTTGCAGTTAGCACCATCTGGACTTGCAGTTGCTCCATGGGGATTGCAAGCATTATTGGAATATCTCAAGCAACACTATGGCAATCCACCTATAATAATCTATGAAAATGCTACCGCCATATTTAGTTTCCTTTAACAATCAATATGTGTGTTACACTATTTCACTGAGAATCATTATGTCAGGCACTTACCAATGGATATTATCAGGTCAGGCGTCGGTATTATAGACATCATATTTGGTTTTTAAAGTTTTTTCTAAATTACTGAGCAGGATATGGCACGAGGAATAACCAATCTGTTTCAATCTGAGAGGCATTTAATGACAGGGGGAGGATGGAGTATTTCCATGACTATCTTGACAGTGTGCTTGCAGCCATTAGGTATTTTCCATAAAATATACCTCAAACTTTATACAGATCATCATTTTAAATGCTTTGAATTATTGTGAACATGGTTGTGTGGGTGTAGGAACGGATCCAACACTCGTGGATACTTCGTTTGGACTCTTGTGGACAATTTTGAGTTTCTCATTGGTTACACGATTCGTTATGGCCTCTATTACGTGGATTTCAAAGATAAAAACTTGAAAAGATACCCAAATCTTTCTGCTCGATGGTATGCCAAATTTTTGAGAGGGAAGAAACACATTGAATCTTCATGGAAGTGAACAGCTGTGCCTGCAAATGTGGGTCAACTTCCTTTCTCCTCTCATCCTATCCAGTGATTAGCTTTCAATATATTCACTGTTCCTTTTGTTTCCTATTCTAAAACAGAGTAATAATTATATGATAGCTTTCCTCTGAGAATTTCTGACGAACTGGGCTTCAATAACCTCCGTGGAAGATTTCCTGTTATAAGAATTGTTCTGCGGCGTATTTTCTCCCACAAAAATTGTTTTTTGTGGAAATTTTCGGTTTCTGACCTTCGCCTACAGAATTTGACGCATTTGGCTTCAATTATCA
Source organism: Taxus chinensis (assembly GCA_019776745.2). Taxonomy (NCBI): domain Eukaryota; kingdom Viridiplantae; phylum Streptophyta; class Pinopsida; order Cupressales; family Taxaceae; genus Taxus; species Taxus chinensis. The sequence goes on from CM034153.1 coordinate 92,234,639, forward strand.
CTGCGGAACTTTAAGTTGCGTCCGCCCTTTTTGATCTTGGATTATTATTTTAAATTCTTTGTTGAAAGATATTGTCCTCTAAAAATTTGGCTCATTGCCTTCATTTGTAACTGTGATGGACACTGGTGAAAGTCAGGTTCAATTCCTGCCATGGTAGTTGTTTCCGTAAAAATCAGGACAAATCCTTGTTATCGCCAGAATTTTTGAGGGTTTTATATAGGTAGATTCACTGTAAGAAAGTTTGGAGGTTTTAATACAAGAGAAATTTTCATCGTACCCAATTGGAAGACAGAAACAACACGAAAATTACAAGGGACAAGCAAATTTTCAAGATCGGCCAAATTTCTGAATCCTCTTGTGCTGTTTCAATTTCCTGCGCTATAAATGGATGAGCCCAATTCCTCCATTGTGGGTTGCATTTCCACACATTTGACTTCTGTTATCGATTTTTCTGGATCGGCATTTTGTGGTACTAATTATGTACATGGAATTCGTATTTTGGGTAAAGCCGCTGCAGTTGCTTTCCAAGTTCCAACTTCTCCACTCCACCAGCCATCGCTTACTGTTTCTGCAATGGCTGCAACATCTAGGTATTTCTTCCCACCACCTGGAAATGCGGGGTCAAGATTACCTAATAGAGGGTTTGGTACATGTACTGTTGCTTCATCTGTTGTGGAATGTACTATGCCCGTGAAGCAGAGAATGGAGCACAGCAGCGGGCAGAATGGTGATAACAGAGCCGAAGCACATGCTAGCAATGATACGAGACGTGTTAATATTGCTCAGAGACTTACCCAATTGCCACAGGATACAGAAGAGGGGGATCCGTTGCTTCAACAGACTGAAAGCGAGAATGGAATGCTGCAATGGCTTTAAGCTTTAGATTTACAAGTATTTCTTCCCACCACTTGGAAATGCGGGGTCAAGATTACCTATTGGAGGGTTTGGTACATGTACTGTTGCTTCATCTGTTGTGAAATGTACTATGCGCGTGAAGCAGAGAATGGAGCACAGCAGCAGGCAGAATGGTGATAACAGAGCCAAAGCACATGCTAGGAATGATACGAGACGTGTTAATATTGCTCAGAGACTTACCCAATTGCTGCAGGATACAGAAGAGGGGGATCCGTTGCCTCAACAGACTGCAAGCGAAAAATTGAATGCTGCAATGGGAGCGTGCCGTGCCGTGCAGACGAGAGACTGAGACCAATGTTTCAACTTAATGCATCTTGCAGTGGTGTTGATGACAGTATCCTAGCTCAGCTCAGCCAGGTTAGAGCGATGCAGACGGATGGAGCAATTATGTAGGTCTTACACACAGATTTTAGTGTTGAAGGGCCTAATTTTCTTGAGCCTGATCTCTTTAACAGAGTCTTCCCCGATCTCTTTAACGGAGTCTTCGCGCCATATTTGCGATTTAGGCAGAGAAGAGAGACTTTAAATACAGGGATTGAAACACTGGATCCTTTTGCATGGATAATTGAATCTGCATTGTGAAATAATGAAACTCAGAGCCCCCGCTGGTTTTTGGAGGGTTATAATTTAGGTCTGAAGTAAAGGGCCAAATCTGGAGCTGATAATCTGAAGCGAACCCTCATTTGAAGCTTGACAATGCCTTCTTTTAGAGGAGAAGGCCATGTAAATTATGATATATGTCTGAATCTGAGCCACCGTGGATTGAAATAAAATTAACTGTTAAGCAACAACAGTGAACAATATTGACTCATCATTACAAATGATGTGGAATGGGGTTACCATAGTGTGTTACAGTAAAGACATATTAAATACATAAATAAAGCATGCCTATTGATCTGCAGTTTTCATATACTATAAAGTGTACAGTCAGCCTCCAAGGTTGCAATTGAGTTATAACCATAACCCTTAATATCTTTCTCTCTATTCAATTACTGTATTTGCAGAAAGTGAATAGGTCTATTTATCCTGTTGTTCAGCTTGTTTTAATGTTTATCATCTTTTCCTGCTTTTGCAGGTACTATTGAGGAAAGCAATCCGGATTCAACTGCGCCAAAGCCTAAGTTTGTTGTTTGAAGCATTGTTCCGAACCATATGTTTTGGGATCATTGGATCTGCTACTTTTTTCACCAAAAGCATTGATAATATTCTCAAGACTTCCTTTTCTTCAGTGACAGCCCTGCTGGTGCAATGACCCACTGATTGTAAGGGTTTGCATTGTTCCTTGAGAACAATTTGCATTTTTGTGGATTAGAACTTATAGAGAAATAGATAGTCTAGTTGAATTTATACAATTTATCAGGGGAAGTGCCATTGCAGTTAGCCAACTGTTTCAGCCTTACTACATTGTGAGGATTCCGTTTTCCACCGGTTTCCTTGTGAAGTTTTGAAAGATAGGATTTGCAAATTTAATTCCCTTATACTAATAATAGATGATACTGTAATTGGCTATGGTGCTACAAGCACTGTTTATAAATGTGTTCTAAAGAATTGTAAGCCAATTGCTATAAAAAGACTGTACAGTCACTATCCAAAAAAGCTTGTGTGAATTTGAAACTAAGCTGGAGACTGTTGGAAGCATCAAGCATTGGAATCTTGTGAGATAGCATGGATATTCGCTTTCTCCATATGGAAACCTATTGTTTTATGATTACATGGTAAACGAAACTCCGTGGGACATCCTACACGGTGAGTAAAATGATTATGTTATGAAAAAAAATGGATATGTACATTGAAGATTCATAGGAATCCAATCAATCTCTAACCTTTTGATTAAAATGGATTGTTGAAGAATCCAACAAGTTTTTTTAAATTTTATTTTCATATAGGATCATAAAAGAATATAAAGCTAGATTGGGACACTCGGCTAAAGATTACTAATGTTGCTATAGAAGGATTAGCATATCTTCATCATGACTGCAACCCACACATTGTTCACAGGGATGCGAAGACCTCTAACATTCTTTTGGATGATAATTTTGATGCACATTTGTCAAACTTTGGCATTGCCAAGTGCATTTCCTCGGCCAAAACCCACACCTCTACCTATGTTATGGGTACCATTGGTTTACATTGACCCTGAATATGCAAGAACAAGGCTTAGTGAGAAATCTGATGTATATAGCAAGGGCATTCTCATCTTGCCTTACAAAATGTTCAGAAGCTTCAAAAATTATTTTATTAAGTATCATGTACAATAATACAAACTTGTTGGCTTGAAGTGAATGTGGCATCGAAATTCTTGCTTTGTTTGGTTACTATTCACACTCCACTTTGCAGGCACACGTACAAATGTGTTCACTACACTTTTCACAACGAAGGTACTCCATTCTACAACATGGGTCCCTTCCCACATTTATCGAAGCTCAATCTGAATCACGACATATTTTTGAGTTGGGTAAAAGACAATTTAGAGGTTTTGTAGGCAATGTAGGCAATGTAGGCGGGAATTGACATCCCTTATATTCTATTGGCATTAAGAAGAACCATTATTTATAGGTTGTAAGATTATGTGGTCCTTGCTACCCATTATTTATAGGTTGTAAGATTCCAGATAGGATGTTTAATATCCTTACAAAGCGTATATGTTCTTTAATGGGTTATTACTTCTACCTAAGTAGCAATTTTTCTAAAATAGTGTTTAATATGATACATTCAATATATGGAAATAATATGGGTTCATTTTAAAAAATGATAATTTTCTTAAATTAATTATGAGTGTAAGAAGTAAAATCAATGTTTTTAATTGAATATTGATGCGTTTAATTGTTTATTAAGGGATTTTTCAACTAAAAAAATGTTTTGTTGAATAGTATTTTATGTTTTTATAGTGTATACAATTTTAGATCACATGTCTAGATAAAAATGTGTTCAAATCATTCCAATGAATTAAAAAATATCAAACTATTTATTGTTTATAAATATTAAATAAATAAATTATATAATATAATACAATTTCTCCCTAAACAATTAAAAACCATAAAAATATCCCCTAAATCAAATAGCTTATTACTGTTCGGCGTTCACATTGCATGTACATGCGATTGCTAGTATTAATTTCTCCCTAAACAATTAAAAACCATAAAAATATCCCTCTTAGTTGACGGAAATGGAACAAGGTTTTCCCGAAAACAGGAGCGCAATAATATGGGCCGTATATCTTTGAAAATAGACCGTCGCTAAATTTAGCTCGTCAGTCATAGGATGGGGCGACGGGCCAATCGCGTTTGTTGCACGTGACGAGAACGTTTATGTGTGGACAAGTATAGGTGAGGCGTCACCCATCTTCTGGAGGTCCCTGTGACACGTCACCCGGGTAAATGGCAGTCCAGCTGGACATTAATAATTGCTATTAATTGACGTGACGTAAAAGGAGAAGGGAAAATGCGCCCTTTGCACGGCCATTAGAAGCGATGAAAACTACGTAAAGCGAAGGTAAAAATAGAATTAGGAAGGAATAAAAAGTGAAGACGAAAACTTGCAATTGCTTCTAGGTAAATTCATTCCTTTCTCATTATGAGACGTCTTTCAATGTATTTTGGATATTTTCTAATTCTCATATTTTAGGTTTTTCACTATGATCTTTATCTTATTAGAGAAGTTTTGCATGATCTTTACTTATTAGATGTATTTTGCATTTTGACAACTTCATTGTAATACTAAGATGTATTTTAGATAATTAGAGTGCCGAAATAGAGTGCTTATAGATATATATACATTCACTAGAGTAAAATCTTGTGAAGTGTCATTCGGTGTGTAAGTGTTTGATAGTGCTTGATTAGATTTAGAGTTGCTTTTGAGTTGGTGTGGTTAAATCTTAACCTAGTTTAGAGTGCTTAAAACTTATATAGAGGGTTCTCTTAATGTTTATTCTTGATTTAGGGAATATTAGGGAAAATTTGCATAAGACTTGATAAGTACTAAAAGAGCTATTAAGAATACTAGGTGAGTAAATGAGTGTCTAACTTGTTTTTATGCCCCTCCATCGGAGATGATTTCACATTAAGGGAGACTAATTTGTTTATGACATTCCGTGGAAATGATGATATAATAATTTTTAGGTATGCACGTGCATTAAGAATGAATACACTCATTTAACAACTAGAAAGTCACAATTTTCCCCTTTTTTTAAAAACAAATCTACTAATCTATATAAAAAATAAACACGTATCCATATTTTCCAAAGGAGGGTGAATGGTATGGGAACATGTCACTACCCTATTTTCTTACAATATTTCTTCCTTCATCCACATACACCTTATTTTAGGATTGTTTTGTGGTCATCCATAAAGGAATGGCTCTAAATCTAAAAATATCTTTCCAAATTTAGATCTATTTCTCTGCAAACCCTAGGCATGAAAATATTGTTTTCAAAAATTACGAATATCATCTAAAAATGTAAAAAACATGCATATTTAGAAGTGAAAATGAATGAGAGAAAGAATTATTGGTTTGGTTAAATCCCAGATGAATTCCTTTCAGCAATTTGTTCTCCACCTCCCCCAATTTTTTTTCCCAATTTTCTACAGAGCTTTCATGCATTCCATAATTTTCCAGCCCTCTTCCTAGTCACCACATGACCTCATAAGAATTTTTTACATGGCCCAAATTCCCTTCCATGTCATGTGTTATATTCTTAGTCACCACTTATTTCTCTCACCCCCTTCTCTCTTTCCATCTACCTTTTGATCTTTTTATGTCTTATGTGAATGCATAATAGGGTAACATAAAATGGGTGGGGATGGGCCCATTCCCTAGTATTTTTGAATTTAGGGCTAGTGGTAGCGTAAATGTGATGCAAAAGTGACACTATTTATGTCACTTTTGCATCATTATAATAGTGTCGAAATTTCCATAGAAAATGAAAAAAATGAAATGGGGTATGACGCGAATTTGACACAAATCATGATATTTTTGCACTGTGTAGTAGTTTATGGTGCAAATGTGACACAAATTTATGCCACATTTGTGTCACCCCCATGTTTTTCAAAACATGTGAATATCTAAAATATATATTATATTATATTAAATATATATTATGTAATGTATTAAATTAAATTATATTTAATTGGACCTAGTGATCGAGGTCTCATTTAGAAGGACATAACCATTAATAAGTTAACCTTGTTTATAATTTTCTAAAAGAGGGTTGCATCTATGTGATGGAAAGATAAACCTAGTTTCTTAAGGTTATATGATTTAATCTAAGAAGGGAAATTTCAACAAATAAAGTTATTCTTAATGTTCAATGATAGAATTAAAAACACACGAGCCATATGTGAATGGCCTAAACATGACAACTAAGCATAAGGCAAGCCTTAGGAGTGCTAGAAAGCTTCCTCCTTATTTATATTATTTTGTAATGATTTTTTTGATATTGAAAATGCGTAAAGGATTTTATTATGATGGTTGAACATAGGGAAAATTGATGTTGTAAACCTAGGTTTAAGATGTCGTAAACTAGTAATAGTTAAACATCGTTTGAAAGAGAAACTTGGGAGGTTGTTAACTATATAAAATTGAACCAACATTAACCTTAATTATGATATTGATACAATACAACACCTACTTTTAAGTATGACCATGTGCATGACATGATTTCAAGATTTTATGTGGAACAAATCTGACGAATGTATTTTATGAATGAGATAGATATTTCAGGTCAATTTAACAATACAAATATGAGAAGCATTTTGGATACAACAATAAAGATCTTAGTATCCTAGAGATACTTTTGAAAAATTGAGTTTATAATGTGAGAAAACCTAGTTTAGTACATTAAATTCGTGTTTATCACGTATTTTACATTGACCTTAAAAGTGATTTACAAGTTAATTGATTTGAGGCTAGAGGGTAATTTTTATACACCGAATTGGTATGTTTTTTACCTCGATCAAAAAAAGTTACTCACATATCACTTCATATACATTGGATTAGTGTTGACATACAAATTTATTTACACTTACAAACTAACTAATAAAAGGCTAATAGGGTAAGTTTCATACACAAAAATAATGCTTATTTGACGTTGATTAAAAAAAATCACACACATCTCACTTCATGTATACCAAATTAGTGATATGCCAAATTGAGGTAGCCTCTAAAAAATAAATTTCATTACAAGTTAATTGAGTTGAGTTCAAATTCTATAAATGGAAAAATATATTCTATCTCAACACATCATAAGAGAGACTATGATAAATTGTGTTTTGGTATGGACTTATATTTATAATTTAATTATGTCTGTTGAAATTTTAAAAATAAAATCAAAACTATTTTTAAAAATATGTAATGTGACATTGATAATCCAAGATAAAATTTGGAATTGATGAATTAACATAACAAGAAATAAGATTACAAATCTTTCAACTATTCATTTTCATCATCTTGTATTATATAGCTCCTCGTTGGCTACAATTCTTGGATTTATAGTCAAAATTTATGTTACCTTCTTATGCAGGTTTTGGGTTTTTAAGTTTGCATTGTTTTTAAGTTCAAATTTTTAAGGATTCGAGTGTCACAGTTTGAACATAGGAGTCACGTTTTAGAGTTTTCAAAATTACTTTTTTGGGTTTCTAGATTCAAGTTTCGATTTTAAGGTTTTACGTTTGCCAATATTTGTAAGTTCAAAATTTTCAAGTTTTGGTGTTTTGGGGTTTTGATGTTTTGGATTTTAGGTTTCAATTTTTGGGTTTTGAAAATGATAGTCACATTTAATATCAATCTATTGCTTCGTGTTTTTAGTGATTTTTGAGTTTGGGATTTTTGGGATTAGAGGTTTCCAATCATTTTATTATTTCATTTAGGTTTCTCATGGTTTTTAGGTTCGGGACTTGGTGATGGCCATAACATATGAAGGGTATATCATAGGGGTTAGTAGGTAGTTTTTGATCGATCATATTGAGTATTTGAGTCTTATTGTATGGTTTGGAGGTTTCCCCCACGAAGTGGAAGTTTTTATAATTTCTAATATTGAGATCTTTATCTTCCAATATTGTGTTATTTTCAAGTTCTATTTTTCTCATCAATCTAAATTATGACAAGTAATTCCATTACAAGTGGTATTCACATTCGGATCTGGGCCAAAAATTAGGTCAAAAACCCTGTTTTTTTTGTTTCAGCCATATCTTACGGAAGATTGCTAATTTTTCAAAGATTTTTTTACTATAGTTCAGAAACATCTGAATTATGCTCCTTTAAAAATTTTACAATATTTTGATCTATTTTGCAATAGTTATTTCAATTTTAGGATTTTTCATAAATCCACTCTATAAGACGTGTATTTTGGAATTTTTCAAAATAATTTATATTTTCGGAAATCTCTCAAAAACATATTAGTAGTATCTTCTCTTTGTTATTTCCTATTCAACTAAATTTGTATAAAAACCCTAAACCCTGGGGTATGACATCATGGTGGGGGCCTTCCACAAAAGCCAAAAAGAATCATGTCACTCCGGGTAAAACCCCAAATAAAGATGGGGTATTAATTGAAGAGTTGAAGTCAGAAGAGGTAAATACAAATTCCTCAACACTAGGGTTTACCTCGGTTGATCATAAGGTGAGCCAATTCGAGTATGATCTACAAAATCTACAATCTGAGGTGGCCCATAAAGGACACATAGACCAAATCAACTAGTGATTGGATGATATCATGCAACATATAAAGGGTCAATAGTCTGTCCCAAATCATCCCCAACTCAACCAAGGAGGATCTTTAATTCAGAATAATGGTCAAAATAACCAATTTTGATCACTTTTCCAACCCAATCGGATTCTAACTTATTCGCAACCATGGAACATGATGCCAAATTTGGAGATGCACAAATTTGATGGGAAGGACCCCACTGGATTGGATATATCAAATGGATAACTTCTTTGAGTTACATCAAACCCCATTGGGACAAAAGGTGACCTTGGCATCCCTATATCTTGAACCAAACCAATTCATTTGGTATCGATGGTTATGTGCTCAGAGGTGGAAGAATGGTCTCAGTGTCACTTGGACATTTTTTACCTAGGAGTTGCAATTGCACTATAGTTACAGTGTTTCAAATAACTACTTTAGTCAATTGGCAAAGTTACAACAAACAGGATCAGATAAAGATTATGTGCATCAATTCCATAACCTATCCTTAAGGGTGGATAATATTACAAAATGAAATCTGAGTGACCTATTTCTTTGGGGTCTTAAGGACCACATTGAGCATGAGGTATGCGTATTTTTAATCGACTCAAGATTTCTGATTCTATTATCATGGCATGTAGGGCAGAGGAAAATTTTCTTTACAGTAAGAAGAAGCCTTTCACTAACACCAGAGACCATAGTATCTCTTCCTCATCATTCACTCGGCTAATTAAATTGACTCCTCAACAAATGGAAGAAAAGAGAGCAAAAGGATTATGTTTTAACTGTAACACCAAATATGGACCGCGACACAAATGTGTTGAGAAGAAGTTGTTCTATATTGAAGGAGGAAATGAGGATGAAGAGGAAGCTGAAATTATAGAAGAGGCTGAGGAAACAGTAGAAGATGAATTAGAGGATCACCAACCTTCAATTTCTTGCCATGCATTGTCAGGTATTAGTAATCCTCAAACACTCAAGGTTATCAGCTATCTCAAAAAATAGAAAGTGATAGTGTTGATTTACACAAGTAGTACTTATAACTTAATAAATAGTAAGTTAGTTTCCCGTCTCAATTGTTTTATTTATCCAGCTCCAAAAATGCAAGTTATGATTGTGGATGGTGGGACAGTCAAGTGTAAAGGAAAGTTTCATAGTATTAAGATTTCCATGGGGGACTACATGTTATACTTTCATATGTTTGTTATTTCTATGGGAGGGGAAGATATTGTTTTGGGCGTCCAATGGCTCACAACCTTGGGGTACCATAAAGATGAATTTCTAAGAATTTTTCATGTGATTTCATTTAGAAGGAATAACATATACAATTGAAAGGCATGGTAGCTAAGCCTCCACAAATTATTAGATCTCATTAGAATGTTCTTAGAAAAGGAGTAGATGAATTTGTAGCAAAGTTATTTTCCATAGAGGTACAAAATATAGAGTCTTCAATGCCACCTGATCTTGAGAAGATTGTTGATTCTCACTAGTGTATTTTTAATGTAATTCCAAAGGGACTACCACTAGTTAGGGATCATGATCATGCCATTTGGTTGATTCCATGGAACTAGCCACCTAACATCAGACCATACAGATACCCATATTCCCATAAAAGTGAGATCAAGAAAATGGTGCAGGAAATGTTGAAGGTGGGTATCATCAGGCATAGCCAGAGCACATATTCTTCACTAGTGGTCATGGTACGTAAGAAGGATGAAACATGGAGGATGTGTCCAGATTATCAAGAACTCAACAAGTACACCATCAAAGATAAGTTTCCTATTCCAGTAATTGACGATTTACTTGATGAATTGTCATGGTGCTATTTATTTCAAAAAATTGGATCTTCATTCAAGGTACCATAAAATTAGAATAAGAGAGGAAGATGTTCATAAAATGGTTTTTAGGACTCATGAGGGCCACTATGAGTTTTTGGTAATTCCCTTTAGTTTTACAAATTCTCCCTCAACGTTTCAAAGTTTGATGAACATTATTTTTAGGCCATTTTTAAGGAAATTTGTATTAGTTTTCTTTGATGACATATTGATTTACAGTAAGACATGGGAAGAACACTTGCAACATGTAGATAAAGTGTTGGAAGTTTTTGAGAAACATAAGCTTTATGCAAATCCATCCAAATGTTATTTTGGTGTATAAGAGGTAGATTACTTGGGTCACATCGTATCCCATAAAGGTGTCAAATTTTATCCTCATAAGATCAAAGCTATGGTGGAATGGCCAAGGACCAAAACTCTAAAAAATCTCTAAGGGTTCCTAGGACTAACATGGTACTACAAAATATTTGTGAGGGGATATGGTAGAATCACAGCTCCACTCACTGCATTGCTAAAGAAGGATGCCTTCCATTGGATGGACGCAACCACTAAATCCTTTGAGTAGTTGAAGGAAGCCATGTGCACCACCCAAGTTTTGGCTACTCCTGACTTCTCAAAAACCTTCATTGTTGAGTGTGACGCTTCAGGATAGGATTGGGAGCAGTTCTAATGCAAGAAGGAAGACCAATTGCATTTGATAGTCACCAATTTAAAGAAAAACATATGCTCAAATCTATCTATGAGAAATAAATGATGGCTATTCTTCATGCGGTCAATGGAGGCCCTATCTAATGGGTAGACACTTCAAGGTGAAAACTGATCATGATAGTCTCAAATAATTTTTGGAGAAAAGATTATCATCTGAGGAACAACAAAAGTGGGTAACAAAAATGTTGGGTTATGATTTTGAAATCATATACAAAAAGGGTAAATAAAATGTAATAGTTGATGCATTGTTCAGAAGGGATACATCCACAAATGCATTACTATGTGCAATGTCCATGTTAAAACCCTATTGGGTAGATGAAGCAAGAGTGGAATGGGATCAAGACAAGGATACACAAGCTCTAATACATAATATAAAGCAAAGGTTCTATAACATCTAAAAAAATTGAGTGGAAAGGTAATGTCCTATGGTACAAGGACAGGTTATACTTGTGCAAAGATTTTGAGTTGAAGCATAATATTCTTACAGAGCTACATGCATCACCTGTTGGAGGACACTCTAGGTTTTTGAAGACATATCATAGAATAAAAAGAGAATTATTTTGGGAAGGACTCAAGGGTGATGTACAAAATTTTGTATCAGAGTGTTTGGTGTGCCAACAGAACAAAGGTGAAACCATTAAGACACCAGGTCTATTGCAACCATTACCAATTCCTAGCCAGAGGTGGGAGGAGGTCTCTATGGATTTCATTACAAGGTTTCCTTATTCAAAGGGTAAGAATGTTATTTTTGGTGATTATGGATAGGCTCACAAAATATGCCCATTTTTTTTCCTTATCACATCCATTTGCAGCCAATATAGTCGCATAGCTTTTTTTTTTGAGATAGTTCAAAAGCTACATGGAACCCCAAAGATAATTATAAGTGATCGTGATCCTATTTTCATGAGTAATTTTTGGACAAAATTATTTGCATGTTTGGGTACTCAACTAGCTCATAGTTTATCTTATCATCCTCAAACTGATGGGCAAACAAAAGTGGTCAATAAATGCTTAGAGGGGTATCTACATTATTTTGTATCAGATAATCATGAATGTTGGGTTAAATGGCTACCACTTATACAATGGTGGTATAACACATCTTTTCATACCTCTTCTCAAATGACCCCATTTTTAGCATTATATGGTTACCATCCACCATCTATCGCTTCTTCCTTGAGGGTGCAAAATAAGGTCAGAGATGGTGAGCAACACATTCAGCATCAAGAATAGGTTTTGGCTGGTTTGAGGGAGAATTTTGTGCATTGGCACAAAACAGGATGAAACAACAAGTAGATCAACATCGTAGTGAAAGAAATTTTGAAATTGGTGACTGGGTTTTTGTACATCTACACCCTTACAGGAAGATGTCCCTAAAGCAATAGAAAAAGGAAAAAAAACTTGCTCCTAAATAGTATGGTCCTTATCAGGTTCTATAGAAAATTAGAAGTGTTGCTTATAAACTAGAGTTTCCTCAATCTTCATGCATACACCCAATATTTCATGTTTCTTTCCTGAAGAAGGTTATTGGACAGAAATTTGCAGCCCAAAAAGAGCTACCAAAACTTGATGAGGAAGGAAGAATCATTTTGGGGCCAAATAAGATTCTGCAAACACGTACTAAGAGGCTAAGAACCAGAGACATTAAGGAATATCTAATCAAGTTTAAGAATTTGAGCATAGAGGATGCGACCTGGGAGGATGAAGGTTTTCTACAGAAACATCCAGGATTATTCAACATTGAGGACAAATTTGGTTTGAAGGGGAAGGGCATGTTATGCCCTTAACCTATTTCTTGTATTAGGATATGAGTAGCCAACTTCTAGCTTACCATATCATTTTATTATGTCATTTATACTTTCTCATGCTTAGTAGGTCGACCTTGGTGGTGGCCATAACATATGAGCATCAAAGCATATAAATGTGTCCCACTCTTTTAAAGTTTTTGTACTTTCAACTAAATATTTTTGAAAGTTCTAAAACATGACCAAACATGTATTTTTAAGAGCTTATAAATATCAAGGTACATGGCAATCAGAATTTACCTGATTTTATTAAAAAAATTATAGTATTTTTAAATATTTATTTACTAATCAAATTTTAAAATATTTTTTGCCACCAAGTGGGACACACTTATATGATTTTACCCATGAATATTATATGTAAGGGTTAGTAGGTAGTATTTGATCATCATATTGAGTATTTGAGTCTTGTTGTATGGTTTGGAGGTTGCCCCCTCGAAGTGACTAAGCTATTATACTTGAATATTGAGATCATTTATCTATAGTATTATGTTCTTTGGTGTTCTTATGCTTCTCATAATCTAAATTATACAATTAATTCCATTACAATTTACAAAAATTACATACATCCCACCCGAAGCAATCCCACCTTTTATCAAGGACAAGGCTATAAGGTACTAAATAATGGCCTTACACATAGGGGCTTACATCTAGATGCCAAGGTACACTAACTCACCCAATAACTAAAAAAGGAAGAGAATGAAATGTTTCCTAAAACATTCATCAAATAAGATTAGATGGCAAGAACTTATTTGCAAATCTAACATGATAGAGATAAGTATTTTGGTACAAAAGACAACACTGAAAAAAAGCATAGAGTAATATAGTGTCAGTTCCATACATTTCCTTTCCAATAAAATACATCTGATAGAAGCAACACAATATACAATTATGATTTCATGCATTTGCTTTCCAAAAAGCTATTGTCAATTCTAAAACAATGCATAACCCTGAAGTATTGTGCTTATGTTTATTAGAAATATGCTAAGCAAGAAAATAAGCAGATGTAAGCTAAACTAGAGATTTTTTGTATGCATCATATAGGGAATTTGTTTGTATGCCAACAATAGAAGGAAAACTCACTTGAATCATCAAACATTGCTCAATATATAAGTAAGAGAAGGGTGATGCACAAAAAAGCATAAACACTAAATATTACTATGAACATTATATATTATGAACAAAATATTGAAACCCACAATAATTGCAGTCTGTTAGACCATATATCTTTCAGTCATTTTATTAAACAAGTCGCATGTCTCACCCAAAAATTCTGATGTTTTTCTAATCTAATCTCTTAACTTTTTCCTTAAACATAAATTATTAAAATTTTATGTACTTCTTAAAATTTATTATAATTTAACTGCAATAAAATTATGATAAAGTCACCTAAATGACTTTTTTTTATCATCGATAAATATTACCTACCTTTTTAAATATAAAACTATTAAAATCACACAGAACCATCTAGTTTTTATATCATTTCTAGTAATATTATATTGTCTTAATTATTTAAATCACCTAGCCTACACATTCAAAATTTTAATTCTAAAACTATTGTTGGTTTAAAACTAGCAATCGTACATGAAATGTATGATGGAAACACCAAAGGGGATAATTTGAAGGATCCATATTGGAAGGAGAGAAACATTGGGAGAGGAAGAGGGGTGAAGATGAAGGGGTTAGAGGGTGGAAAAGTGCGGGGGTAGCAAAAATGGAAAGTTAAAACAATGTGAAACTGAAACGTCGGACAACATGATGTTGTATATGGAAATCCTTTGAAGGACACCAAGGTGTTGTTGAAGACAATGTGGAAACAATTTATGAGTATATATGTGAATGTAAGGAGTGGCAGAAAAATATTTCTAAAGGGAAAACTTGTTTGTAGATTTATCCGTATCATTTAGAGACATGAAGATGTGAAGTGTAAGTGGCATCCATAGGTGGCAGCGTCATGTGAAGTTCTCCTCATCAACGATTTTGATGGCATTGTTATTTACTAATCACAAAAAAAGGGACAAGTGTGGGTTGTTGCGGATTTTGATTGGACAAGGCAAATTAATTACTTTCACGGGCCACACCTTTTCCACGAAAGAGATTATTCCTCCCCAAGAAATATCCGGTACCTGTGCTCAACTATATAGTAGAGATTTCACATGGAATATTTCAATCTCGCTTGTATTAGTTACATGTGTGCAATTGGTGCTTCAAATGCGAATTTTCTGTCATGTAGACTTTTATCACTTGGAATTCCAACCATGAGACATGAAACATAAAAAAATGCACACATATTTTACCATCACATGTAGTTTGATAGACACATTTTTCTCTATTTTGTATTATTAAAATGGAAACTGGAGCGACAATGCAATTTTTTTAGTGATAATATTCCTTCAATGGCCAACAACTATATCTGTAAATTTAGTATGGAAAAATCTAACCCTAGATCATGTATCACTTATAAAGGAATGTCTACAATCATGAACGTACTCTCATGCTTTGTAGTGGCCATGTTACAAAGAAATGAACTATATTATGATTCGTACATGCTATGGTTTGAATGTAAAGATCCATATGCCATGAATGGTCTCTACGGAGCATATGGAAGGTGCACTCTAAATAATAATCAAATATGCAATTGCATGGAAGGAATCATGCGCAAAGACAAACATGGATGAGTTTGGGAGAGTGGTCGAGTGGCTATGTGATGTGTAAACCATTACAATGCTCTGCTACAAATGGCACCACCATATGTCCCAATTCATTAAGGAAACCTTTAAAAAGTTTGGAAAGAGTTTCTCATTAATAATGCTTTATTTATATAACATGGAGAAATAGTTCATTTGTTTTTTAAACAAATTTGACAAACTATTGTAGTGTTTAAATATATTTGATTAATTATAGTTGGTGAGATATGGTTTATTGGTTTAAAACTAAATTGGATTTATTTATATTTCACTTGAACGTCATTTGAGATTCTGTTAATCATAAGGTCCATGGAAAATAAGTTATGGGCTTAGATAAGCTGGTTGAAAATGTACTTGTGTACATTGTATATTTAGATGAATGAGTATTTTAGAGTCGTAGAAGCAATTCAAAGATGCACTTAAGAAACATATTAAATTTCGTTCCTTTAACATCTAAAGAAGGCTTTCACACATATTAAGTGTATCCAACATTAGTTGGCTGGTTTGGTTTGTGATAACATATAAACCCTAATATATAATGATCCTTATGTCTATATTGGTGATGCCACAATGGATGTGGACCTCTTGCTAAGATAATGGTTCATTGGTTGTGGGGATGAATGTAATTTGTTACTTGACCTTCCCAACTCAACTCTAAAATCCCGCATTACAATAAAGTTCTATAATATATTGTGAAAACTTAATTGATTATTAAATTTTACTATAAAAATAATTTTCTAGACTATACAACTCTGGTTAGTTATAGGTGCTCCGCCTTTCTTCAAAACCTTAATGGACGACAACTATGACACTTGGCATTGTCCCAATTCACATTCACGTAACCATGTTTTATATTTTTGGACTCTGTATAGACCAATTTCCATTGTAGGTTTTCAACGCATGCACTACAACCTACTTTGTACCATTGATATCCTAACATGCATCAGATCTTGGCTAGCCTCCACCCATATATACATTCTAACTTGTATACGCCTTCGGCGTAGAAATTAAATAATACACATTCAAATCTTTCAATCATACGAAAAACTAAGTAATCTAAAGTTTAGTATCAAAATTGATAAAATAAAGAAATTAGTGGCAATAAATTTGACATCCAAAATACATATAGCTGTGTGCGACCACCGTTTCATTATCGATGAGCAGGCGTTAAATTTGAGGGCTCACCAATGCCTATAAAAAAATCCATTAGGTGACGGTAAGCTTCAAAAATTACCCACTAAATGAGGCAACACAATGTTTTTTTATACTGTTAATATCTTGAATTATGAAAGAACAAAATTGAAATATTTTGCACTTCACTCCATACGAAGCAATCCATTCTCATTCACAAGTACAACTTACAAATACATGATCGATATTCTTCTGTCCAATTTGACTACAAGTATACATGCATATGGTTTATCGACAATTTTCACAGATGTTGCTGAAGAAGCGAACGTATTTGTAAGCTCCAAGTTGTTTTTTGTCATCATTTTTAAATTTTGGAAGTGATTTATATATTTTTTGGTAAACGTGAATACCAGCGGCTCACATAACCGTAGGATTTCAACCCATGGACTACAACCTCCTCTACACCATTGATTTCCTAAGATATTTAATGAGGAACCCTTCAATAATAAAATTATGTGACAAATCTAAAATAAACACATCTAAATTAATAAGTTGTTTTTTGTCATTATCATTTCTAAATTCTGATAGTGATATATATATATATTGGTAAACGTGAATATCAATAACAGTAGGATTTCAACACATGTAGTACAACCTCCTCCGCACCATTGATTTCCTAAGATATTTAATGAGGAACCCTTCAATAATAAAATTATGTGACAAATCTAAAATAAACACATCTAAATTAATATCTATCACCGTTTAAATATACTTAAAATATTCACATTAATAATTATTTGACAATTAATATTAATTATTAAAATTTTATGCTTTCAATAAAAAAAAAAGAAATTTAAGACTTTGAATAAACAAAAACAAAAAATAAAAAATTATCGTGAATTTCTTCATCGAATAATGTTCTCTCCACAAATTTTAGGGACGGAAAAGGGTCTTGTACATAACAAATAATGCCACTCAAACCTCTAGTCACAATTCCATAACAATTAAAATAAATGCATTTTGAGAAAAACTTGATATTATAATTTTATGATTTTTAACAAGTCATTACTTATTCCATTAAAAAGATGGAAACTCAAATATTATAATTTTACTAGTTTTCAAAATAATTCATTAATTTTGTTGTGGAGCTTCAATTAATTTTTTTGATCAAATTCGAAGCTTATAAGAGTCAAGTGCATAAATTTCATAGACTTAACTGGTAAGGACTGAAGGGATTCCCCTTTACCAAATTCATCTCAGACATAATCTAAGCCTCATTCCTTATTTAATGGTATCTCTTAGAATTACAATCTTAATAAATAATTAAACACCTTTTACAGTATCATCATTATGATAGATGATAACCTCTTCAAAAACTTACACTAAAATAGAATACCTACTTGTCATTTGGATTCACATTCAACTCAAAACAAAATGGGTCGACGAAGAGATTACATGGAATGAATGCAACCAAATTCCAATTTTGAGCCATAAATTTCTACCAACCAAGACAGATCTAGGCAGAAATAAACTGCCAATTATAAAACATAAACATACCCATTAGTAAGATTCAAAGTCAAAATTCAAATAAAACCCCGAATAATTGTTTTCAGATCAGTGGCTCAGTCCAAGCGAGGAATGGACATACAGCTTAGCTAAAGTCAAAAAATAGTATTTACAGTCATTCAAAATGGACAAAAAAGACGACAGATCCATGAATTTATCAAACACAGACATGTGTACAGTCAATGGTGATTTTTCCTCTCACAACGTGGAGCTTCCCATCCGCCGCAACATGGAGCTGAGGATGGGCATGAACACGTGAATACTTAGACACGCACGCTACATATACTGACTGGCAGAAGTAATGGCAATTAATTCAGGTTTGTCGTAAATGCTAACGAACGATGCATACATAAAAAAATTTGCCCCGATTTCTGCCTGCAACACATCAACTTCCAGCCTTTAAGATTTCATCACATTTGTCCTACCAAAATCTGGTGCCTCCATTTTCTAACGTCTGTCAGATTCAGCTGGGGTGATCTCATAGAGAAACGCCGTCGGCGTAAAAATCAATAGCATGTACTCAATACTATGGTCTGCCTATCTGTGGAGAAAAAGTATCGCAAAAAAATTTATTTAAAAGATTGCACAATGTTTGTTGTTCATACATTTCAACAATCAAATACATGAAATTAATCGTGCATGAAATGGATATATACTGCAAAACAGAATATAAGAAGATCTCAGCTAACCATATTGGTATAATATGCTTCAAAAAAGAGATCAAATATTTAAAATCAAGGCCCTGGTTATTATGAATTAAATAATGTATTCGATGATGGGTATATAGTGAGGGTTAGGAAAGTCTTATGCCACAAATGCAGGAACATACATAACCATGTGTAGAACTACCAATGAAGTGTAAAACCCCCATTTCACAATTATTAACAAGCTCTGTTCTTCTAGTTCTTCACCGCAACAATAGGGCACTGTGCTTTGTGAACACAATGATCAATCACACTGCAACAGAACAACCTGCAAATTATGAGATCCAATTATAACCAAATTCTCTACAATTTATGAAATTTCGAAACAAGTAGAGACCTAATACACAATTGGCATAGCAAAGGACAAGCACCATGCAAAATGAATAGGAAAATCAGAAAAACGTTGTGCAACAATAACTCTTCATAGGTCCATTTCCATGACTTCTCAAAACCGTTGTATTGGCATTATACTCTTTTACGGAATTGCAGAGGACATCTCTGGCATCTCAAGTCACAGCCACTATCTCTGCAAGCACCTGCAATGGCAGCAGAAATAGTGGATGAAACTCCATTCTAATATGTAAGTAAATCAAAAAGAAAAGACTTGAGAATGCAATTCATGGATTGATGCAAGACTGTGTCAAGGTCTTGGAATTGGTGCTCCAATAATAAGTAAGAAAGGCCGAAAGAAAAGCTTAAGACTGCAATTCATGTATTATTGGAAGACATTGCTTAAATCTTGGTTAATATACTTTAAATTATTGGAAGAAATTGCTTAGATCTTGGTTGATGTGCTTTAATAAGTAAGAAATGCAGGGAGATAAGGCTGAAGACTACATATTTTGCTGCAAGACTGCTAAGATCTTGGATTTGGTACAATCTATTTTGAATTAGTAGAAGAGCAGAGAGAAGAAATTCAGTACTCCAATTCATAGATCAGTGCAAGATTCTACTAAGAAAACACTCAAGGTTATAATTCATGGGCTGGTGTAAGTCTATACCTAGATATTGGAAGTGATATAGTTTAATAAGAAGGAAAGGCAAAAGAGAAAAGGCTCAAGACTTCATTTCTTGGATTCAAGCAAGTTTGTAGTGAGATATTGCAAATTGTACACTCTCGTAAGGAAGAAAAGTAGAGAGATAAGGCTCAAGACTGAAATCTTTGGAATGGTCTAAGAGTGACCTAACATCTTGGAAGTGGTAGAGTCTAATATGAACGAAGGGAAAAGAGAAAAGGCTCAAGATTATGCTAAGATCCTAGAAATAGGACAACCTAATAAGAAAGAAAGGTAGAGAGAGAAGGATCGACTACATTTCATGGATTATTGTAAGCAGCAAGATTGCTAAGATAAGTTGTATGGTCTAATAAGAAATAATGTTGGAGAGAACAGGCTCAAGGCTACAATTCATAGATTGGTGGAGGACTCTGCTAAGGTCTTGGAAGTGGTACAATATACCATGTAAGAAAGATAAAGAAAAGAGGGAAGATTGGAATTCATGGAGTAGTATAAGACAGTCCTAAGATCTCCGAAGTGGAACAACCTGTAAGGAAGGAAGGGAAAGAGAAAATACTCAAGACTTCGACTCATTGGTTTGTGCAAGAATGTGCTAAGTTCTTGGAATAAGTAAGAAGAGTAGAGAAAATATTCAAGACAACAATTCATGACATTGTCAGACCTTGGCATTAACACCCATGAATAATATGGAGACACGGTGGGATTGTCGCAATATTTTACAACTATCTCATTATTTGGAGTGGTATCAGAGCTGGTTCTCTATGTAATAGAGTTTTGAAATCATGAAAACATGACTTAACTATTGATTGGCTTATTTTTACTTTCACCTTCCTAATCACATTATTCTAGCACCTGCAGGGGAGGCCTTGTTTTCTCTCAGGCAGGGGGTCAACTAATGGGCACTCACAGTATTCAAGAAACTGAAAGAAGCTAATCCATTGATCTCTGCAAGCACTTTCAGAGGAATCAATTAAGACCCAAATGCAGCCAACTCCAACGAATTATCAAGAAATGGCAAGGTAACAGACCTAACCCTGATTTTAACAGATAACATCTTAAGCCCTTATAAGCCCAAAAAAGGGAAAATGCAAAAAGAACCTACAAAATGGAAGGAAATGCATACAAGGACGGACCATATGAATCAGATTGTTCCTAAAACCGACTTACTTTATTAATGGGTATTGAATGTAAGGAGATCTACCAGAAAATGCCTGAGATCAACATGGGAAGAATCAACATTCCCTATCTAAGAAAATAACACCCAGAAATGACATCGTTAGTGTTTATACCTTTCCTTTGCATTTGAAAATATAGTTACCTAGGTTGAAATCCAAAGAGGGGGAAATTTGAATCAACTCCAATGATTTGTAGCATGTTTTTCTGGCTTGATTCACACAGCCGAGGACATCCTAGAAGGATCTACCTATGCTAGTAACCTTGACAATAAATATACAACAATTGATTGGAGCTCGAAGTCCCCTGCTCATCTATTTTACAGCCACTTAGCACTGTAAAGTGATCAGTATATTGAGGAGGTTTTCACGGACACATTTTGTGATAAACCCACACACTATTTCACATAATCTATAAACACATTAATTGTGGACTCTTTTCCTATAAAAATTGTTTAAAATATCATATAGATATGAGTTTTAGGATTGAATTCTTGATTGAATTTTTTTCCCCTTATTAATTGTGTAGGAGTTTGAAAAAATAATTCTCCTTCAATTTCCATTACATTAGGTACTTCTAATCACTCATTGTTTTCTAAATCCTAAAATATTTAACAAAACATACATTAATATATTATTTACATAATATTTTATACAAAGTAAATTTATAAATAAAATACAAAATATTTTAAACAAAGCAATTTTTAAAATAAAATATCACTATTCAAATAAAATTACAAAACAATATAATATATTAAAATAAATAAATTAAGTCATACGTATTATAATTATAAGTCAAAGATAAATACGAAGTTTTTTATTAACGGCAAAAGGATTTTTGACTAGGGCCCTACATAGGTATAAAGTATTCAAGAAAAAAACCAAAAGCGGCAAAACCAACAAAACGATGAATCTGCGACAAAAACAAAACCAAGAAACAAGGATAAGACCGAAACACGACAAAAGCATTGTCTAAAGAGGGGGTGAAACCTACGTACCTCTAGTTTTTTTTATGATGAACAAGGTTCTAGCCCTCATCATTAGTATGAGCACTTCTATTCTCAAAAATACTAAAAGTCGATCTTAAGTAGTCTTTAGATTGAGGACCCTCCCAAACTTGCAAGATCTTAAGGGAATCAAGATCGAGAGGTAAAGGCATTTTTATGCTAGGTGGCTTAACAAATTTGGAAGGAAAATGATCATCCAAATCCAACACCACTTCCAGTTTCCCTATTAGGGAGCATTCATCATCATCGCTTTCATTGCATCTCCCATCTACAAAAGAGACCTCATTAGAGTTTGTCTCAACTGAATCATGGTCCAAAGAAGAGTCATCCTCAAATTCTTCATGGCTAATATTCACACTCTTGTCCTCAACATTCCCATCAAGCTCCACAATATGATAATTATTTGCTTTATTCTTTTCAAAACCGATGGGGGACTCCACCAGATCTAAAAATGAGCTTTCATTTAATTGTACCTTATGCGTCAGCACATCTGCTAGATGTTCCACCCACTGAGTAATGACAATCCTTATCCAACACACACAAAGCTGGTAGGGCCCACGTTTTGAACCAATCAGAAAATTAATTATTATTTATTTATTTATTTCAATTTATGATTGACCCAGAGTGTGGGCCCTACCAGCTTTGTGCATGTTGGTTACGGTCAACTCTGAGTAACCTTTTTCCGCTAAGGATGGGCCTTTATCATTGTTTGTAAAAGGCATGGTAACAATGTCCGCCACTGCCACTACACCCACCGTCTCAGATTTTCTATGAAGGTATTCATGCTCCACTTCCTTAATCTCATCCAAAGATTACGTAGCCGCCACTACTTTTCACCCTTCAATTCAAAAACCCAACCTTCAAAATTGAGTTCGTTCGAACATGGTCGTGCGTTGGGGAAGTACATAATTGTTTCTTCTTCCACTCCTGAGAGAGACACAAACACCCACATACGCTGTGTCCAATAGCCCTACATTTAGTACAAATGACAAGAAATATTTTGTATACCAGGAGTTTTTTAGAGACTCAATGATTTGAGAAGATCTGTCCTAGAATTCTACTTTAAGAGCAGGTATCTTGACACAGATAGGGGAGGTAGAAGGTACAATATTCCCCAAATCTAGACTACGACACCATGGCCAATGAGTGTAAAAATATACCTTTCTTTTCTCTCTCCAACCAAGCATCAAGAACGCAAATTATTTTTGGTTTTGTGGTACACATACAATGTGTATACCATAAAAAAATTTATGGTTTGAACCCGTGACCTCTCTTATACAAGCACACAGGACTACCAATCCATCTAGCACCAGCCACATGTTACCACTTGATTTCATTTGTATTTATTTTGATGTTTCCCGAAATATGTGTATACCACATCCGGTGGGGCCCGCCTATACATGTATGGGATGGGACATTTATGGGGGCATGTCGTGGGGCCCAATGATTTTGTCGCCAGGATAGCCACATGCATGTTTCTTGGATCTGTCAGAGCCTTCCGTGCAAAGCCAGTGCCAGGGTCACAATCAAATCTCTCAGAAGTTTTGAAATCTGCACTCCCTCCCATTACATACAATCAAGGAGCTTAAATATGAATTATTATTGAAAGTGTGCATGGTATATTTTCATGCATTCCACAAACATCAATATTTATATTTGAATAAATTTAAATTGCACAACTTCTGTTTTAAGGACAAACTTTTTTTACGTATAGTAGAATACTTTCTTATCAAAAAATAATTTTTTATATCTACATCATTAGATTAGTAAATACAACATATTTCATATATAACCCCAAAAAACCTCTCTTCTTTATACATAATTTATGATAATATTGATGACCCTCTACCCATACCATAATACGTTCAATCTATTACTTGGTGATAACATAACTAAATATTCTATTCTATAAATTATGCAAGGACATGTATTAAGTTCTTTCCACAAAAAATATAGTTTTAGTGACTACTATCTAGCATATTGTAATTTTTGAATAATGTATACGAGATAAGTATATCATGTTTTGATTTTTTTTATAGATTTATATCACTATTAGCCTTTTCAATATATAGCTAGTACTTGAAATAAAAAATATTACGAAAGGAGGAATTGAACTGAAGGGGGAGGATCAAGATTGGCTTCTGTGATGCGGTCATGACACAAATGGTGAATTATGGTGCCTCTACAAATTCCAATGCCTCGATCAGAATCGTTGGTAAGTTGACCCTCTTTTGATTGATCCATCTATTGGGGTTTACATCCCTCCTCGGGATGATCCTCCTCCTCCCGTAGAGGGAACATGTGTTTAGTGTTCTCTAGTTTGTTTTAATGTGGTCCTGATGTTTGCCCTTGTGCCATTTTTTGTTTTCCTTTTGGGCATTTCATGGATTTTTGATGGGACTGTGAGTTGTCCAGTCACCCCAGCTCTTGTAAATCTCTTATATTTTTTAAATACAATGGGCAATTCCAATAGTAAAATATTTTTTTATTAAGGATAAAGGTTTTTTGACAGGGATCCTACCCTGAAACAAGCAAAAGAGGGGTCTAAACACCCAGATAAAACCATAAGATCAAACAAGAACGTGCACAAGGAGTAAAATACAATACATGTCACAAAGACAATAGACCAACAACTGTGTTTAGCAACACAATAACCAAAGCACAACACAACACTAGCAAAACAACAACAACAACTATGAAAAAGTGAAACGAGTACAAGATCCAGATAACTTTCGTAACTTATCCTAGTGATTATATCACAAAGTGGAACTGAATGCTTGCATTTGTCTCTTCTTGGATACATAGTGGTCCACCCGTCAGCCAAATCTTCAGTCCCACCACCACCATATGTATCTTTGACATACTCTCTATAACCCTCGCATCCCACAAAATCAAGTATCTTAATGTCATCGAGATCAATCTGGGAGGGGGTCAAAATTTCAATAGGAATAACAACTTCTAACTTAAAATTTAGGAAGTGCTCAACTTCCCACTTCCATATCTTTTATTCACAAGATTAAATGGGATCTTTCTTCTCGACCAAGTCGTCATTCACTGCAAGAGTCTCCCTATCTTTTGAGAAGTTCTCTTCTTCCATTTTCTTAGGATTCGCCTCCATGCCCATAGAAAAATCAATTCCTGCCAATGCGGACACGAAGTTTGATTCTCCAAAGGTAGGAATTCCTCCTCATAATGGTGCCAAGAAATAGAGCAGTTAAAGGCTTCCAATGCTAGGTCAGCAGGAGCTGCCACGGAAAGGGGAAAATCATATTCCATCACCTCTAAACCACCATGTTCTACTTGTGACATCCATCCCTCATTCAAATGAGCATTGTCCATAGAATGCACAAGTAGAGACACAGGTTCACCAACAACCACCACCATATGTCCCTTAGTCACAAAAGTTCTCCTATCAAAATAGTTTGCTCTCCCATAGACCTCACAAGCACTTTGTATCTCCCCTAGCTCGACCAAGGAATACCCCTTAGAGTGATCCATAGAAAGTGGAATAATATGAGTCAAATCCCCTACAACCATCGATGAAGTCACGAGAGCCTCTAGCTCAACCCTGACTCCCCCACTTGGACCACTAGTTGCAGGGGAAGGAAGGACATGTTCCCTAGTTTTAATACTTTTTTCCCCTTACAACTACTCTCTCTGTGGCCCACACCCATACAACTGGCGCAAAACACTAATGGTTGATCCATCACTCCATGGGATGAGATTTTGTGGATGGAAAAAGGGTAGAACCTTACTTAGAGACACATTCACATATAACATGGTAGCAGTCATCCTTGTCCTATCTAGAGTGGTGGGATCAATAGTCAACAGTTCCCTCAATGACTATATAATACCCAATAGTACTTCTTGTTCCGAAAATTCCAATGCCAATGCAGGGATCTTGACCTAGACTGGGAAGGCACTGGGTTTGAGGACCCCCAAATCCAGGCTAGGGTGTCATCTAAATAAGTGTAGCACTTACCAAGAACCAGGGGCCTCCATTGATCACTTTGAGAAAATCATCTTCCCTTCTAAAATAGAACAAGAATGATTTGTTAGCTAAGGCCACCACTTTAATGTTTGCAAGTGGTGTCCATTTTCTTCTTGCTCAAGCTTTCATCAAGACAATATCAGGCCTAAATCCTGCAAAACATCCAATGAGAGCAAGACAAAACTTGATTTTGCTTTATTCGACACATCCTTCGAGATTTTTAGATATGGTCCAATAGTGTCCCACTCAAGGTTTAGAGGAGGAATAACGTCTAGATCCAACACATCGTGCCCTCCTGAGACTTTATCTACCCATGAAGGTAGTCTGCAACATGTGGTGATCCCTTTCCCCTTTGTCAAGCTTTTAGGAGTAGGACCGTCTAGTTCCCGCCCAACATGATTTTGAACTGCTCTATCTTCTCTGTCTTCTCCAATAGTAAAACCTTACTGGAGGAGATCCATTTTAGATCTTAGATTCTTCATATTTAACTAATGTTGAAGATGTAGTTTTTGTTGGGATTTGTGTGTAATCTCAACTGCTTTATTTAAGTCTGACATATTTTTTCACCAAGAAAAATATGGAGAATATTTCTAATTGATTGTAAAATCTTCCCTCATACCAAATCACATTTAATGTTTTCCAGTTTGCTCATGAAGCAATCTCTTGAAAGACCTCTATATATATGAGGCATTTGTATGCATTTTGCAAGGGAAGAAATTGAGCAGCGAAGTTCTGGGAAAACATTAATAGAATTTTTTATTTTGTCATATTTTCTTTGCATCCCTAATCCTTCATCTGGTATCAGAGTGAAAATCCTTATTTTGGGGCGGCGTGATTTTAGACCAGTGAAGGTGTTGCTTGCGTTTTTCTACAGGTTCAGTTTGTTCCTTTAAAATCTGTGTGGTTTTTTTTGATAAATATGTGTTTTTCATTTTTGGCCATGGCTGGAAATAACAACAATTTACTCCAGCCCCAAATCCCCATTTTTAATGGAAAAAATTATGTTTATTGGGCCATTAGAATGAAAACCCTTTTTTGCAGTCAAGATACTTGAGAGCTTATCGAAAATGGCTTCCCTGAACCACCAGATCAAGCAACATATAATGCTTTGTCATAAGCAGAGAAGGATATGCTTAAATAAAATAGAAAAAAGGGTTGCAAAATCTTTAGTTTTCAAACAACAAGGTCGGGACATGTGTATATTCTCTCGAGTAGCCGCAACCACTAGGTCCAAGCAAGCATGGGTTATTTTAGAAACTTCCTATCAAGGCACTAATAAAGTAAAACTTGCCAAACTACAAATGTTAAGGAGAGATTTTGAAAATATATAGATGAGAGAATTTGATAGTGTTGATTCATTTTTTACCCATGTGATGTGATTTGTAATCCAAATTAGATCCCATGGAGAGACCTTAGAAGATCAAAGGATCATAGAAAAAATCCTTAGGAGTCTACCAACTAAGTTTGACTCCATTGTTGTTGCCATTGAAGAGTCCAAGGATTTGACTCATCTCTCTGTAGCTGAGTTGATGGGATCTTTGTTATCCCATGAACAAAGACTAAACAAATCTAGAAGTTCCTCTTTAGAACATGATTTTAAGAGACAAGTTTCAGTTAATAGAGGCAGAGGAAGATTTGTGAACAAAAGAGGAAGAGGAAGATTTCAAGCAAGAGGAGGAAAATCTCCACATTCAAGTGATCAATCCAACTCAAGTGAGTTTTAAAGTAGAGGCATATGCATAAGTTCCTCTCACAGTCATTATCACAACCAATTGCATGAAGAAAGGTATGACAAATCTAATATTCAATGTCATTATTCCAAAAAATATGGGCATTATGTTACTGAATGTCGAAAAAGATAGTATGATTTAAGAAAACAAAGTGCAATTTTTTCAAAAGAATGTTATTTTGGAAATTCAAATCACAATTCTATGTTTATTACTTGTCATGTCGCTCAAGAGAGCACAAAAGATGTATGGTTTTTGTATTCTTGTTGTAGTAACCACATGACATGTTCAAAAGAATTGTTTTCCAACATAGACGAATCTGTCAAGTCAGAGGTAAAACTGGGTAATGACAAAAAAGTTTTAGTAAATGGAAAAGGAACCATAAATATTAAGCCAAAACAAGGAGAAAAAAATTTCATTCCAGATGTCTATAATGTCCCTGGGTTGAAGCAAAACCTCATGAGCACAAGTCAATTGATACAGAAAGGCTACAAATTGTATTTTGAAAAAGGAGAATATATTATTTTGGATTGAAATCCAAGCAACAGGTTGGTAACCAAGGCAGAAATGACAAGAAATAGAATGTTCCCATTGAAAATACAAAGTGACTTAATCCTAGCGGGTGCTACGTCGTATTCTTGTATGGGTCACAGATATCTCATCGAAGGAGAGTCTTGGAGCCTAGCAGTCACTAGCTCTAAAAAAATGGATTGCAAAATTATTTCTCGAGGAGGTTCCTCAATCCTAGTGGGCACTAAGCTTCTTCCAAAGGAAGAAAATAAAAAAAACATTTCAAGAAGGTTCCTCAACCCTAGCGGGTGCTAGGGTTCTTCCAAGAAAAGAAGATAAAAACAATTTTCAAGGAGGCGTCTCAAGCCTAGCGGGAGCTAGGCTTCCTCCAAGCCAAGAAATTCAAAATTTTTCTAAAGGGTGTTCCTCAACTCTAGAGGGCACTAAGATTCCCCCAAGTCAAAATGTGTAAAACATTTCTCAAGCAAGTCTTTCAAGCCTAGCGGGCGCTAGGCATTTTTCAAAGGAAAGTGAAAATAAAAATTTTGAAGGAAAAGGTTTGAGCCAAGCGGGTGCTAGCTTCCAACCACCTATAGGTGAAGAATTTTTTTTTCAAGGACAAGTTTTAGCCTAACGGGTGCTAGCTCTCAACCACCTATGGGTGAAGAAAAATATTTTCAAGAAGGATTTTTAAGCCTAGCGGGTGCTAGCTCTAAATCACGTATGGAATGTTAAGACCTCACTGAAAGAGGATTTCCAAGCATAACATCTCCATATGCACTCCAAGTCAATCAAGAAAATCAGGCTTGGCTTTGGCATTTAAGGCTTGGACATTTACATTTTAATGGCATAAATTTGCTCCATAAAAAGAACATGGTGAATGGAATACCATTAATCGAGCTACCTGAAATGCCATGTGAAAGTTACATTCTTTCTAAGAAGCACAGGTAAAGTTTTCCGATTGGAAAGGCATATAGAGTTTAAGAGCCTCTTGAAATCATCCACAAAGACCTATGCGGACATATGCAGACACCATCAATAGGCGGAAGCATGTACTTTCTGACCATCATCGACGACTTCCGTAGGAAGACACGGGTATACTTCCTAAAGCACAAATTAGATGTTTTTGAGATTTTAAAGGAATTCAAGGCCCATGTAGAGAAGCACAATGGTCATGTTATCAAGGTGGGGAGATCATACAGAGGTTGCTAATATATCTCAAATGATTTTATAATTTTTCTCAAGGCAAATGGAATACACAAGCAGTCGACAACCAAGTACACACCTCAACAGAATGGTGTAGCAGAAAGAGAGAATATGACTCTCATGGATATGGTTAGGAGTCTACTAAAGGAAAAACACTTTCCAAATGAGTATTGGGTAGAAGCGGTTGCATGTGCAACCTACCTATCAAATAGGTGCCAACAAAAATTATCGAGGACAAGGTTCCTCAAGAAGCATGGAACGGAAGAAAGCACATTGTTGCTCACTTAAGAGTATTTGAATGTGTGGCGTATGCACTAGTACCTTAAGAATTGAGAAAGAAAATGGATGATAGAGGTGAAAATTGTATTTTTGTGGGTTACAGTGAGCAATCAAAGGCTTATAAGTTGTATAATCCCATCACCAAGAAGGTTATTATCAATAGAGATGTTGATTTTATAGAGAATGAAGCATGTGATGGAAATATTGATAAAGAGCCAGGTATCTCTGTAGAGGTATCTCATGAAGAATACGAAGTTGAAGGAAATGGTGCATAGACCAATCAACTAGCTCCACAAGGGATTGCTCCAATAGTAACTCCAGTTCGCGGCCCTCCTGGTCAACAAAGTACAACAATAACTCCTCAGAATGCACCGACAACTCACATCCCTCAAAGAAATCACTCAAGAGACAATTTCAGGATACCTACTCCACATAAAATATCGAGACCAAGTACAAAATTTCAGCCTAGTGAATCCTTAGGGCACACAGGAACTACAAGTCCACATAATAGTGATTCATCCAATCCAACATTGACAGAACTCAGATCTCATTTCAGAAATGCTTCCAAGAAGAAAAGAAGTCTGAGGGAGATATGATCAAGTTGAGCAAGATGAAGAGTTATATTCTAATTTTTCATTGTTTTCATAAGGTGATCCTATTAATTTTGAATATGCTATAGAAAATGAAGAATGTATAAAAGCTATGGATTCTATTGAAAAAAATCAAACTTTGGATTTAGTAATGGTGTTAAGTGGGTATATAAGACCAAATTCAATGCAAATGGAAATGTGGAAAAGCATAAGGCAAGGTTAGTAGCAAAGGGCTTCTCATAACAGCTCGGAATTGATTATAATGAAACTTTTGCACCGGTGGATAGACTAGACACAATTAGAACTGTCTTAGCCATAACAACTCATAATAACTGGAAAGTTTACCAAATGGATGTCAAGTCAACATTCTTAAATGGTTTTCTATAAGAAGAAGTTTATGTTCAAAAACCACCTAGATATGAAGTATATGGGAAAGAGCATAAAGTCTGTAGACTGAAAAAGGCATTATATGGCCTAAAGCAA
The DNA here is from genome assembly GCA_019776745.2 of Taxus chinensis. Lineage (NCBI taxonomy): Eukaryota > Viridiplantae > Streptophyta > Pinopsida > Cupressales > Taxaceae > Taxus > Taxus chinensis. The sequence continues at coordinate 92,265,646 of CM034153.1, forward strand.
GCTCCACGAGCTTGGTAAAACAAAATAGATTCATATTTTATTCAAAATGGATTCAACAAAAGCAGTAGTGAGCCAACCCTATACATCAAGATGAACAATAGAGGTCAGATTCTAATAGTTTTTTTGTATGTTGATGATCTCATATTCACTGGAAATTTGTCTATTGACTTGTTTAAGTCAGCCATGAAGAAGGAATTTGAAATGACAAATCTAAGGTTGATGAAATACTTTTTAGGCATATAAGTAACTCAATCTGAAGAAGGCATATTCATATGTCAATCCAAGTATGTAAATGATTTGTTAAATAGATTCAATATGCATAAAACTAATCCGGAAACAAAACCAATTGCTATGGGCCTCAAATTAAGCAAAGAGGACAAGGGATCCAATGTTGATCCAACATTGTACAAAAGACTTGTTGGAAGTCTGATGTACTTAACGACAACAAGGCCATATATCATGTATGGAGTTAGTCTCATCTCAAGGTTCATGAAAACTCCCAAAGAATCACACTGGCTTGTAGGAAAGAGGATACTGAGATATGTTTTCGGTACTATAGATTACACAATTTGGTGTGCACCATATGATGATTTCAGATTAATTGGATACAAGGACGGTGACTGTGCAAATATCATTGATGACAAAAAAATCACATCCGGATATGTATTTCATTTTGGTTCAGGTGCAGCCTCATGGGCATCTAAGAAGTAGCCCATTGTCACTCTCTCATCCGCAGAAGCAGAATATGTAACAGCCACAACAATAGTCTGTCAGGTAGTATGGATGAGGAGAGTTCTAGCAGATTTGGAACACTGTCAAGAAGAAGCAACAAAGATCTTCTGTGACAAAAATTCAGCAATAACATTCTCAAAGAATCATGTGTTCCAAAAGTGGAGAAAGCACATCCACACCAAATATAACTTCATCAGGGAGCTCGTCAACAATGGTGAAATATATCTGGACTTTTACAGGTCTGAAGACCAGTTTTCCGACATTCTCACAAAGCCTTGTTCAAAGGATACTTTTTTGTATCTCAGAGAATGTATTGGTGTAGTTGCAAGGTAGTTAAGATTAGGGGGGAGTGTTGGGATTTGTGTGTAATCTCAACTACTTTATTTAAGTCTGACATATTTTTTAAGCAAGAAAAATATGGAGAATATTTCTAATTGATTGTAAAATCTTCTCTCCTATGAAATCACATTTAATGTTTTCTAGCTCATGATGCAATATCTTGAAAGAAATCTATATATATATGAGGCATTTGTATGCAATTTTGCAAGGGAAGAAATTGAGCAGTGAAGCTCTGACAAAATCTTAATAGAAAATTTTTATTTTGGCATATTTTCTTTGCATCCCTAATCTTTCAATTTATAAACAGTAAAAGGAAGAAGATAAGAATGTTATAAACTAGTTGTTACTCATGAAGGAGCAAGTATATGCTGCTCTGGCCAATGGAAGAGGGAAGATTTGGTGGTGTTGCTAAAATTGCATGCTTCAATTACGTTCCTTTCTTTCCAATGCGAGAGTATACCTGTGTAGTCCACTTAAGCATGTGTTTATTAGTTCCAAAAAATCTCATCTTGTACATTGTTGGAGAGTATTAAAATTGAGGAATATTTTTTTAATATGCAGGCATTGATTTAGGGGAGGTGAGTTGAACATATACAATAAAATATGTTGAAATTTTGAGTTATTAGTTGGATGCAACTGTTGAAGAGAACTGCCTTTTTAAAATATATTAAATTAAATTACAAACACGAACAACCCGCATCGTTTTGTCTAAAGATAATGTTTTTTAGGCCTGTAAATTTTCCCTTAATGGCCCATATGGACCTTTTCCATGATAGCCAGTTTGAGATCGATAAGCAATTCCATTCACACAAAACAATATCACTTACTAGTTCACACTTTAATCCTCTCATACACATCATTTACCGGTTCACACCCAATCTATTTCTATAACAAGTTTAAACACAAAATTTTAGACACCTAAACCAATTGCGTCAACAATTTCAAATGCCCATATCAATTTTGACATTATCTCATGCACATTGGTTAAGACGAGGGAGGTGCCTTAAATATATAGGGTAGAATTAAACCAAGTACAATTCATGTTGGAGTCAAAAAAGGGTTTTATGGCCCTTCATCTGACATTTATCCTGACAGATCAGTATATGATAGGACATTTTCTGAAGATGGAGCATATTTGGAGTCATGTTCTGCCAACCATTAGCGGCCCTATGCATCATTATCCCTCTGACTGGTGTTGCAGTTCATTAGGATCCACATCATGGAGGTGAAAGGTGTGTTTTTTCAGGCTGATGTCGTCCTATGGACATTGGAAAACATGTGCATTCAGGCCTTCTCTCAATAGCTTTCCATTTGCATGAGTTCTGAATGAAGGCTTCATTATTTGATCTTGATCTCTTTTGAATGGAACACCTTATCTTGCCGGTGTGTCCCGTCTTTTGCAAACATTGCAAGGTGGAACCCACTTTTAGTTAATTTTCCAAATGTCAACTGCAGTTAGTTCTGTCAACTTATTGGTTAGACTAGTCTGTTACGTAGAAATGGACTTCTGTTGTATCTATTTCCATTCCGGCATCTTTCAATCAAGGAATAAGGGAGATGACCCCATAATCACACACCTTAACTTCAGGGTGTAGATTTATATAGAGGTCTTGTTACTGCAAAAAAAAATATTATGTAGTTATGATCATGTCACATCACTATTTTGGTTTCATGTATTTATTTGAAGGGAAAAGTGGATTTTAAATTGATTTAGTACACAGATATTTTTTATAAAACATTTGAAAAGTGTACCAATAACTGAGTGCCCTATGTGTCATATTGTGGTTAGCTCTTAAAAAGTGCCATTAATGGAAAAGTGAAAAACTCTTGGTACTTTTTCCATCAAATTATGGTGAAATCCAATGTATATGTTTTGGTACATGCAAAACTATGGAGTCATCTCTCCTATATATTACGCCAACTCAAGAAGTGTCTGTTTCCTAATTTTTTTAATATATTTCAATTACATTTCCCTTAGTGGTAAAAAATCTCATATGCAACGTGAACTGACATACAACACTCTAGCCTATAAGAAACAACATTTGATTCATTATATGATAACCAACATTTGCCCCCACTGAATGTTTAAATTTATGTGCATAATTTATGGCGGTCATTCATTTTCACTCACGATACCTACGAAATTGGGAGTTTTAAACCAAAAGAAACATATCAAATAATATATATGGCAATGGATTAGATCTGGAGTATTGGATATTTGATTTTGCAATTATTTTTTTCCTAATAATTTGACTACATAAAAAATATAAGTGGATTTTGCTAATATGATATTTTGATTGATTAAATAAAAATATAACTAGATTTTTAAAATATAATGTTTTGATTAAATAGAAAAGTAATTGGAATTTTGTAGATGATATTTTTAATTATTTATGTTTTTATTAAAAAATAAGTGATTGCCTATATTAAGGTTTAGTTATAGAATTGTACTTTTCAATGTTGGAGGAAGAGTTAATGGAGACACTTGGAGTATGATTTTTAGTTGTCTTAATAACCTTGCTATGGTATATTCCATGTTTCAACATACATCGTTAATGAAGTAGTATATACAAGACATGGGCATCATCACAAAACATTTTTGCTATTTCACTAAATTTATCCAACTTGACCAATTTACCTTTGTAACCATACTCCCAACTTGCACCAAAATAAGAGATTTAGAACATGTTACACCTTGCATTTTCATTATGTTATGTTGTGAAAATAATTTGTGAGTTATTAAATAATTCACAAAAGTTATGTGATCAATATGGTTATGAGGTTGACTTTACCGATATACATATGTATATATTACCAAAAGGGATATATACATATGCGTAAGAAGTTACCCAAAACCATACTTGCACTCGTCGCCTTACATTCGCTGATTATTTAAAGAATGTAACTTATTTCTTGTTGTAATTGTTTTAGAGGATTTGATTCCACCTTGCTTGTCGTAGTTGATACGTTTGTAATTGTTCGTTATGTTGATCTATTGATGCACCTTAAATTATTTCGGTGTTGGAAATAATTGTTATTTCGATGCTATGACTAACCACATTTTTAATGTTATATTGGTCATTGAATACAAGACATTAAGATGGTCTTCCTTGCTACTCAAAATAAGGTTTATAAAGTGATGACAAGGTAAATGTTACTTGTTAGATTAACCAGCAATGTTTAATAACATAGGTTAATTTTTTTGATATATTGGCTTGATATTGAAACAAAGAATAAGGGTATTGAACCTTGATGATGGGTTATTGTCGTAAGACAATAGTTGGGCAAGTTAAGGAATGATTATCTTTGGTTATCATTTTTATTGCTCGCAGACTATAATCATAATTGATAAGTTGGTTTTTTTCTTTGATGCTTGGCATTTTGCACTATTTAATTCTACACGGTCATAAAACATAGGAAAATTGGTTAGGTTCATGATTGTGTATTATGGGTCTAAGCCCAAGTAATTATATTGTTTTTTTAATGGTCTTCGGCCAAGGAATAAGGAGGAAAAGGTAATTGTGATTTTGTTTTATGAGAAGGTCTTCGACCATAGGCATAAGCAATTGATTGTTTGATTATTAATCATTGGTCATTATTAATATATTTGGTTTTAAATAATTTCCTTGACCGTCATGGAAGACACCATGCAACTTAGGAAATAGGTTGTAAAGTTTTTGTTTGATTTAATTAATCTTGGACCACTTGTTGGGAACTCCATGCAAAATACCCAAGGGAAAAGGTGGTGGCAAGTTAAACGAAGCCACAGATGTGGCACTACAAGAATTAAATGCAATAAATGTTTTGGAATTCGGTGGCAGATTTTGGGAATTGGAAGCTTTGCTTTAAAGCTATTGCATGCAAAATCTTTAAGTTATTTATATCATTTCCTTCTGTTATTCGAAATCTCTCCTTTTGGAAGTCATGCATGAAGAATTAGGAAGCTATTAGCGGGTCAAACTAGCTAAATATAGATGTGGTATTTTTGGTATTTATTTTTTTTCAAAAGGGAGATGTATTTTTTTGGAATTAGGGTAAAACGAGGGTTTTAGAAGGTCCCACAACCTTTTACAAAAATGCCATATGTCAATATAGAACAATGAATATCACATTGCAAATACCCATAGTCATCCCAAAAAAACAAAGCATCCGAGCAAAATAGAGCAAAACTATAAACATAACGATATACATCAAAGGATTAAATGAGCTGTTTCAGCTCAGTAACAGTCTTTCTAGCATTAATAGAGCCACTTGTTCGAGCCAGAGAGTCCGCCAAGGCGATCATTTCAGCACAATCTTTGTTGATGGCAGCCCTGGTGTTGTCCGTGAAGTCTTCCCAGGCCTTCAAAACAGTAAAGGCCCTTTGCAGTTTAGCGAGGATAGAAGTAGTAATTTCCACATTACTATTCTCTTTAGTTTCTACTTCCATCTTTTTACCATGATCTTTGTTGGTCTGGAATTCCTTAGCCCCTGACTGGACATCTTCCTCAACCACATGTTGAACAGTATCCAATTCAAACATCTGAACGTCAGAATTTACATGCCAGATTTCTTCAGCAACAATAAGTTGTTCTTCTTCCATAGCAACTGGCTTGGGTTCAGGAGAATCCCGGTACAGAGAGGCCAAATTCAGAAGGGCTTCAGAGAGGAGTTGTTCCGAATTGGAAACAGGGGAAGGCAAGTTGAAGAGCAGTAGCTAGTTCCCGAATTGAGGAGGCACCACCAGTCGGCGAGATAGAACATGGATGATTGGGAGAGTGAGGGGGGGGGGAACACAATCCACAGGGGATGTACCCTCAAAAGAAGAGCCCACAATGGAAACTTCAGAATTAGAGTTAGTGACAATTATCCTAAGGCGTCGATTGTTAGATGAAGGACAGGAGACGGGAGAAGGAAGCGGGGAAGCGGTGGGAGTATGACAATCCATGCCAAATTTGGAAGGGAAGAAGATGAGTTCAGCGAGGGAGGCCGTAAATTGAAAAATAAGATAAAGGAGACACTGATGCTGAAGGGGACCATCACCCTCCCTAGCAATATAGATAGATTGTTCCAAATATTATAACAAAAAAGTAGAGAGATTAATCTTTTTACCACAACGGAGGTGCAAGAGAATGAAGAAATCAAGCATGTAAACCAGCTTGTAGCGACCATCAATAGTGAAGTAGCGCATGATAACTTCAGCTACTCTGTTCCATGGAGGATATAGGGATTCTGTCACATAACCCGAAAGATACTTAGTGGGATTCTCTCCAGGCTTGATAAAATCATGCAATTCCACCTTAAGTGAGCATTTGAAGTAAACCACTCCTGATGTCGAAAGACTAGTCACCACAGAGATTGCATTAGTCGAAATCATGAAATAGGTGTTTCCCACCTACACCTTGCCCCTTGACTAAGTAGCCAACACACCATACGAAACTTTGGCTGAGTAACTCGAAATTCTTTCCAGAAAGGTGGTAATACCATTTTCCCTGAGAATGTCCCATACCTCTTCATCCTCCTGGTATTCATCACAAGAAACAGGCTCAATGTGCTTCAATTGACCTCCCATGGTGACAAACCAGACAAAATTTAAAAATGGAACTCGGGGCATCAAATTTATAATTCATGCTTACGGTTCGTGAGGAGATCTCCTCATTATTACACCTTGAATAGGTATGATTACGAGGCATTAAAGAATATCTTTCCCCAAGATCCGCATGAATTAAAATTCGAACGCCACACATGCCCAGATCAATCAATTGTTGCATCGACATAATGGCAATATTATGGCTAATGCCATTAAAAAATAATGTTTCCTGTTTGTTATCCTTGCTGACATCAGAAACAACCAACATAAACCACAAAAGGTTAACGATTAAAAGAGCAATCATTATGGATGATTTGGAGCAGCTCACTTGGGAAGTTCCCAATCCAAGTTTTTTTATTTTCCTGCAGGATGTCCAAATTAGCAAGGTAGTCAACAACCTTATTACCTTCTCTATAAACATGTTGATACTTAATTTCCTGGAATTTATCTTGAAGAATATGAATGTCAGCAATGATATTCCTAATAGTCCATTGGCCAGGGTCTTCTGAATTAAGGATTTTGATGATGTTCAGCGAATCGCTTTCAATTATTATACATCCACTCCCTAATTGCAGAGTCAACTCAAGACCTTTAAGAATAGCCATAGCCTCCGCCCTGTGATTGGTGCCTTCACTAAGATTAGCTGCAGTAACAGCTAGAGGGGTGCCATCATTGTTACGAAGAATAGCACCTCCTCCAGACATTCCCGGATTTCCTTTAGATGCACCATCAGTATTAAGTTTGAGCCATCTAGGAGGGGGAGGGGTCCAAATTACATCAGCACGCACATCAACAAAAGGTTTGTATGTAATCTGTATCCAAAGTTACTGACACCAGTTCTTTTTACCCCAAAAGTTAACCTTCTACTGATACTTCTTCCAGAGATAGTTGTTAAGGTTTTCTTGAAAGAGAATAGAAATGCTTTTGGCTACCTGTGTAGGGTCCATACTTTGGTCTTTGAATATACGCCTATTCCTTTCCTTCCAGATACCCCATAAACCATGAGGGAGGATTAGCTTCCAGGAAAGAGAAAGGATCTGATGCGTGAAAGGGGAGCACCATTGGTTAAAAGTAGCATGTAGGGACTCAGGAAAAATCCATGATACTCCAAAGTGGCTTAAGAGCCATTTCCATATGGTTTGGGTAAAGGAACAAGTGAAGAAGAAGGTGAGAAGAGGACTCCAGAGCAGCACAACATAGGAAACATCTAGAAGGAAGAGAGAAATCTCTCCTTTTAAGGTTCTTGCTAGATAGGAAAGCATTCCTAAAGGAAAGCCAATAAAAAAAAACCAATTTTGGGTATAACTTCCAGAGGCCAAATGTGGTGAAGGGGCGGACCACAGGGAATGTGAGGCTTAGAAGCATAAGCAGCTTTGACAATGAAATTCCCAGTAGAAGAAATGGGCCATATGCGTTCATCCATAGGTAAGGAAAAAGGAATGTACTGAGAGGACAGAAGATTCCTCAAGGAAAACAAACACTGACTCTGGATGTTACTAATGCCAGGCCAATCAGGAATAAGCCAAGTAGGTTTGGAGTTGAGGATTTGCCAGTAACCAACAACTTTCTTGCCACATCGAGCGATAAGGGGCCGTTTGATTGAATCCCAGGAAGGGTCCTGGCAAAGAGGTATGTCCCCAACCCACCAATCCATCCAGAACTCAATTTGGCAGCCATTTCCCAGACACCATTTAGTACCAGCACTCAAAAGAGGGAGGGAACTCACCACTGAGTTCCAAATGGCAGAGCCTCGAGGGGGGAGGAATGAAGAAAATTGCCCGAGTGCGTTAGATATTTGGATCAGAGAAGATGGACCCAAGCAAACGAGTTTGCTGACGCCACTTCCCAACCAATCTTAGCAAGCAACACTTCGTTCATGTCAGTAATGCGCCTAAGCCCCAAACCTCCCAAGTTGGTTGGTTGGCACACAACATTCCAAGAGACTAAATGGATTCTTTTCTTATCTTCTACACCTGACCAGAGGAATCTCTTTTGGATTTGTTCAATAGCATTGACCACTGTCGAAGGCATTTTGAGAAGTGACATAAAATAAATGGGCAGACTTTGGAGTGTAGTTTTAACTAGTTGGAGTTTACCAACCTGGCTTAGAAGGGCCCCTTTCCATCCTGCCAGTTTATTTTGGTAGCGCTCAATGACAGGATTCCACAAGTTGTTTATTTGTTTGCCTTTGAAAAGAGGTATACCAAGATAAGAAGATGGTAGATCCACGATGTTGCAGCCAAATATATCAACGATCTTCCTTTTTCAACTTGGAGGGGTGTTTATAAAAGCTATGCCACTTTTAGAGAAGTTTATCAATTTTTGAAAAGATACTTGATAACATTCCAGAATTTCTTTAAGGGATTTTGCCTCTACCACTAATGCTGCACTCAAGAGAAGTGTGTCATCTGCGAATTGGCTATGAGTAACAGCAGGTGAGCGAGTGGTGATCTTAATACCAGAAATAGTTGTAGCCTATTTGGCTGCTTCTAAAGCTCTACTAAGTGTGTCCGCCATTAACATGAAGAGAAAAAGAGACATGGGGTCTCCTTGTCTAATTCCTCTGCAATTCTTAAAGAAGCCAGCTGGAGTACCATTTATGAGGATGGAGAAACAAGGTGAGGAAATATAGGTCAAAATCCATCTACACCATTTGTGATCAAATCCAAAGCTACTTAGCACACACAAGAGGAAGGTCTAGCTGACTCTATCAAAGGATTTTTGCATGTCCAATTTGAGGATCATTCCTGCATACTTAGTTTGTTGTGCTGAATGAATTTCTTCATGAACCGTAATAATACCTCCCTGTATAAGCCTACTGCTGATGAAGCCATTTTGTTGTTCAGAGATTAGGTAGTTCATCAAAGGTTTTAATCTAGCTGCCATCATTTTGCTGATTATTTTGTAGGCTGTATTGCAAAGACTTATAGGCCAAAAGTTGGTAACCGACTTGGATCCCAGAGATTTGGTGGCTAGAGCAATGAAAGTTGTATTCCATTCTTTTAGAAGGGAGTTACTATTCTGAAATTCATTCACTGCACTAAAGAGATCAAGCTTTATGATTTCCAAATAGATTTGGAAAAAAGTAGCAGGAAAGCCATCAGGGCCAGGAGCTTTATCCCCTTTCATAATGAAGACAATAATATGAATTTCCTCCATAGAGAAGGGCTTCGTGAGTTTTTCATTCATTTCCGCTGTGACAAGCTTAGGGATGTGTTGAAGCATCTTGAGCATGTCATTTTCATTAGGAGGAGCCTCTTCTTGTAGAAGGTTAGAATAAAAAGAAACAAGTTCATTAGAAATATCCAATTCAGATGACAGGAGGTTACCTTAGCGGATAACAACTCCTTAATTTTATCTCTGCTTTTGTGTTTTGAAGCCGTGACATGGAAGAATTTGGTGTTTCTGTCTCCTGGTTAAGCCAGAGAGCCCTCGATCTTTGTCTCCAGTATGATTCCTCCTCTATCAAGGTATTGTGGTATCCAATGAGTAGATCAATTTCTTGCCTATGGATTGGTCTATTCTACCTTCTTTCTCAATTTCCTCGTAGATATACTCGTAATTTTCTGAGTTAGTTTTTTGCTTGTGAAGCTTGATGTTGCCAAACACTCTAACCTTCTAAATCTTAAGTTGTTTCTTGATTTCTTTGAGTTTGTTGACAAATTTGTACATGGCAGTACCTTGGACGTTTATTTCCCACCATCTCTTTATAAGGGGAGCAAGATTATTGTTTTCTAACCAAGCTAACTCAAATCTGAATGACGGATTTTTAGTTTTGAGATTGGTGTTGGCACATAGAAGTAGAGGTTTGTGGTCCAATGCTGCTCTAGATAAAGCACTAAGATAGAAGTTAGGGTAAAGTAAGATCCAATCCATAGATCCCAACGCTCTGTCAAGCCTGCTTTGTATATGATTCCTACCCAATCTACGGTTGGACCAAGTGAAGGAGGATCCATGAAGATCCATATCAAAAAAATCCCCCCTATCTAATAAAATCAGTCAATGATCACATACTAGTGGGTCTAACAGGGGCCCCACCCTATTTTTTCGAGGGGTAAAGAGTGTTATTACAATCTCCCATGATTAGAAAGGGAAATTGAATACAAATCCTTTTGAATTCCACGATGTCCTGCCATAGTTGTTCCCTTTGTGATTCCAGATTAGGAGCATAAATGTTGATAACAATCTAGTAAGTATCAAAGCCAACTTCCTTGAAGAGTATGCCTAAGAAGTTTAATTTTTTTATGAGGCAGTCACCATGTAGAACTTTAGGGTTCCAAAGAGTGCACAAACCTCCAGAGTTTCCAGACGAGTTTTGAGCAATAAAAGAAGCATTCAGCCAAAGCTTTGGGAGACTATCTTCATTTTTGAGTTTTGTTTCCTGGAGCATAATGATATCAGGAGAGTGATTAAATCTAATATCCTTTAGGACTCTTTTCTTTTGCAAAGAATTAAGACCCCTGATATTCCATGAGATTATCTTCATCTTTTAGATTTGGTTTTGTTCCCCACAACCATGGGGATGGTACTTTGTGTTCCTTGAGCCACATTTAGAGATTATTCTTGTTGAAGCTTAATATTGCCAGGAATTCTCCCTCTAGGTTTTTCCATACCTATATCAGGTTTTTTGCTATTGCTTCTGGTTACCTGAGGTTTATTGTTGTCATAAGAGGCTGAAGGAGAGGGGAATGAAGTGATTTCGAGATTCAACTCAGGAAGAAGGAAAGAGGAGGAAAGGGAGTGGGGGACTCAACAGAGGGAGCAATGGAGAGTGAGAGCAAAGAGGGGAAGAAAAAAGCATGGGGGAGAACATCAACAGAGAGGGTGGGGAGCGGGGAAGCCTGAATGACATCTGTGATTACTTTAGCATTAGAAGTAGGAAGCGGGGAAGCCTGGGTGGCAACAGTGGGTAACTCAATAGTAGAAGAGGGACGTGGGGAAACCTGAATAACAATAGTAGGAATAAAAACCATAGAAGGAGGCAGGGAAGCCAGGTTAGCCACAGAGGGTTCCTCAAGATTAATTTCTCCATCTTCCAGAAGATCGAAGGGGTTAGAGGTATGAATCTCTGGAGCCGTCTCCGAGAGAACTTTAGGTATATATTTCCCTTTCTTCTTAGGGTAAACTCAAGTTTTTCGGTTTAGCTTATGGCTTAGAAGGGCAAGCAGGGGCTCTATGACCAATGCTTTTGTAGATTGAGCACGCTTGTGGGACATATTCATATTCAATGGGTTGTGTCCAAATTCCAAAATTAGAGAGAAGATCTATAGATTTTGGGAGTGGACCACTAACATCAACATTAACAAAAAATCGAGCATGAATAAATCTAGTTTTGGCCTTAGTGGCCTGATCAATGGTGATGAGAGATCCCATGGAAAGAGTAATACCTTCAATGACCAATGAATCCCAGAACTCTAGAGGAAGGCCTAGAAGACGCACCCATATTGGAGCATGTGTCATGGTTTCAGTTAGCGGATTAAAGCTAGGAGTCCATTTTCGAATGTAGAAACCCCGCCTACCAAAAACCATAGACCACAAAGAAGAGCCTATGCAAAGTCCTCTTTAAAGCTAAACAAGAAGAGGTGAAGCCATTTGGCATGACAATGATCTCCATGGAACCACAGGGGACCCATTTCATGCGCGCCCATTTTTTAATGTCCTCCAGTGGGGGTCTAAGTCCCATCAGTTTTCCAACTAGAGAAAAATCTTGAGATGCAGTAGTTGAGGCAATGATGTGAGAAGGAATTTGCACGGAAAGTGTCCTATCAAGAAGGACATGAGAAAACTTCTCTATATGTGGGGCAGAGGAGGATCTAGCCACCACTTTTTTCCATGCCTCGTTGAGAGGTCTAGGCGACAGGCCGCTAGAGTCAACATGATGGGACTCAGGGTCTGGACCAGAGGGGTCTGGCATCTGAGCAAGCACCAAAGGTCGCAGGAAATTCAAAATCAGTGAGATCTAAGAAATTTGTTACAAATTGTTACTGAAGCACATATAAATGACGGATATGAAGAATTTGCATCAATCCATTATTTTTTAGTTGAGGATTTTAAGAAGACACCATATTCTTGATTTGTCACAGTAGAGGTAAGGTTGATTTTAATATAAAATTAAAACATTTGAACCCTAGTTTTTAAAGCTAAACATCTTAAAATTGTAAAAGGAGTGTAGTCATAAAGTTAAATATTAATATCTCTTTAAATAAGGAAATCTCAATTAGGAGATTCTTAACCAAGAAATAATAAGATGGTAGAAAACTTGGATTGAGTATTTTTTTCAACACAAATGATATTATTTCAGTATCCTAACTACTTGAAGAACTATTGATAAATGATTAAAGTTTAATATTAAGGTAATTAGTAATAGGTAACGAATGACTTCAAAATTTCTTTCTAGAAAGAATTTTTTATTAAGAATTAATCATTGAGTGGGAAACATGATATATTTTATGTTTCATATATTAGGCTAGAAATAAAAGGGGTAAACAAAATTCTAATGGAAAAATGGGTAAGTAAGGTACATGGAAAATATAGGAAGAATTTTCACTCTAATAATATGATAGGAGGGGGTATTATCAATTGAATAATTAGAGGTAAAAATTATCATTAAGGGCATTATTTTTTACCTTTTGAACGAATATGTTATACTATACTTTTACTAAGTGAACCCTTCATGATTCAAGTTGAAAATTTATGAAAAATTAAAAAAGGAACATTATAGAACTTCCACTCATCTATCCAAGTAATATTTTTAATATATTGGAAAGAATATCCTTCACCAAATCCTTTGAGAAATTTAAATTACACTATTTCATTCAAGAAACCAATTCTACATAATGATGTTTTACATGTAGTACATCTTGCTACTCTACCAACTCAAAAAACTAAAATTTTAATACTTAGATCTTCACCATCAATGTCATACAAGTTGGAGGGGGTAAAAATACATAAAAATACCTTTTATGTTGATTATATGTTTAAATGAATTCAAGTAATGTTACCATAAAATTAGATAACCCATTTAAAAGTGTAAGTTGGTCTTAAGACAATATAAATTTACAAGCTTGATCTTGCAATTTTCTAGATCAAGTTTGGAATGCCATTTTTATAATAAAATGAAATAATATCAATCCAATTGTAATAATAAATAATTTTTTTGACGATCCTAAACTTGTTTAGGATATTTGAACTAGGACTTGAGTCCTTATTTCAACTCTTCAATCCCAAACAAAGAGTAAAAGAGAAACATAATAAATTTATATTTTTATATTTGATCTCCACAAGTTGTTGAAGGTATTGCGAGACAACTAGAAGCGGAGGGTAAAATACGGGGTACTTATCTCATCTAGTAATTTAAATGAAGACATGCATAAATGAAGATAAGCAAATTAAATAACCATTAGATAAACCAGACAATTCGGAATTGCGCCCCCCTCCATCCATAGACCACCGAGACAATCACTTCGATCTTAGACCAAAGAATTTGATGTTTTAAACATGACTACAGCAAAATAAATTTGCATCGTTTCTCCTTAGCTATAAACCCAAATTTGAAAGGCCCTCTACAAGAGCAATGCCTCTAAATAAGGAATTATCTCCAAGGAAGATTGTGGCATAAATAATGAAATAGTGCAAAATGACACTCAACTACCATTGTTGTTTGGAGTCTTTTTCATGGGTTGGTTTAACAAAAACCTTATAAATGTTTTTTTTGCTACATCTCAATATAATGCCCTTTAAGCATAAATAATATTGTCAATTTTTTGTAGATTAAAAGTAGCTTGAGGATTTCTTGTGAATGACACAATACTAACTACAATTTTCCTTAATGATAGTCTTATTTTTACAATATAGTATTTGTAAGAATGATGATTACATTGTATAAAATGGTCTCAAGCCTTTTGTGGAAATCCCTGTTGCAAAGGTTATTACATACGACTCTATAATTTCAACATCAAAGAAGCTTTTTGGGAATCTCTTTTGGAAGATATTAAGAATTGTGTCGTCACCCATTACAACATGGATACCTACAATTTTATCATAATTTTATGCTTCTGCAATCAATCCTTCTAAAAAGTATTGGGGTGTAGCTAATTATTAGGACTTTAGGATTCAATTTCTTGCTAATAGGTAGATCACATTTCACCATGCATATATCATAACATTTAATTTATAATGTTTGGAGAGATATAAAACAAAATCCCAACAAAAAGGAGAATGAATCCCTAAACAAAAAATAGCTCCCATAACCACCCACAAACTTAAAACAATCTTTAATATGATCCCAAAAGTGTCCATATTAAAACAAGGAGATCACATATTTTAATAACAACTTAGAATTTATTTGTCAACACTTTACTATTAAAATAGAAAATTACATAATTGGGTCACAATTGACTAGGTGTGTGTTGGCGAGAAAATTTGTTGGGTGGACAAACTTATGGATTTCTTGCCAATGCTCTGGGAATCTAAGTCCCTCTACTTAACCAGTGCAACCACCGTATGTGCATGCATGAGAAAATGTGGATTTCTGTGGTGGCCTTTCGACCAAGGATCCAATAGGGGCACTCCACTGACCCTGCGGAAAAGCTAGCAATCTCTTGCTAGGAAAGAATTTGTCTGGAAATGGGAAAGGGAGTGAGAATTGAGGTAGGAGAACCAATGTTGCAAGTAGAAAATCAAAGACTTGCGTACACCATTCAAAAGTTTCATCACATGCACTTGAATTTTAGAAGAAAACAAATTTGCAAAACAACAACAAGACTAAATAGAGCTTAATGAACACAAAGTACCAATAAAATCCTCAATCAAAGAGGCCAAAATTCCATCTTCCTTTATTGAAGGTCAAGCAAAATTTGTACATAGTGTGGGAATGGAAGAAATTTGAGAGTGGAGGGGAATGGAAGAATTTGGCTATCTCCTTTGTTCTCTCAATACACTCTTGAGTTTACAGAATCAATCACCAACCCTTTAAAATGGGAATGGTGTTACAATTAATAGAATAGAATATGACTCTTCATCTACCTCATGACCTTTCGAATACCTTAATATGACTTAAGACTATTCATATCCCACTTTAAATATTTAAGTCCCTTTTATAATAGTAAGGCGAATTAATTTACATTATATTTCTAAAGTCATTTAAGTCATATTAAAAAGTACAAACCCCAACATGAAATTAGAATATTAGAAAGTGAGAGAAAGTTGGGGGGAAGAGGAGAGAGAAAGAGAGGGAGAAGAAGAAGAGGAGATGTCATTCCTGATGAAGTCCGTTGATCCTCGCTGATGGAAAGCTTTGATGCGGCGAAGTTCTAAATGTCCCATTGTGCCAAAACTATTCTTTGAGCGTGGCTTACTATTTTTGGTAAGCACCCATATAGGGAGATTTACTATTTTTAGTACGAGGTGATCATTACTTCTTCTTGATCATCTTGATGTGATGAAAATATTCATCCAATCCTACGCACATTGCCTTTGCTTCGACCACTTCTTGGGGTAACTTACTATTTTTAGTAAACACCTATATAGGGAACTTACTATTTTTAGTAAGTGGTCATTTCCACTGTTTTCTGCTCTGAACACTCATTCGGGCTCTCTCATAATCTTCAATGCTTGTTGCCTTTGTCTCAGCTGCTTTTGATGATGACTTTCCAAACATAGCAAGTTTGTATAAGAAAACTTACTATTTTTAGAAAGGGTGTTTCCAGTGCCCGATTTGTTATGGAACATACTTTTTTGGAATCTCCTTGTCATTACAATCACACGTTCCAAATTTCACATAGTTTTTCCAACTAGAAATCCTGGAAATAAATTTTGAAATTTTAACCTGGCAGTGGCTTCGTGCACTGAGTTGCTATAGCGGCCATTAATGGAGCTCAAAATTTTTAGGTCTGGTTTTTTACTCCGTTTGCAAAGAAAACAACTCCATTGCGATAGGTTTTTCATTTGGAGCTTGTGTGCAAGTTTTTAGCTTGTTTCCATTGCCGGAATGATGGGAAATCCAACGAATGTGAGTCGGTACACGAAGAGAGGGTTTTATTGGAGCAAATGATTCTAGGCACCATTTTACCTCTTGTTTGTTGCATCTTGATCACCTTTAAAAATGAGGAAATCTACAAAATACGGCATCACGATCTGACTTGTATCTTGTGAGATATGAATATTTTTCGATTGAGTGACTTCATGGTTATCTGGCAAAAAACCTTCATTTTTTCCCCATTCTTCGTCATTTCACTCGATTTTTCTCTGAGACCTACATATTGCTATGTATTCATGGTGTGGAGATTTTATGTGGTCATGGTGGAGCTGGTTTGGAGCAACAATGGTGGACTGGGTGTTTGGAAAATCATGTAAGGAGCCATGACAAGGTATGAAGTTGTGGAGGAGAAATGAAAGGAAGAAAATGACTAAGTGCTAGATTTTAAACTTTCAAAACTTGCACATGGAGGGGCTAGGTGAATTTTATGTCCATGATGCCCCTGACCTTAGGGATGTGAGGGACATCAATTTCCACGATGGTCAAGGCGATGCCATGTGTCCTTGATCCGACGGTAGGGGATTTGCTTGAAAAATGCACCTGGGGTTGAAAGTCAGACACGTAGGTGTCCAAATGACTCCCCATAGGGGATGGGTGCATTTTTCCATGTATGATGACCCCCACCTCAGGTACATAAGGGACATTAGTTTCCACGGTGGTCCTGGAGGTGACACATGGCACCCGATCCAATGACAGGGAATGGATGCTCCAAAAATGCACCTGGGGGCTGAAACTCGGTCACGTGGGTGTCCAAATGACTCCCCATAGGGGCTGGGTGAATTTTTCAAGGTCTGATGTCCCCCACCTTAGGTGCATAAGGGACATCAATTTCCACGGTGGTCGTGGAGCTGACACATGGCGCTTGATCCAACGGTAGGGAATGGATGCTTCAAAAATGCACCTAGGGGCTGAATTGTCAAGTATGGAGGTCACATGAGGGTACAAGAGGTCATATGAGGGATAAGAGGGATTCAAGGGGGCTGGGAAAAATTTTCCAACCTTGATGTCCTTGACCTTGGGGGACGTGAGGGACACAAAATCCCGCCAGGCTCCTGGTGCTGACACGTGTCCTCCCAAAAATTTGGCTAAGTCTTGAACTTGTGACAGTGATAACTTGAGCTCCCGATGGACCTTTTTGGAAAAAAATTATATGATACTTACTGGAAATGGACTTATGAATCCAATGATTGGGGTCTCATGTGTTGATTATTCCATTTGATCCCTAAAAAATCTGATTTTTTATTTTGTACTCCACCTGTGCCTAAGAAAAACTACCTGCAAACCTGATGCGCCAAAGTGTTGTGAAAAATATTATTTCACCATAATGTAGGCCTTGGAATCCTATTTATGTATATATATATTTTTTCTCCTAACTCCATCCGGAGCTCCTGGAATCTTCTTTTGAAGCCCAACAATTGTTTTAGGCCTATGTACCGCCTAGGCTTGTGAACCATGTTTTTTACTCAGACTGCTCCAAGTCTTGCAAAACTTCCCTAAACCTTCCAAGATCATTTCCATGATGTTATAAGGTCTTCCATTAACCTCCATGTTGAATTTTTCCCTTCTATACCACTCCAGGGGGTTGAATCCATTCTTAGGAAGGCCAACGATAGCCCTTCCCAATATTGCCAGAAGATAGCATCTTTTTAGAACTCCCTAAAATCACCTAGGTGGAATGAGTGGAATTTCCTAAATCACCTAGGGGGATAATTTAACATTGGTTGGGAGGTCATTTGGACTGACTGTACATAACTGAGGTTGCTTAGGAATGATAAAACATGAAAATTTCGGCATAGGGGTATAGTTGTCGTGCTTGGAAACTTCCAATTTCCATGTTGCACATTTGCATGACAACAGTGTGTTTGACATACCAAGGATATAGAAATTTGAAACAAATAAAACCCAAGGATACCACAACTATAATGGTAATAATGTGTTTGTGTATGTTTTATCTTATAATTTCTCTACTTCTTAGGTTTATCATTATTTCTTTCTATACTATCATCTTACATTACACTATTATGAAACACAATGATCTTTTATTACAATGTATGTATACATCTTACTTTTTAGTCTTATTCGTGATTTATTTTTGCATGTCATTTATGCATTAATCTCCATGAGTATTCATGTCCCCTCAACAAACACAAAGTGATCTGAAAATGGTACTTGTTTTTATCTGTACTTTTAAAAATTTCCAAATTCTTAACTTTTACAAATTCACAATTGATCAAGTGTGTTAAATTAAACTAATTTGGGGGTTTTGAAACCCTAATTTTCAAAACACTATCTTAATGATCAATTATCAAATTAAATTTCAACTTCCGTAATCAAATGGAAATAGTTCAAATCCTTCAATCTTGATCACAAGCTGAATCTTACAATGCACCCAATCTGATATTAAATCCCAAAATTGAAATGTGCATTTAGTTGATTGTTATGGATTATGGATACTGAAATGAATCTTAAGTCCAATTTCCCAATTAAGTGTTTGCTTCACCAATTGAATTAGTTAATCCAATTAAAGATTTTATATGATCAAAATCTCACAAACTGAAAATAAATCCACACAAGAAGCTGTTAACATAGTTCACCCGAAGGCTACATCTCTGGATTCACGTAATCATGAATTGATATGTTCAATGTCCAATGAAGTACAATTAACCCTTAAATAATGACTAATATACCTTTATATCTGATATGAAGTTTAGAAACAGGTTTAGGAACTCTGATTTTCTGTCAGAAACTATTCACAAAATCACTCATGGCTTCATAGGCTCTCCACAATGCTTTTCCTGTGAAAATGTGACCTTTAAACACCTACAACAGAAAATATACAACACTTCATGGAAAAATAAGACCACCATTATATTCTAATCTGAATTTCAAGGAAATTTTATTTTTACACCGAGCTATGAAAATGTCCCTAGGTACCCCAAAAGTGAGGTTGAATACAAACTACTTTGTTTCCTAGTTTACCCAGTTCTGCAACTCTATGTTTTAAATAACTAGGAGCTCATTTTATAGCTCATCCAAGATACTTGGTGCATTGGAGAGTCAAATTTCATAATATTAGGTGGGTCAGGGGTTTGAATCCCCACTCCCTATGCTTTTTCTACCACCACTTTACATTGTAGTAGGTATATCCCACATGGATCTCGTGGTAGGCGGGTTTGGTTGTTTACATTGGGAAAGCCATCCCAATTAATACATGGCACAAGCCACATCCATATGCCCTTTTGGTGGGTGCTCCAATATTCACCAAGATGTGCAATGATTTCTTTGTGGTGAGTTGGATTTGGTGGGTTCGTTATGCATTGTATGAACCGCCCATAATTGAGGGTCGAGCTGTCTACGTTGAACCACTTTCCAATATGGATTTTCCAAAGTAAATAAAGCCACATATGTGGCGTGTTGATTTCTTCATGTATAAATAGTGCCTTTGGTTTATTTAAATGACCCTATGGGTCCGTGTAGCCATGTGTGTTTGTTGGAATTGGGATGACCACTATTTGGTTTGATCTAGTTTACATGGCTATGTATATAGCCCGCCAAATAGGAAATAATGTCAAACTTAACACAAATAATCCTGAACCATTAGGGATATAAGCCTAAACATTGTTGAAACATAGTGATCAACTCAGTGGGGATTTGATCACCGCATTGAGCTAGAAATATAGCTCACTTGAGCTACTAGGTATTATATAACCTATAATTAATAATTATAAAATCTCCAAACAATATCCCATATTGGAGGTGTTAGTAAAATAAGTGGCATATAAAATTGAAAATACGATATTGGTAATATGAAGTAAAGGTGGAAAAATCACCCCTCCTAGAAAAGAGTCTTTCGAATTTGGTAGAGGGCTCCCAGCCAACAAAAAGCGGAGCCCACATAATATTTAACCATTTGTCGAAGACCGGAGGTCAAAACAAAAAAATTAACTTTTTTTCACCTTTTTCCACGTGTCACATCCAGATTGGAGTGTTGACCAGGGTTGAACATTTTCAAACCTGAACTTTGACCTCCATTTTCTGAGTTCGACCTCTCAACAGAAATCTCTCAAGACACTCTATAAGCTTGTAATGGTTTAGGGATATTTAGGGAATATCTATATACTTAAAAATCCTCTGGATCACAAACATACGTTTTCAATTGCAAAATTAAATCTTTTTGAGCTAATAAAAACTAATTTCCCTTTCATTCTACATGTGATTTCTCATTAGAGAATCAAGGAAAACAATATTAAATGTTCCAAAAGTTCCTTTATAACTAAAGGCTTTTGTTTGAGGTGAATTTTGGTTTATTACTATTATGATGAAATACGAAAAACTCGAAAAGTAGAAGGGTTTAATGATACATGTGCTGACAACGCAATGTCAATATGAGTGGATATATAGATGATGTGAGAGACTCCTCCTTCTATTGAGAAAGTGGACCTGTATACAAATTCAACTGAACAAGACAAATATTAGATAAAGATTAAATGATTTGATCGATAAAGGTCGATCCCAGGAACCAATGGGATTCCTTGGAGGATGTCAAATTGTGTTTACAATTAATTGATATGATATGAAATAAGATAATTACAATATGATTAGAATTCAAGAGGTATGGAGAGATCTTGTTCTACTTGATAGGTGGCCCAAGCAAGGGATACAATGAGCTCAAAGTCCAAGAAGTACTCAAACTAGGATTATTTTAATGCGCCCTATATTTTGTGTATGATGTCGAGTTGGTCTTTAATATATTCAATTTTGAGTTTGAGGGAAATGGCACACATGCTAATTTTGTGTGCGATATCAAAATATTCCCACAAAAAGGTTGCTACATGATCAAAAGATCATAGATGTTAGTGATGGGATGTACATGTCCAGATATAATCATCTACAGAAAAATAACTTACAGACAAGAAGATTAGATAGAAAATAAGATGGTATTGAATGAAAATATGTAAATGTGATGAAAAACACAAAATGAAAGAGGTTTTTGGTGATTTGGGGTGAATCGTTGGTGATCACTGTGACAAAGAATGATTCTTTGGTAATAGAAAAATTGGATATAGAACACTTGATTAAAATATTAATTTAGGCTTGTTAGGGCATGTAAATATTTTGACGATGTAAATAAGTGTAGATATTTACCTTTGTTATGTAAAGTAGGCTAATAGAGCTGAGGATGTATTGGAAGAGTTTGTGAGTGCTCCAAGGGGCTTAACAGGGTGTTGAAGATGTCAGGTTGGTCATGTTGACGTAGCCTCAGTTACCAATGCTTTAGAGATTCACTATCTAAAATGTCTAGGGGTCCATTTGAAGGGTTTTTATTGTGCTTTTATAATCACCATCGATTCTGTTAGAGTCATTGGCGATATGTAAAATGTAGGAAAACCCACTTGGAAGTGGTTTCAACAACTTCCAAATGGGTAAATTTTTTATGAGGGTGAGTAAGGATGGTTTAGAAGGGGTTATGGATGTGAGGGGGTTAAGTGGTTAGTGCCAAAATAGGTGAGGGAGGGTTATGGGTAGTTTCTAGGTGGTTAGGGGGTTTTGAGATATGTAAATCGATTTTATGGGAGGGTAAAACATGATTTTATGAGGGTGGAATCATGGTTTTGACTAGTGAGATACTGATGCAGCCTAGAATTTACCAGATAATACCCTAGATGCATTGTCACATCACTCAGCCTAGACTGAGCGCTCACCCGAAGTGTGCAAAGGTACCAGGTCACTCTTTAGGGTTGCTGTAGCAGGATGTTAGCATGATGAAGGAAGAAACATATAGATCCATAACTAATCCATCATTCTACAATGCATGCCATATTCAGATCTATGAAAGAACAAGCTTAAACAATAATCATGATTGAATCAAGAACATGCACTACTCAATTACACATAGGAATGACACTTAGATTTAGCCAATATCTTCCATCTATTAATAAACACAGAAGCTCCTTACAATAATGACATTCTATACCAATGCGTGCATGGATCTGATACAGTAATCCAGTCATACGCTCATATCTCTTTTTACTTACCTCTTACGATCTGTATATACCTATATCTCTCTCATCTCTCTCTCAGGTAATTCACTACATATATATAGGGTGGGGACTTACCTTTCACTGCTTATCTATTCCGAGAATAGGTCACATGCTATTAATATCCACGTGCCATTTATAGGCATAATCACACATGCAAGTGTGCTATCTATAGACCTCTTACAATTAACTGAAGTGACAATCCTATTCTTATCTCATCTCCATGCAAAACACTTTGATATGATCCTTCAAAGATAGACAATATGTGGCGCGTACGTCTTTGCATCGCTGATGTGTTCCGCACGCCATCTTCTAAAAATAGGTCTTCGTGCTCAAAATTGGCTAAGTCTTGAATGCTGAACTTCTGCTCTGCGCGTGTGTTCTTCCTATCTATTCGCACCCTTAAACCTGGCCTGTTTTCCCGTGCGGACTTCTTGTGTGAGTTCCGTCAAGTTTTCTCTAATCAACATTACCCCACACTAATCTCATTTTCACCCCGACAATGGGTATCTCCAAAAATTGAAGTAAAGAATAGAAGAATGGAAAGAATAAGAATGAAAGAATGTAGATAAATAAAGAATTTTTAAGAGGTAGCCTCCTCTGTATCAGTTTAAAGTATCAACTATGGATACTTCTCCTTTATTTCGGCCTCCAAGGCCTTCCATTCAGCGAGTGCTTGTTCTGCTTTTTCTAGAATGTCCACAACAATGGACTCCAATTCATCCCTCACAATCTCCCCTTTTTCATTTTGCAGAACCAACACAATGTTGGACATTGAGGTCATTCTTCCTTCTAGAAGATCCATCTTCTGCGCAATGAGCTTCCCAAGATCTTCCAGCCAAGTCTTGTGCGGCTCTTATGTTGATGCCAAGGCCTCGTGCTTCTGCTTAACCATTGACAATATTTTTGCACGGCCCAATGTTTCATCTTTCATTGCTCTCTGGACCTCATTATTTTTTTTCGAGGGTCTTTATGTTGATAAGCATGTCTGGAGTTGTGTAGATGTTCAAAGCCTGGTCTACTTTCTTCAATACTTCTTGTAGCGCTTACAAAAGCCCTTCATAGGATGAAATATTTCACATCACTAAAGCTTTCTCTCATTCTACCTCTTGTCCTGAACTCCTCAGCATTGGCATGTGCAAAGGTTCATCTTCAATTACCATGTCCACCAAATTTCCTACATAATGTATCGCTAAGGGAAACGTCTATGGTACCTTGGTCTCCAAGTGTGACCTAGCTCTTATGACATTGTCCCAATATCCTCTACAATGTTGATAAATACTTCATTATTCTTTTGCGCTAAGTCCCTCTCTTGTGTTATGCATGCTATCTCTGCATCCTTTGTCTTTAGCTCCTCGTGCAATGCTCTTATCGTTGTAGCTTTGTCCATTTTTCTTCTCGCAACTTCAGCAGAAACCTTCACCAATGCGTTGCTGACTTGCTCATCTGACATGACAGTAGGATTTACTGTCATATGTCTAGCTTTGGGTGCCTTCTTCAGTCGTCTTGACACGTATGACTCTTTGCATACATCAAAGTCAAGCTCATCCATGTGGGTATGCATTAACCATGAGAGTTGATTTCTAGTGTGAATATTCACCATATCCCCATCCATTAATTCCCAGCCAAACAAATCCTTTTGTTCTATAGCACTTTGGAAACATGCGCGGATGATTTTTCTGGTGTCCTCTGCATAGCCCATGATTGGTGCACTGTGTTCCCCACTCATCCTCTTCGATCTAGGTCCCTTGGGAATTGTAGCTTCAAGGTTAGGAGCCTGTCCCATTACACCTTGAACAGTCACATGCGCGGATCCGGGGGTTTCTTTCTCTCTTTCTTCTCCGTCCTTCATCTCTTCATATTTTTGCTCTTCCTCATTCTGTGGCTTGTCTTCTTGCTCGAGCGAGGTAGGAGATACACTCATTCTCTCCCTTGATTCCTCCACTTCTTCATCCAAATTTAACATTCTTATTCTCTTTGGCTAAACGGTCTCCTTGTGTGGAGAGAGATGAGGTGATTTCCTTACCGTTTGTGGGGTTCCAACTTGAGTCCTTGTGCGTATGAATACTTTCTTAAATCTGTGCTCCCCCTGCTCAACCTCTGTATCTTCCTCTTCATCTTTTCCCTGAGGTGGAGTGGTCATGCGCTGTGACTCTTCTCTATCATATGGTTGATTTCTTCTGTGCTCTAAGCCTCCACTATCTTCAAACTCCTCTTCTTCATCCTCTACTTCAATAGTTTCTATGAGCCTTTGCGCCAATATGTTTTCCGTTGTGTGCTTACCCTTTGGTGGCCCTGGGAGTGCAAATTCATTCTCCATATACTTATGGTTCTCTGTCTTGGGCTTTGATTGAAGATACACTAATGCTTCCCCTATATCTACTACAACTAAACTTATTGGATTAGTATTCAATACCTCTGAAATGAGCCTCTCAACATAGGCACTTCTTGCTGGATACACATACTTCTTCCTCAACGTGTGGTAGTCATAGTATACCTTATCTACATTGAATACCAGTCATCGTGTGTCTATGAATCTGTGAACAGATGCTTGGAAATACCTTGCAGTGAATGCGTAAGGTAATTTACACCAAGGGCTCCAGACTCCATCTCTCATTGGGAAGCACACGATGCAGAAATGCTGATATACAAAAAACTAGATTTGTTTCCCCACTACTGATGGTAGGTCTTTTGGGATGCACCACTCTTCTCCAAATGCCGCGCAGATCCTGTTGTACCATTTCTCCTCCCTTTGCTTAACATCATCTGTCATGGACCCTTTACATAGGTACTTGCTGAACCTTTCAACTGGTGACTTATTCTCCATGGGGTATTCCCATACCTTTTCCTTCGGCCCATCTGGTACTCCAATTTCCATGAATACCAGTGATAGTAGAACAACCCCAAAGCTGATCTTCCCTCATGTGCGCACTTCCTCAACTATTTTCTCTGCAATGTAGCATGCAATATTGTAGACTGCTCCTTCTGACATCTTGCATGCAACGTGTAACCACATAGTATTTACCTATGACCACTGCTCCTGGTCATTCAACTTTGTAACAAGGTGTGTTGCTGCTTGCACAACCAGATAGTTCTTCAACTTTTCTATATCCATACCGTGTGGACCCTTCAGGTACCCCAACTCCTATCTAGTCTTTAAGATCGTGACTTTATCTATGAGATCATTCTTTATATCCTCTGCTGTGGCCTTCAAACCTATCACCATTGAGATAAGCACATATGAGATTCTAACTCTGCGTCCTATAAAGTAGAAGAAGTCCTCATGCACTCTGCTCATGAGCCACTGGTACAAGGGCTCATGCTTCCCGAAATATGGAAGTTCATATAATTGGTAGACCCCAATTCTCTTCAGAAGCTTCTCACCTACATCGTCATAAACTGGCATGTCATTTTCTGTACGTTTGTTTGTCCTTGTAGTGAGAAAGTAATCGAGCCCCTTCTTGTTCTCTAAGGTCTTGTGATTGTGTTCGCTTACTTTTCTCTTTCTAATGTGTAAATCCCATTCCTATCCAGCAATGACTCCTTCTGGATATTACATTTATGAAAAATCACTTTTCGGTGCCATCTCTTCCTCCTCGATGACCACCTTCTTCTTTCCTTTTGCTCCTGTTGCATCTGCCTTCTTGGGTGCCATTTTTACCTTGCAATCATCTCCTCTTTAACTCTGTAATTTGTGAATCAAACCCTAGCTCGATTCAATCTTGCCCTAGGTGGAAACTTCATGCCCTAACTCCTCTCTGTTGTCTTGCTTCGCTCAAACCCTTCACCACCAGGGACACAAGCTTCTTTTTGCATAGATCTATTTGTCACGCTTGGTTTCACACCCTTCGCACCTTAACCCAATCACTTGGCTCTTTGCACTTAGCTCTTTCCTCAAATACTCTTAGTCGCAACGGTAAAAATGAATTCACATCCCATCCTTATATAGTTTTTCAAATTTTGATGCATTTATTACTCCTTCACCTACCAAATATCCTCTCATTCATTGACCAAATTCGTTCATTCTGTGTGGTACATCTTCGCACCCCAGCTATAACCTTCTAGCTCGCCTTCCTACCCTCTGGTCACAGACTTCTCTTCAGCGTGTGCCCTTGTGCCTGAGTACCTCATCACTGTACCTTCTCCTGGTAGTTATCATGGCCTCTGCTTACCTTGCGTTATACTGTCCTTTCATTCATCTCCATCCTTGGTCACTTTTGAGAAGCAATCTTCTTTTGACTTAAAGCACACCCGTAGCAGCTTATTCCTTTCACCTTTCAATTCCCACAGTCTTTTACTTGGATAACTACAACCACCCCACACTAAAAGTATGTGCAGTCCTCTACGCATAAACATTCTTCACATAGTAATTAGCTTCATGCGCGCAAGCGTGCTTATTACAAAATAACAACAACTAAATTGACAAAGCATAATGACAATGAAGGAAATACATAATTGAAAACCTAATCTAAATGGCAATACTGCCTTATTACAAACACCAAGAAGACTTATTTATAGTAGGGCTTTAGCCTACTCCCGTTAAAATAACCAGGTAGCCGTGTTCCATCAAGTGCTTCTAACTGGCAAGCACCTGATTCAAGTATGTAAGTGATGACATACGGCCCCAACCAATGTACTTTGAGCTTTCCTGGATGGCGCAAGAACTTAGAGTCATAAAGAAGTACCATTTGTCCAACCACCAACTTCTTCTCCTTTATATTTCTATCATGCCATGCTTTCTGCCTGGCCTTTTCTTTCTTCTGACTCCAACGTGCTATGGCTCGTCGCTCATCCAATTGAATCATCTTTTCAATCCGCTCTTCTAAAGTGTGCTCATCAGCTAGACCTCCAGCGCGCGCAATGTGTAAAGAAGGTAACATAAATTCTATAGGGAGAATGGCTTCTGCACCAAACACCAACTGAAATGGTGTGGCTTTGTTCAATCTCTTATAAGTTGTTCTATATGCCCAAAGAACAACTGACACTTTATCATCCCAATCCTTTCTTCCAACATCAATTTTTTTTGTCAATGTCTGGCTCAAAATCTTGTTGAAAGCCTCAGCAGTTCCATTTTCCTGAGGGTGGTAAGGTGTAGTCTTATGGTGGGTAACCATAAACTCATCTAATAGGATCCTTATGGTTTCATTTAAAAAGTGTGTACCCCTATCACTTGTCAAACTTAAAGGACATCCATATCTTGTAAGAACATTCTCCCATAGAAACCTAGCTGTTGTAGCTGTTGTACAGTCCTTCGTAGGTGTTTCTTCTACCCACCGTGTGAGATAATCTGTGCAAGTAATGATATAGCATGATCCAGTCCTGCGCGCGGCTGGTGAAATAGGTCCTACAAAGTCAATGGCCCATTTCTCAAATGGTTCTGCACTGATAATAGGTCTCAGTGGAATTTCATCTCTTTGTCCTGGTTTTCCTAGGTGCTGACAATGGTCACACGCCTTACAATATTCTTTACAGTCTTTATACAATGTCTCCCACCATAATCCAGCAAGTAGGATCTTCCAGGCAGTCACATCACCTGCATAATGGCCTCCTGCAATACCACCATGGGATTCTTCCATAATATCCTTGCACTCATGCTCTAATACACAACGACGTAATACTTCATCTCTACCTAACTTGTAGAGGTCACCACTGATTAACATAAATGGTGCCACGTGTATAGCAAGCTGTTTCTTTTCTAATGCCTTCATTCCTTCTGGTGCTACACCAGTCCGTAGAAAGACAACAATGTCTTCTAATTCTGATGGCGCGCATTGTAACCTATATAATTGGGCATCTGGCATGGTTTCTTCAATTGTCTGTGCTTCCTCTCCTGAGTTGATTCTAGACAAGTGGTCTGGTCCAGAGTTACTTTTCCCTGGCTTCACCACAACTGTGAAATCAAACTCTTGAAATAGGAGTACCCATCTGCATATGTGCCCTTGTAAGATGGGTTTGTTCACCAAATACTTCAATGCCATGTGATCTGTATAGAATACAAATGGTGTAGCTAGAAAATATTGTCAAAACTTGTGCAATGCATAGATCATTGACAAAGCTTCGTGCTCTGTAGTTGTATAATTCTGTTCAGCAGGAGTCAGCTTCCTACTAGCAAAGCAGATAGGATGATCGACAATACCTTCTCCAGGTTGAGCTAATATTGCCAATGGTCATGCCAGAAGCATCCACGTGTACATGAAATGGTTTGTCCCATGAAGGAAAACATAGGATAGGCATGGTAGTAAGTTTCTCTTTCAATGTTTCAAACGTGCGCTGCTGTGATTCTCCCCAATAGAATGTACCTTTTCCTTTCAGTAACTCCTCCAGAGGTGTGGCAATTTTTGCATATCCCTTGATGAATTTTCTATAATATCCTGTGTGACCTAAAAATTTGTGCACCTCACTTTGACTGGTAGGCACTTCCAGGCCTAAAATGACTGCAACCTTAGCTGGATCAACAAGTAATCCTTCCTTACAGATTATGTGTCCCAACAGTATTCCAAAAGGTGTAGAAAATATGCACTTCTTGATGTTCAAAGAGATACTCAATTGTCTGCACCATTTAAACATTAAGCACAGATTGTCACAGTGATCCTTAACAAGCCCATATACTATCCAATCATCGAGGTAGACCTGTAAGAAGTTGTGAATAAAATATTTGAATGCCTGAACAACTATGCGCAAGAATACAACATATGCATTTTTCAATCCAAAAGGCATCACAGTATAGGAAAAACTACCCCATTCAGTAGTAAAAGTTGTTTTTTCTTGATCCTCCTGAGCAATCCTAACCTGATGATACCCGGAAAACCCATCTGTGAAGGAATATATTTTGCCCTGCAACTCCTTCTAGTATTTCCTCAGTAAATGGCGTAGGGAATGGGTCTATTACACATGCAACATTTAGCTCCCTGTAGTCCACACATATTTGAATTCTACCATCCTTCTTGATACTGATCACCATTGGACTAACCCATTCTGACTCATCAAGGGGCTTGATAATTCCAGATTTCAACATTTTATCAATTTCTTCTTTTACCTTTTCACACAAATTAGGATTCATTCTGTAAGGTCTCTTTCACACTGGACGTGCACCTTCCTTAAGTTTTATCTTCATTTCCCCAAGTGATTCATGCACACCTTTAAGTTCATGATACCCTCGAGGGAATAAGTCCTGATAATCCTGAGTAACTCAATGATCTTTTCCACTTCCGATTCTGACCAATAGTCTCCAATTATGACCTCCTTAGGCTCAGCCTCTGATCCTATATTGACCTTCTTTGTCTTCATTGGTTCATGGTATGCGCACGTATCCTTATCTGCACTATCCAAGACCTCGTGCGCCCCCTGTGAATGGTCAATATCCAGGTTTTCAACTTCCTCATCATCCACGATGTACACCATCTTTCCTTTTTCTTTCTCAAGGCAAGCACGTTCAAGCAATATGGAGTCTTCTCCTTCTTCTTCAAAATGCGTGCCTGATTCTGTCTCGCCAAATAATTCCTGTATGAGTTCCTCCACCTTTGCACTATCTCCCATGGTTAACCGCTTGACAAATTTTAATGCCTCTTCTATTGGAGGTTGGGAAGAAAAGTAGTCAAAGGTCTGGATCATTCCTGCAGTCAATTTTTTCTAGTTTCCAGTCTCTCGATGTAGTTCTGCGTATACATACCAAGCACGTGTGCACCCTTGTAGAGTGGAATACAATTTATGCACCCAGAGTGAAGGTGGTAATGCTTCCTATCCTGTTATCCAGAGTCTCTCACACTGCTGAATGTGGTGTTGAACAGGTTGATCACCATTATAAGTGCAAATCTGTGTAGGTGCATTGCTTCTTACAAACCTGGTAGATAAGGTGATTCTGATCTCCTTCCACTCCATAAGATTATCTCTGTGAACTACCCACCAGCGCGCTACTGTCCCATGCAAGACATATGCTAACATGTCTCTTCTCTTAATTTGATCTATCCACTATGCCTCCATGGCTTGTAAGAATACAGGAAGATCTTCTGCTCCTGTATACCAAGGCACTGCGCTACCTATCCGTCGAATAGAATGAAGTCCATTCTTGTGTGTAACTGTGCTTTTTACCTCGCATCCTACTAGTTCATATGTACCATGAGCCCAATTGTCACAAGCAATACTCGTAGTATCACTAATAGAGTGAGAATCCTCCCACTGTAGGATGCCTTCCTTTGATGGCTCATTGACCTCTGGGTCCTGAATAGCACGTACATAGATTTTGTTTAAGTCCTCCTCACTTAGAGGCTCAACATACAGTGTAGACTTCCCATCTGTCAAAGGTATCACAACCCTTTCCTCTTTGTTCTCAAAGCTGATATACCCCTTATTGAATCTCAAATCAGCATTATTCGCATAACACCAAGGGCATCCAAGCAAGGTTGGAAAACTGTCTGCTTCTACAAGTGCTAATACCTCAAAATCCCCAATGAATTTGGCCCCTTGTATGGTTATGGATGCATCCTTCAAAACTCCTATGGGAGTGGCCTTAGTCCTATTTGCCATAAACAACACATTAGATGATGGCTGTAATGGAGGTCTCCCCATTTGTACCCATGCATCTAAAGTAAGCACATTGACTTCCGCACCTGTATCAATCAAAATATTGCTCAACAACCATCCATCTACAACAACATTCAGAGTGATCTCTTTATCATAGTCAATGCTATCAGGGGGAAGATTTGCATGTAGGATCTATCATTCATTCTCAGTGTTTTCACGTGGAGTGTTCCCCTTCAACCAATTCCCTAATAATGGAATAATATTCTCTTGGCGCAACATTTTACACACCTCTCTGATGTCATCAATATCAGAGGGGACCTTCCCTGCTTCTTTCTTCTGTTCCATCTTTCTGGACTGCTCTTTTAAACATTATATTTCACCTTGAAGATTTCTGAGGACCTCCATGGTCTCTTGATAGACTTCCTTCTGATGGGAAGGATCTGGGTACCTTGCATGCAGAACCTCCTCCTTAATGATTGTAGGCTTCTGGTACGATGCCTCTCTTGCGTGTGCCGCTTCAGCATGTGTGGTAATCTTCACAGTTAAGGCCTCAGGTTCTGGTGCTATCTTGGGCATCCACTGATTTTCCTCCACGCGCTGGATCCTAACCATCCCTGTGCCTTTGTTTTCCTGCTTATGTTGTTTACTGAGATGCTCATATAAGTCTGGGCACTCCTCATAGCTATGATTCTTTCCACAGAAAGAACATGTAACATTCTGGGGACATTCGCACCTATAATGATCAGGGGATCCACATGTATAGCATGTTCCTCGAGGAAACTCACTTCTTCCTCCACCACGGCCTCGTCCTCCATATCCACCTCGATATCCATGTCCTCTTCCATGACCTCCTTCAAAATGGCCCTCATTCCTATCATAGTGCGGTTGATTATGATCCTGATCCTAGTGCTCATTATTTTCCTTAGAGTTATCCATTACACTTGTTTGTCATACCCCAATGTCTATAGCATCATGGATCTGACCAATCAATCAAAAATCCTCAGTATCATGGGTCATGGACCTACAAATCTTGCAAAAGTAGGATACATTCTTCCTTATCACACACTGTAACAAAGGACAATGGCTAGCATCATGATTCAAATGAAAGATTTCACAGTCTAACAACAATGAACGTATAGATCTGCGAGGGAAACTATCCTTGGTGTGACCTTCCACTTCACAATCTGTACACCAAATCCCTGAGCATGTTTCATGGGCTGAATTCACTGATAGCTTCTCTAACTATTTTTCCATAGTTGTAATCTGTGCCTCTAAGAATGGACTAATGCCAGTGTTAATGCTCAAAACTGCCTCAACACACAAAACTACCTCCAATGCTTCACGTGGATCAGTGTATGTCTTATGTGACAGTGCTCTTCTGAATGGTGTAATCAATCCTCCAACAAACCATTGTGCATGCTGGCTGGCGTGAATATCATAAGACAACTTAGATAGAAGTGTCTTAAAATGGGCATCATACTCACGTACACTCTCAGTAGTGCCTTGCTTGATATCTTTGAGCGTTGATACTCTTCTGCTCAAACTCTGGGATATAGAACTCTTTTAAGAAAGCATCCTTCAATGCTGCATAATCCACACAAGTTTGATCAGGGTCAAACTTCCTATACCAGCTGTGTGCACGTCCCTGTAATGTAGTAGCAAATTGACTTGCCTTACGCTCAGAAGCCGTGATCCCTTTCATGCACCATAAAATTTCACACATATGCACATGTTCGGCAACATCCTCTATACCTCTATACTTTGGGAGATGAAGAGACATCTCCATATAGATATTTTGTGGTTGCTGTGGGCCTTGACCACCTGATCCAGAACCTCCTGTGTTTCCTCTGCCTCCAGAACCACCAGATCCACCGGAACTAGAACCACCTATACCTCCTGATCCTCCACCTGTAGCTGGAATAGGACCTGTAGATGTACTCCCCTGTGCTCTGACTAGTAGTACTATACTGAACCCCTACAGTCTGTGAGGTAGTTCCACTTCCAGAGGTGAATCCAACATTTTGCGTGCTCACGTTCTGTGTGGATGATGCACCTAAAAATGTTCCTCCAAATAACATTGAATTCATTTGTCCTGCCATTGATGTACTTGCTCCCTGACTTACTCCTGCTCTCCTACTTCCCAAGTTAGCTTGCTGGTTACTTGTCGTACTAGATACTGGAAAACCAAGTGCAAGGGCTAGGTCACCAGGTGGATTAAGATGCGTGCCCGTGGCCCAGGTAGTCTTTGCTGGCACACTTCTGTGTGAAGCCAAGGGGGGATCTCTGTCATGCTTTCCAAGATGGGGGAGTTCCTGATGCTCTAGCTCCACATCTTCTACGTGAGCTTCAAATCCTTCACGAGCCATCTCTCTCCTCAATGCCATACTTTCTGCAATGGTACGTTGCTTCTCTATCTCCCTCTCACACGCCTCATTATACTTAAGCCACCTTTCCTCTCTCTACCTTTCTGCCGCTAGGTCTGCCATCTTTCACCAAACCTGTTCCTGCCCTCGTGCATGGTGAAGTTTAGTTAGCCATCGGTTTACTCTCCAGGTTCAAAGTTACCATCAAGATCTTGATCGCCAGTGGAATACCTTGCAGATATGCTCCTCTAGGATACCACAAAAACTGGAATTCAACTACCTCTGGGAAAGAATACGTCAAAATTGAATATTCAAGAATATAACTATTTAGAACACCATGAAACCACGTATCCACAGTGCGAGTCCAGATCAGATCAACATCATAAAGGGCCTGAAATTCTTCCTGTGTCCAGACAAGTGCGCGATACCTCCAATTCCACTTAGATGCATAAGCAATCAGCCACTCGTATAATTCTACTGGAAAGATGGAAAAAAATCTCTCATATAAGTTGTCATATAGATTCTGTTCTACCCAAGTGCATGTGTTAAACTCATATCCATTGCTGAACCATCGTGCATATTCTTCCTCCAGGTCATGCATCCACTCCTCAATACTTGCTAGAGTTAACTGGTACGTCTTCATCACAAACCATCCTAGAAAAAAAATGAAAAAGAGGTCCCGACAACGGAACCAATGATGCAGCCTAGAATTTACCAGATAACACCCTAGACGCACTGACACATCACTCAGCCTAGACTGAGTGCTCACCCAAAGTGCGCAAAGGTACCAGGTCCCTCTTTAGGGTTGTTGTAGCAGGATGTTAGCGTGATGAAG
The DNA here is from genome assembly GCA_019776745.2 of Taxus chinensis. Lineage (NCBI taxonomy): Eukaryota > Viridiplantae > Streptophyta > Pinopsida > Cupressales > Taxaceae > Taxus > Taxus chinensis. The sequence goes on from CM034153.1 coordinate 92,300,078, forward strand.
GAAGAAACATATAGATCCATAACTAATCCATCATTCTACAATGCATGCCATATTCAGATCTATGAAAGAACAAGCTTAAACAATAATCATGATTGAATCAAGAACATGCACTACTCAATTACACACAAGAATGACACTTAGATTCAACCAATAACTTCCATCTATTAATAAACACAGAAGCTCCTTACAATAATGGCATTCTATACCGATGCGCGCATGGATCTGATACAATAATCCAGTCATATGCACATATCTCTTTATGCTTACCTCTTACGCTCTACATATACCTATATATCTCTCATCTCTCTCTCTCTCTCTCAGGTAATTCACTACATATATATAGGGTGGGGACTTTCCCTTCACTGCTTATCTATTCCAAAAATAGGCCGCATGCTATTAATAGCCACGTGCCATTTACAGGCATAGCCACACATGCAAGTGTGCTATCTATAGACCTCTTACAGTTAACTGAAGTGACAATCCTATTCTTAGCTCGTCTCCATGCAAAACGCTTCGATCCAATCCTCCAAAGATAGACAATGTGTGGCATGCATGTCTCTGCATCGTTGGTGTGTTCCACACGCCATCTTCTAAAAATAGGTCTTCATGCTCAAAATCGGCTAAGTCCTGAATACTGAACTTTTGCTCTGTGTGTGCATTCTTCCTATCCATTCGTGCCCTTAAACCTAGCCTGTTTTCCCGCGCGGACTTCTTGTGTGAGTTCTATCAATAAGAAAGATGACTTAGCTGATTTGTGCTTGATCCTGAAGTGTTCTAAATTGGGAAAACTATTGAACATGAGGTGGACAATGTCATAAATTCAAGAAAAAAATGAATTCTAGGGCTTATAGACAATGTTGGACATGGGCACCTGGACTAGGGCAAAGACACTTGGGTGCCAAAGACTACTACTGGGTGCTCATGACTATAAAAATGGTCAGAACCTGATTCTTATAGTGTCGCACAAGTGTCACAAATATTTTCTGTTGATCACCTGTATGTCACTCCTTGATCACTGAAGGTACTTGTAACCTATAAAATAGAATTTCACCTACAAAAACCCACAAAACCACATCAAATCCAAAAAACAGATGCAATATTGGGTGTAGTCAATAAATCACGCACTTTGGGGAAATATTTAGTCCCGGTCTCATACTGCTATTTAGAAGGTTCTTGAGTTAATTAACCCATGTATTTTTCCATCTTTATTTGATTTATTTTTTCATTCCCAACCCTTACCATACACATACCAAGGCCATTTTCATCATCCCTCATTAGTCTCCATAATACTGGGGCACCTATGGGCACCTTGGTCCCACCTGTGGTGCCCCGATCCTTTTCCCACTTTCCCGCCATTTTTGGATACTATCTGATTGTTGCAACATTTGGTTTTTCTTGTGTTCGGCCTCTTCAAGGTTAATTAAAAAATTATATCAAAAGAGCCTTATTAATTTATAAAGTTATGAGACTATAATGAGGGACCAAGCACTAGTCACTACTATCATCCACCTAGAGTTACATCCATTAGAGATCATTTACATCAATTAGCTCCATCACAAGGGACAAATATGGTTAAATCTACATCACACAAGTATTTGAGGGGATTCCATTCTATTTCATACACCATTCTACTACACTCTACATCTAGTTATTGCTCACTATTTCACAAAGTGTGACTGCCATAAGAGCACATAGGGAACATAATTTACACACACCACCAAAACTACATATGGGTCTGAAATGTAGTGCAATGCTCAGTTAGTAAGCCCAAAATTGTGGCAGATGATGTCATTCTGACCTATTCATTTGCATTCTTCTATTTTTAGGGTTTTGATACTCTTTTGTGTGCTTTTACACGTCTTCCATCCCTCTTGGGTTAACAACGAAATTTGACGCAGTGTAGTGAACTTGATGTGACCGAAAACGATGGTTGTAGACCACCTACAGAACCTGTGAAGCTCATTTCCAGACATTTTACACAGACCAGGGTGCCCATTTTGCAGACTAGGGTGCACACAGGAAGCACAGTCCCTCTATAGGCACCCTAGTCCACTCAGATTGCCTAGATCCATCCTTTTCGGGGTCCCTGTTTAGTCGTTCTTGTTTCTAAATTTTCCAGCCAGCTCTACAACACAGTCCAACAAGCTCTTTTAACCGACTGAGTTCATTATAACTCTTCTTATGCTCTAGGGTTTTACATTTCCTCTTTCTTAGTGCTTGGGTCACTTCATATATCTACTTTACGGTTATTTATATCATTATAGTATTGTTCTTTATTCTTGTTCTTAGTTAGATTAAATACACATTAATATTCTAACTTTAGTTAATCAATGGGGAGTCGAAATGACCCTAACAGACTTGATAGAGTGAAATTATGACCGAGCATTGCACTACATCTCAGACTCCATGTAGTTCTTGTGAGTGTGTGTAATAATGGTGCCCTAGGAAGCCCTTGTGTAAGACACACTAGATAACAGACTAGATTTTCTAGATAATGCAAATGTGTGTATGGAATAGAACGAACTTCCCATTTCTATGTAGGGTATGTAGAATATGTGGTCCCTTGTCCCTTGAATGAATGCCAAATAAATACTTTGAAGTGCTTCAGGTTCCTTTTGAGTGCAAGCTTAGGTGATAGTAATAATGCTTAGAGATTGGTCCTTTATTTTGAACACATAACTATGTATTTATATGATTCCCTTGTTTGAATTTCGTAATTGACAACTGGAAGGCTAACCCACAAGTGAAAAATATTCCCAAAAGATAAGAGACCCAAAAGGAGTGAATAAGATAGAAAACGATCAAGGGCGCCCAGAGGGGACAAGAGTGCCTGTGTGTTGTCATAGCTGGGCGCTGGTGTTTGAATCAATAAAATATAAACAATTGAAGTTTTGACTGGGCTATAGGGTGTGTAAGACCAAAGAGAAAGTAAAAGATAGAAGAAAGAGGCCAAAGATAGATGTCAATTACTAGTTTTCTTGCTTAGGAATCGTGTAAATGCTAGCATGCTTTTAGAACCTAGAAATCTACCCAACTATGTTATTTTGTGTCTACATAGGGAAATCACACCTTCACCATCAATTTCATGCTAGTTCAAGGAGGTAAAAGTGCATACAAATAATTTTAATGTTAATTATATATTCAAATCAATCTAATTTAAGTTGTCATAGAGTTAGAAAAACTCATTTAAAAGTGTAAAATGGTATTAAAACAATATAAATTAGTAAGTTTGATCTTTCTCTTTTATAGATCAAGTTTGGAATGCCAATTTTCAAATTAATAGAACTGATTTCAATCCAATTGTCATGATAGAATTTTTTTTGAAGATTATAAATACAAACACATCCAAGACTACAAAGATAATCACTTTTATCTTACACCAAATAATTTGATGTTTCAAACTTCATTACAACAAAGATAAACTTGTATTATTGCTCTTTATCCATAAATAAGGATTTAAAAGGCCCTTTGTAGGAGTAATGCCACTAAATAAGGCATCATCTCTAAAGGAAGAGTGTGGTATGATTAATGAGATACTATAAAATCATACCATACCATTATTGTTTAGAGTCTTTATCATGGAGTGGTAGAATAGGAACCTTATAAATGTTTATTTTTGCTAAATCAAATATAATATACTTTAAGAATAAGGAAAATTAAAAAAATATTGGAGATAAAAAGTAGCTTGACGCTTTATTCTAAGTGATATTATCATCTTTTCAATATGTTTTAATGATAGTATAGCTTCCTCAATCTAGTCTTTATGAGTTCCATACACTATATATCTATCTAGACACACCATTGGCCTCCATTAAAAAAATTAAGAAATGAAAGAATTATCATGATGAACTCAAGCATTCTTAACTCAGTTAATAAACAAAAACACTCTTGTAACATATAATTTATTTTACCGCACATAATGCATCATTGGAATAATAAAATTTTTCTAAGGAAATTTTAATCACGACTACATGCAAAAAAATTATAAAGTAATGGGGATCCACAAACCATGCACAAACACCATAAAGCAATTTAAGTATGTGATAAGAATTACTGAGGACTTTAGAATTATAGAAGAAATTCCAAAGTCCCCTGAAGAGGCATATGTGACTTGGGGTAGTAAGTCATCTATTTAAAGACATTTTAACATGATATTTTCGACATATGAAAGTAAGCGTACTTATCAAAGACTAAATCATGCATTGTGTTGATAAAAGGCCACATTCATTGACCTCTAGCATGACTAGTATCTATGATGACTTATGTTATAGAAGTTTCAAACATTGACAGGTGATTTTTTTCTTAAGACGATGTACTTTTATGACCTATGAAATCATGGTTGCAGTAGGTAATATGTAATTTTCTAAAATAGTTATGATTATGTCATGTTTTTTCTTAATTTAAAATGAATCAATCCATATCTTTTTATGCAGAATAATTCACTGCTTGGGATTGAGAAATTGAGTTTCAATTTTCATAATTCTTCGGGATTTAGAACAATATTACCTTGGATCATTTCATTGATCCAAGGTATTCTTCTAATTTTCAAACCTTTCTGTCATAATGTTCCAAGTTGGACATATGAAAATATCCTAGACCTTGAATGTACGAAGGTCATTAATGATCCAGTCTCCTTGGCTCTCAGCTTCATATCTAAATTTGGGTAATAATCTGGTTCCTCTTTTTTATTAAAGTAAGATGTAATTCTTAATTAGGAACATGGAACATATTTATACTATGTTCCTTAAATTAGGAACTTTATACTAAAAATATTAACCTAACCTAAGTTACTAAGTTCTTTTGTTATTATGGGATGTTAAATGGGACCTACAACTAAATAATTATACCTAAGGACCTATGTTAGTTCCTAAAGTAATGTCGAACCTAATATAATGTTTAGTCTAACCTAAAAGGGGTGTATGGGATGACATAGGGAGGGGGAGAGTCGGTGGCATCAATTCCTTAGACATTTATGAGGAAGTTAATATGGTTTTATCTCTTTTCAAATGCCAATTTTGGGGAAGGAATGAAGAAATTTGGGCGAATGAGCTGGCATCTCCACCAAGTTTTAGATGCATGTAATTTTGAACTTAGTCCTTGCCAAAAATAAAGGTGGATATGGTAGGAGAAATGGAAGGACTAGACAATCCTATTTCAAATTAAATATTTTTGAAGTTGGTGAAAACTTCCTAGGAATAAAAAAGATGGGTTTGGTTTTGTTTGTTCATTTGGTCTTTGAGCTTGAGATCTACATGTGGGTTGTTTTGGTTTATTCGAACCTCCAGTTCTATGTTTGCATGAATTTTATCCTTACATTAACTCTCTTTCCTTACATGGCAATTGAATGAATAATTTGACACCATGAAGCTATAAGAAATAGAAGGAGAAAGTTTGGAGGGTTGTTGGAATTTCAAAGGAGGAACTGCAGCTCTGCTTGGAGATTTTCTATGAAACAGAGAAGACCAGAGCTCTATCAGGCATTATAGGCCCTATCCATTAAGTCTTATGATTTTAATTAAGTGTTTCATTAAAATAATTCTGCTCTCTATGAAAATCTTCTGGTTCTATTTTTGTGATTTCTCATTTTATGATTCTATGGTTTTTTGATTTGGTTAATTGGATGCTTATTGATTTTATGATGGTAGTTGTAAAACATAATCTGGGAGTGTCGTTTCTTACTTCTGGGTGATCTTTCCTTTTCTTGATTCTTTATAACTGAGACTTGAAACAAAGTTGAGGCATGCTGGTGAGATTTTGGTTTAAGGTTGGTCTTGCAATGCATGTTCTTCTAGTTTTTTTATTTTGTGACTCTTTCTTTAAACATTTCCTTTTTATCACTATTGGAAGGATTCAAACTGGAGAACTCATTTAATATATTATTGTTGTATTATATTTTTTTATTCTGGTGGTTGTTGAATATATTTTCCTTCCTATTTCATACCTTTATACCATTATTTTTCTTGATGGAGGATAAATTTATGATGGGAGTTACCTATTTGGAACATTTGTATGGATATTTCTACTTGCATGTCCTATTTATGTTGTCATTAAAATAAATATGAAGGAAATTATTATGTGGACCTCATGGGAAAAGTAACTTGTTAATGTGGAAGTCTTATTGTTGAATAATGTCCGTGGGAAATGTTATTTTGGTTTAATTTATTTAGGGATTTAAAGTTATCAAAGGATTAACCACTTTTTGTTTAAGTTTGGAAACTCTTTTTGGGTATCGGTTAGTTGTTTTCTCATTCATTTAAAGGTACTCAGGATTTCATAACAATTTTATTTGACCTTGTCCTGTTATATATTTTCTTGGCATGACCTCCTAATTCCCTTGGGCCTTTGAAATCAGTACCAGATATTTTAAGAGAGAGGCAGATGTTTTGAATGGCTATTGAATACTTTCTATTATGTTGGTAATGTTCAAATGCTTTCTCGTGTTCCTTTTTAAGGGTTTAGAGTTCATTGGAGGTCTGTTTCAGATTAATCCTATTGTTCTAATTTTCATTTCTTCTCTAGGATTTTAAGAAATGATTCACTTGTTTATCCTTGAGGTAATCTATTCTTTCAAACATGTCTCTATTTAAATTAAAAAAGGTAAATGTTAGATGCTTCTCTACGTTCCTTTTTCCTGGTCTTTTGGTACTCAATCCCATTTGGGACTTGGGTGAATATTTTTTTGGTTACAGATTTATTCTTACGATAATTATTCTTTACAGTGATGGTACCTTTTGTGTGAAGTTCATACAGGATCCGTTATGTACCTTCTGTTATTCATTTCATGATAAATGTTTACTCTTTTTATTTTAAGTTTAAACAAATAAGGATATTGAAAACCTCTGGTTAGGAAAATGTTTAGTGAGGTTTCGTTTTTGTTTCCTCTTGGGTTTGTTTAAGCTTAAATCAATTTCTGACCCAACAATTTTTCTAAATGTATTAATGTCTTTACGATAACAAAACAAAAGTTTACGTTATACTTTGAAGGAGTATCAATTATTAGTTAGGTTCTAAACTTAAACAAATCTTCTCTTTTTTGTAATGTTAACAATGGTGTATCTTGTATGGGATCTGAATGTTAGCTTGTTTTTGGTTAGAAGCAACCTTATAATTTTTATGAGGTGCGATTTATGTTCTCTTTGACTTATTACTTGGTTTGATTTCTGATTTTGAGCCTGGACTTTAGGATGCTTCAATCGGGGTTACATTAATTTTTTACGATGATCTGGTTACCCTTAATTGTTCATATGATCTTATTTATGATTGATGACATCTTAAACCTTAGGATGAATCTAAGATAATGGGACAATTAGATGGTAGGAAATTTTTATTACTACACAAACTTTTGAATTAAGTCTAAGAGATATTTTTATGTATCTTATACTCTTCTATTAAATAGGTTTAGTTGATTGAAGGAACTTAAATGGGATTACATGAAAGTAATGATAAGGTTCAAATGAAATGATAATTCTTCTTTATCTCTGATTTTTAAATTATGTATGATAAAAGGATTTTATGATAGAAAGTAAAGGTTGATAGAATGAGACCTTACTTTTGATTTAAAACTTTAATATATACATATACCTCTCTCTCTTATCCTTGATTGTACTCTTTTTGGCCGAGTCTTTCTCTTATTATGATTGTGTTTTTAGGATTGTTTCATAAACATCAGAGTTATTTTTATGAAACAGTTAGCTAAAAGAACAATTTTTTAATGATATAGTGTTTATCATGCTCAGTTCAATGAACTAACCCATGCTAGCAATTTTGTATATGGAATTCATAAAATATGAAAGGATAAATACATATATAAAGTTGCATTTTTTTTATTAAGGGAATTGTATCTTTATTATGATAAAATTTGGCTTCATTACTTGAGATGCACTTGTTGGAAAAGAAATTTGTAGTAAGAGTTGGTTAGGTGTTGTTGTTTTGACATATTTTGTAAATCTGAAATTTTTTGGAATGTAGTGCAGTATAACTCCTCCTTGATGAATAAAATATGTGTTGATTCTAGTTAATAGTTGTTGTAATACCTTCTTAGCATGAATTGAGCTGAATTGATATGTATTACTCTAATAAATAAGGGTAGTTAATATATTTAAATAATATGGAATGGTTAGGGTAGTAATCTAGAGTTGTTAGTTGAATTATTTTATCTATGGGAGATGGAACTTATAAGGTTGAAAATCTTAAGCAGATACTGTACCATTACAAAAAGGACTATAACTGAATTACATAGATGTATGTGTATTAAACCATGATTATAATTTCTAATATGTAATTTGACTATATATGGAACATATAAAATCTAGTTTTCATAAATGGGAATGAGCACATGACATTGGAAAAAGGGGAAAATGCCCTTGAAATCATTCATTAAGACCTAAGTTGTGAAATTGCTCAACATGGTAATGAACATTTAAGTAAATGGTTCATGTGCACTTCCTTATGTAGATTTCCTTAAATCTTAAATTGGAAAGTAAATAATTCACACACATTTATAACTACAAGTTCTAAGATGCCATTTCTTGATACAAGTTGTTTCAGTTAAATGATAAACTAAAGCTTGTAAATAAATGGGTTAGGAAGCAGATTTTATCTACATACCTACCACAAATACAGTTATAACCTGTAACCTTATAGGTTAAAGAACCTAGTTTAATAAGTAAGGATGTTGTAATTAATCTATAATGAAGTGATTAATAAGATATTAAATTTCAATCTAGGGTATGTTAGTCCAGATGAGGAAACTCAGCTGGATGTTGACACATGTCAACTACAATGTAGTACCTTCGTAATGACATGATGTCATTACGAGGGTACTATGTTGCAGTTGACATGTCTTAATACCCCACAATTTTTTTTCAACTAGACTAACATAAGTTCTTGACTAGATAATGGTTCTTCCCTATGCAGAGATAGGGATATGATCTAGTGCCAAGGTCAACTCATGTTGACTTAGAATAACTAGACACACCCAATCAACATAAGTTGATTGAGTATGTCTATGTACCCTTATTCACCGCGATTAGTCCTCCACCCTAGGGCATGTTGCTAACCTTGTCTAGGGTTAAAATTTGAATCAAGTGGGACTGAAAGAATTCAGTGAAGACCAATATAGATAATAGTTCAAGTGTGTTGAAGGACTTATTCCATTTGAAAAGTATGTCATCTAGGAATGCAAACATGATAAACATGTTTAAAATATTTGGCCGAAGTATCACAAGTTGTTGGTTACGTTGTCTTATGTCACCTAGTTTAAGAAGTAGAATTTCAGATGAATATAAGTAACAAATATTTATATAGGATCTTAAACATAACACTTGGGTACCCCTTATAGGGTAAAGGAACCAAATATACTTGGTATACACATTACTGAATAACATGAGAGATAAATTTTGTGTCGAGTAATGAAATGAGAGATTTTTGTTTCACCGAGTCATTACAACTGCATATGGTTTTCACTAAAAGACTAAGTTTTGTGTTTTGGAGTGGACCTAAATTTTTAAGTATCTAAAAGGTTTTCTAATATTTATAGATTTCCTTGCCTCATTTCCATTATCCTTGTGGTGTTTCAAAAAAATTTGAAAAAAATATCCTTCTCACTTTAACAAATGTTGTTATTTTCATGGGTAATTGAACATATTTTGTTGTATTCCTCCTTAAAAACTATGGGTAATTCCACTCAATGAGAAATTTGAGAGAGAAGGGTGTAAGCATTAATACAATAAAATCCAAAATGGATATGTGAATTGATAATGGTAATTAATAAGTTCATTTTCCAAAGCAAAGAAAAACGTAAGTTGAGAATAATGATACTAAGGTAGAGAGCCAAACCTTGAGCTTTGCATTCAAGAGTCATTTCTATGTAGGTAATTCTGAAACATGAGATCCAAATCCTCCAATAAAATCTTAGAATCGATGTTTAATGGGAAAAAAGGTTGTCCAAATATATCATTTTGGGTGTTGGGAGGTGAAGGTGTAGTGGTGGCTATGCATATATGGGCTTAAGGGTCCCCAAATTTATAATAAATTCCTCTAGTGGGTTCCTTAATCTGTACTCATAATTCCCAAATGCATGGAAATAAATAAGTGGGTACAACCCTCGATGATTAGTATACATTAGGATTTCACACGGTACTGACTGATAACTATAAACATGATTATTACAACCACATGAAGCCTACCCTATTTTGCTTCTGCATTAAGTATATCTATGGAAAACTAAATTTTTAAACCAAAGAAAGTAATGCATGAAAAGAATTTTCTAGAGATGTGATCTCCAAGTGATAAAACTTCTAGAATTGGGAAATGGGTAGTTTTTCCTTACTATAAAAATACCAAGCTGTTGGCGAAGTAGTTGGTTTGAAGCCAGTGAAGGAAGGTAGTGGATAACGTTATGTGTAGTTTGTTTGATTAATATATTATACCTTATGAGGAGTGGGACTTAGATTAACGTTCGGGGTAGAATGCATGTACGGGTATGTTTTAATGTGGATCATGGAATGGAGTAGGAGATTTGAAAAGAACTATGGGGTGGGAGGAATTTAAAAAAATAAATTAAAGAGATGAAGTTAGGCCAATGATGTTACTGAGAGAAGCATTCACCGTGTAATAACCCACAATACCATTTTCTCCCAAATTTATTATAATTATTGAATCCTAAAGATATTACCCTATTTTGTAGTACCCATCTTCAGGTCATGCGTCTAACAAGGAAAAAATATTCTAGAATTCCTTTACTTAGTGCCCAAACGTAACAACATTCTACATCACCAATTTAAAATTAAAATCCATCTTATGTTCATGAAAAACATGTATAAAAACACACATTGAGTTATACAAAACCAATATAGGTTACTCCAATAGGCATAATTTAATAGTATAAATAAAGGAGGAAATCTACCAAAGATTGAAATTTAGTCAAGAAATCTACTTCTAACACCATTAGCTATATCTAATTCTACTGCAGATTAGAGCCATGGAGAAGGAAATGACGTTGTCATTCTACTTGCTTTCATTCCCAACTCAAACTCATATTTCAAAATATATTATATATATATGGGTATTTGGACTGAACTGTAGGGCGGGTTCCAGGTGGAATTTGAATTTTTTTAAAATTAATGAGCTGACATGGGGGTTCATTAGATACCAACAAGAACACTTACATTGAGGGGTTAACAGAGAAGGGTGTGGAATGGAAGCATTAACGGGGCATTATAAGGTTAAATGCCACACTCCAAGTCTATGTTGAACGTACCGGTAAGATATGTTTAGCATTTTTGAATGGGATTGTTATCATAGGACATGTAAACTCTATCCATTAGATGATGTTGATCTCATTAATTTATTAGTTTTTGAGTCGAGTTGTGACCCTTTGGATTGTACCGTATTCAAATCCACCCAGCATGCAGGTGAATTGAAAGTGCATTCTCATATTTGAACATAATTTTAGTTGAATTTATTATGATGTCTAAGTTATTACTTTGAGTTATAGATAGATTATTGTTATTATTTTAAGAAAAAACTTTGATTTTATAGTAATAAAAAAATGTATCCTTTCTACACATAGGCGAAGTAAGGATATATAAATACACATGATTATCAATGACCAAAATCTACAAACAACATTACCAGTCTTCAAATGGTGAGCTATGCACAATTTGAGACAAAGAACAATGAGCTCCCATGATCACTGAATACCTAGCTCATCCTTATAGAAAATTAAGCTATAGGAAGAAAAAAATGAGCCTTTCCATTGAACAATACAAAGTACACAACTTGGGGTCACCCATGAGGTCCAATACTTGGTGAATAAACAATTGCAAGGGTAACCCCAACTCACAGAAGAACCATGGTGACCATGATAATTGTTTTGACAGAGTTTCCTAGGCAAAAGATAACCTTCCAAATGTAAAGTGATAGCCATTTAGGGTTTTCACCATAATCCATGCCAACTCAGGGTTCAAACTCATCATAATTATTTTTACCATGGTCAATTTTTAGAGGGTTTAATGATTTTATGCCCATGTTTAAAAGGGTGATGATTATATTTGCATGACAGGGAAGAAATTTCTTTTGCTAATAAGACAAAACATGCCAATTATACCATGAGGTGTTATGCTTGTGCTAGAAAAGCCAAAATTAGCCTTTTGGAGATGGAGTGGAGAAGGGACTTTCCTTTTTTTCTAAAATTACCTTAACTTATGCAAAGGGTCCATACCCATTCCTTAAATTTTGCAAAGGGTGAGTTAACAACAGTCAATAAAAGCTTTGACTAAGGAGGAGTATGGGCCATGTGGGCCCTTTTAGCCTTAAAATTTGCCATACGCATGAAAATATATTTTTGGATTTATTTCCAAATTAGCTAGGTGTTAAACTAAAGTTGGGATGGCATTTTTTGGAGGGTTTTGGGGTGATATATATATATATATATATATATATATATATATATATTCTTTTGCAAGTATTAGAGGGAGGATTTTTGATGTAACAGAGTGTTGTAGAAATTTCTTAGTAAGTACCCTACTGATAATAAAGTTTTCTACCTTTTCAAATATTCTTTGCAATTTTGTGCATTAATATAGTTGATTCTTGTGTTTTCCCTAAGTATTTTAAGTTAATTGTTTATGTTATCTACCCTTGTTGCAAAAAATTAATCATTGCGTGTTATTTTAGTGTGTGTGCCTATTGAAATCTGTATATTGTGATTTATCCCTTAGAAAAATTCTATTACTTTGCCTTGAAATTTCACCCAATATACTTATGGTTTGTGTAAGTGTTCTTTCATTATCTATTTTTGCACATCTCTATATCAGCAACCTTCAACAATTCATGGTGTATCACCCTTACTTTTAAGCTTTTATTTCTAACCCGTACCCCCACCAGCTTAGTTTAGGGATACACTGAAAGGGAGCCATCCCTTTAAATCTAGAGATTCACCTCAACCATAGGTCACACATAGCCTAGAGGTGTTTCCATTGTCTATCCGCGGAAGTGAGGAGAGAGAGAGAACCAAATCTTCCATTCCTTACATAGGGTGCACTTCTGCTAGATAACAATTTTTGGCACGACCAGTGGATATGGACTATATTTATGATTATTCAAAAATTGAATATTCAAAGAACACATTTGGTGACTCTGAATTGAAAATTTCAGACAAGTACCACAATTTTAGAGCCTTCTAGAGGTATTTATTAAAACAAACATGTTATTTTTCCAGTTCAAACAGTCTTTTTTTGTTAGGAATACTTGTTTAGTGCTCACATTATTTGTATGAGTAGATATAATGTGTGTAAGTGATTATTATTAATATTTGTAATAGTTTACTGTAAATGAATTGTAAAAACTCATATTGTAACTTTGAGGAAATATGTTATATAGGATAATATATTATTGCGTGTGTACATTGAGTTGTAATAACAACTCGACATTAGAATAGGTGAGTGAAATATTCTAGGAATATCTTGGGGATGTGTGAGAGATATATTAGGATATATAGTTGAGGGATATCTGAGATTGAATATGTGCTCGACTCCTTGAATAAAGGAGTGAAAATACCTATATATGTATCACACTCACAATATAAAAGATCGTCTTGTATGAATGAAGAAGAAATTTATTATAATTGTGTGTGCATTATGTGTAATCATTTTTTTGTGCAATATGAGTATTTTGTATTTCTAGTTTATTGAAAATTCTGACCAAATAACATTTGGTATCAGAGTGAGGTTGTTCTTGTAAGAGCGAAAGAGATTTATAAAACTTGTGAGATGACTATGAGATCTTAGAAAATATTTTGGAGCAGCGTTACAA